>SJYF01000349.1:2898650-2924207 GCA_006410515.1 Procapra przewalskii
TCTATATATATATATTTCTATATATATATTTGTATTCTAACAGACACATATAATATATATAAAAATATAAATCAACATATTTGCAACATAGAAATATTTATATTTAAAAGTTTATACCTGTGTGAGTATATCTGGCCATTTAGATATTCTTCTTTGTTTGGATTTTGGTAGTAGCTGCCTTGGGTGTTTAAGCTACGAAAATGCTGGCAGTTCCCTGGCGGGGCAGTGGTTAGAGCTCTCGGAATTTCCTGGCTGCTAACACGCCGCGCAGACCTGCGTGAACCTGAGACNNGAGACTCCGGGCGGGAAGAGGGTCGTACGTGACCGGGGTGGCTGGTGCTTCAGCCCAGTTTTGGAAATGAAGGTCCCGTCTTGGCCCGACTTATTATCATACCCTGCTCCTCTGGGGGCGTTACCGAGACTCTCCAGTCCCTGCTTTCCTTACTTATAAACTGATCCAGACAGTCGCCACAGGATTGAAGGAAGCAGAGTCTGTGTTTCTCGTGACTTGTGTAATTATTGACATAATCCAGTCCCAGAAACGTCCAGGTTCTACCACATCCTAGCCATAGCTGCCTCAACAGGTACGTGAGTTTCTTTAACTACAAGCTGGACGTACAGATACGGACATAGACACAGATATCGGCTTCCCTGGTGGCTCAGAGGGTAAAGCGTCTGCCCGCAACGCAGGAGACCTGAGACTTCTTTAAAGTCTCATCAACAGGGGGCAACCCACTCCCGTATTCTTGCCTGGGAAATCCTGTGGACAGAGGAGCCTGGCGGGCTACAGACCATGGGGTCGCAGAGTCCGACATGATTTAGCAAGTGAAATAACACAGTAAAATAAGAAATCAAAAGCTCCCATCAATGCATTCTTTTTCAGCAGTTACTTGAATTTTATAGATTTCTCCAATCTTGAAGTTAGACATTCCCTGTTGAGGGAAATAATACTAGCAAATTAGTCATGATGCCTCGATCGCTGTGTTAGGACTTACTCCATGGGACCTGAAACTGGGAAAAGAAGTGATAACTGACCTCCAGCAAGCTGGCAATGTGCTTTGAGTCACTGAAAACAGAAATTTCCTCAGAATATAGACAGAAATATTTCTGTGTAAAGTTAAAACCGAGCATTAGAATCATCTGTTTGGTCTAATCTCCCAGTCTTTTGAAGGATACTAGTGATAATATTGCTCATTAGCAGAACGTTATATCTCTTTATTCCATCAATCTGTTACTTAGTCCAGTTGAAATGTGGTTGAGTACATCACAAGAGGAAAGGTTCGAATAAGTACCACCTAGCTTTCAAAGGCCAGAGAAGGCAATGGCACCCCACTCCAGTACTCTTGCCAGGAAAATCCCATGGACGGAGGAGCCTCGTAGACTGCAGTCCCTGGGGTCGCTAAGAGTCGGACATGACTGAGCAACTTCACTTTCACTTTTCACTTTCATGCATTGGAGAAATGGCAACCCACTCCAGTGTTCTTGCCTGGAGAATCCCAGGGACGGGGGAACCTGGTGGACTGCCATCTATGGGGTCGCACAGAGTCAGACACGACTGAAGTGACTTAGCAGCAGTAGCAGCTTTCAAAGGCAAGCAGATTTAATACAGTGCTGTGTTTTAAGAAAACCCCAGTAACTTCTGAGAAGATGCTCTTTTTAAAAAAATAATTATTAAAGTATAGTCATTTACAATGTCAAGCTAATTTCTGCTGTACAGCAAAGTGAATCAGTTTTACACAAGCATACATTCTTTAACATATTGTTTTCCTTTATGGGTTATCATAGGACGGGCTTCCCTGAGAGCTCAGTTGGTAAAGAATCTGCCCGCAATGCGGGAGATGCCCAGTTCGATTCCTGGGTGGGAAAAATCTTCTGGAGAAGAGACAGGCTACCCACTCCAGTATTCTTGGACTTCCCTAGTGGCTCAGATGGTAAAGAATCTGCCCGCAATGCAGGAGACCTGTGTTCGATCCCTGGGTTGGGAAGATCCCCTGGAGAAAGGAAAGGCTACCCACTCCAGTATTCTGGCCTGGAGAATCCCATGGACTCTATAGTCCATGGGGTCACAAAGAGTTGGACACAACTGAGCAAGTTTCACTTATCATGGGATGTGGAATATCATTCTGTGTTCTACAGTAGGACATTGTTGTTTATCCATCCTGTATACACCAGCTGGCATCACCTAACCCCAAACTCCCAGACCATCTCTCCTCCCCACCGGTCACAACTCTGTTCTCTGCATGTTTGGGTCTGTTTCTCTTTTGTAGATAAGCTCTATTGTATGATAGTTTAGATTCCACATGTAAATGATATCATATGGGATTTGGTCTTTCCCTTATCTGACTTACTTCTCTCAGTACGGTCGTCTCCAGGTCCATGCACTTTGCTGGGAATGATGTTATTTCATTCTCTCTTCAGTTCAGTTGCTCAGTCGTGTCCGACTCTTTGCGACCCCTTGGACAGCAACATGCCAGGCCTCCCTGTCCATCACCAACTCTTGGAGTTCACCCAAACTCATGTCCATTGAGTCAGTGATGCCATCCAGCCATCTCATCCCCTGTCATCCCCTTCTCCTCCTGCCTTCAATGTTTCCCAGCATCAGGGTCTTTTCCAATGAGTCAACTCTTCGTATGAGGTGGCCAAAATATTGGAGTTTCAGCTTTAGCATCAGTCCTTCCAATGAGCATCCAGGACAGATCTCCTTTAGGAGGGACTGGTTGGAACTCCTTGCAGACCAAGGGACTCTCAAGAGTCTTCTCCAGCACCGCAGTTCAAAAGCATCCATTCTGTTTTATGGCTGTGTATATGTAGAGCCGTACATTGGTACATGTATACCATTGGTACATATATCCCAATGTCTGTATGGACCACATCTTCTGAAACCTCTCATCTGTTGATGAGTGCTTGGGTTGTTTCTATGTCCTGCCTCTTGTAAATAGTACCACACTGAACATCCGGGTACATGTATCTTTTTAAAATGATGGTTCATCTCCAGATACGTGCCCAGGAGTGGGGTTGCTGGATCACAGGGTAGTTCTCATTTTCAGTGTTTTGAGGAGCGTCTGTAATACTTTCATGGTGCCTGCTTCAGTTGACAATCCCATCAGCAGTGTAGGAAGGTTCCCTTTCCTCCCCACCCTCTCCAGTGGTTCTTGTTTGTAGATTTTTGGGTTTTTTTGTGATGGCTGTTCTGAGCAGTGTGAGGTTACGTTTCATTGCAGTTCCGATTTACACGTTTCTAAAATCCATGGACGGAGGAGCTTGGTAGGCGACAGTCCATGGGGTTGCAAAGAGTCGGACACGCTGAGCGACATCACTCACTCGGTGACTAATGACGTGGAGCGGCTTTCCTGTGCTCGTTGTCACAGACCCCTGGTTTGAGTTCCCTGAGTCGCACAGCAGAGGCCCGTCGGATATCTGTTTTACACATGATAAAGCGTGTTTCCGTGTTATTGTCTGCATAATTCCCAGCTTCACCTTTCCTCCCCCATGGCCACAAGTCTGTCCCCTGTCTGTGTGTCTCCAATGGTGCCCTGCAAATGGATTCATCAGCCCTATCTTTATCAATTCCTTATATGCGTTAATATGCAACATTTGTACTGCTCTTTGGAGTGGTTTTATTCTTGCCTTTTATTTATTTATTTTTTGGGGGGTGCTCGTATACACCCTTGGCAGATTCATGTCAACGTATGGCAAAACCAATACACTATTGTAAAGTAAAAGAAAGTAAAAATAAAATAAAAAAAGAACTTGGTGAAATAATCAGAAAAAAATAAATAAAAAAAATAAAAACTTGACTATGATTTATTCTTGCTTTTTAAAGAAGCCCCCATACCATGTTCCACGGTGGCTGCGTCAGTTTGCACCCCCATCAGCAGAGGGTTCCCTTTCTTCCACACCCTCTGCGTCGTTTATTGTTTGTAGATATGTTAATGATGGCCCTCTGTTGGGTTTAAGGTGGCACCTGCTCGTCGTCTTAATGTGAGTTTTGAGAAGATACTCTTGATTTCTTGACTGGCTGTTTTCTTGTGGGTCCACAGGAGGAACCAGTAGGTGAAACTGTCCAAGGTTAGAAACCCAAGGATCAGGAACACTTGGGGGACTCAGTGGAAGGAATGTTTGCAAAGACCCATCCGTCTCACTCTCGAGCCTAGAAGATCATCATTCAATTTGGTGGTAAGTAACAATCATAGCAATAGAGAGATCCTTGGAAGAGCTGATCCCCAAAGATATACATCAATCTGGAAAATGTTTTCCAAAGAATAGAGTAAAAAACACCACTGGTAGCGCTGGTACACAGCGTAGCCACATCGGTTGTCTTTTTCCCCCTTGATCTTCTTTCAGCTATTTTCAAACAAAAATTTTACCCCAGAAACCTGTTTGCTCTCATGAAAGTAAAGTCTTTTGTAGGTAAAAATATACAACAATCTCTCTTCCAAAATTACCTTTAAAAGCTAAAGCCAGAGTTATGTAAAGCAGACAATTGCCTGATTAAACTTGAATAATGCATCCCTTTTGGGATGTAGCCCAGCGTTTATTTCTGTGTTTTCACAGGAATGTGAAGAGCATTTTAATTTTTAATTGAAGGCATTCTCAGGTGTGTCAAGGGCTAAACTAGGTCACAACCCCACACCTATACAGTGTTGGACACAGTATCCATATCATTGATCCCAGGTTTCCATGTCCTTGGAGCTTCCCTGGTGGCTCAGATGGAGACATGGGTTCCATCCCTGAGTGGGGAAGATCCCCTGGAGGAGGGCATGGCAACCCACTCCAGTATTCTCGCCTGGAGAGTCCCATAGACAGAAGAGGCTGGTGGGCTACAGTCCATGGGGTCTCAAAGAGTCGGACATGAGTGAACAACTGACACTTTCACTTTTTCACTCTCCGTGTCCTTTGCCTGCTGTTCTCCTATCAAAATTGGTTACTGCCACTATTATGAGGAATCAGTGACTGTTAGCCAACTTGGAGTCTAAAGAATCACATAAGTGCAAGTTCAGAACCATCATCCGTTGACTTCGTCTTGTTTTGTTTACAGAAAGAAGTCAAGACTGGAGTTAACCTGATGATGATGGACGCAGTCTTCAGACTTTTCTTTCTTTCATAAAATGACGCTGTGTGCAACCTGTGTTTGTGGGCTGACTCTAGACAATTGCGAGACATTATCAGATCCTTAATAACCTCATCTGTTCCATACTGGAGCAAAGACAGTCCCATAATGTAATAGATAAAAGGAGAAAATGCATTTAGAGGACACGTTATGGACCCCTCAGTACTGGCTTGCCAGAGTCATGTTTATTAGATTAGCATAATCAGTTAGAACTGGACATGGAACAACAGACTGGTTCCAAAAAGGAAAAGGAGTCCGTCAAGGCTGTATAGTGTCACCCTGCTTATTTAACTTATATGCAGAGCACATCATGAGAAACACTGGGCTGGAGGAAGCACAAGCTGAAATCAAGATTGCCGGGAGAAATATCAATAACCTCAAATATAAAGATGACACCACCCTTAGGGCAGAAAGTGAAGAGGAACTAAAAAGCCTCTTGATGAAAGTGAAAGAGGAGAGTGAAAAAGTTGGCGTAAAGCTCAACATTCAGAAAACGAAGATCATGGCATCTGGCCCCGTCATTTTCTGGGAAATAGATGGGGAAACAGTGGAAACAGTGGCTGACTTTACTTTTTTCGACTCCAAAATCACTGCAGATGGTGACTGCAGCCATGAAATTAAAAGACGCTTACTCCTTGGAAGGAAAGTTGTGACCAACCTAGGCAGCATATTCAAAAGCAGAGACATTACTTTGCCAACAAAGGTCCATCTAGTCAAGGCCATGGTTTTTCCAGTGGTCATGTATGGATGTGAGAGTTGGATTATACAGAAAACTGAACGCTGGAGAATTGATGCTTTTGAACTGTGGTGTTGGAGAAGACTCTTGAGAGTCCCTTGGACTGCAAGAAGATCCAACCAGTCCATTCTAAAGGAGATCAGTCCTGGGTGTTAACTGGAAGGACTGATGCTGAAGCTGAAACTCCAATACTTTGGCCACCTGATGCGAAGAGCTGACTCATTTGAGACGACTCTGATGCTGGGAAAGATTGAGGTCAGGAGGAGAAGGGGACGACAGAGGATGAGACGGCTGGATGGCATCACCAACTCGATGGACATGAGTTTGGGTGGACTCTGGGAGTTGGAGATGGACAGGGAGGCCTGGTGTGCTGCGGTTCATGAGGTTGCAAGGAGTCGGACACGACTCAACCACGGAATCAGTGTGACGTCATACAATGACAGTTAGATGGCTCTGACAGGGGAGGATGGGCCACTTGCTGAATGTGTGAATTTAGTCCAGTCTTGCACCTTCTCCAGACACCGACTCTGTGGTTTCAAATGGCTGCTAAGTGCTTGGGGAGATGTTGAAATGAAATAAAACAGCAGTGAGTGAGCGTGGAGAGTGCATTCTGATGCATTCGACAAGCCTCACTGGCTCCACACTTTACTGGACTCTCTTTCTCTCGCAGTGTTTTCTGCACATGCCCATTCTGTTCTTTTGTTCCATGGAACAGCAGTAGATTAATCTATCACCCCAGTTCTCAGACTAGGCGCTCAGAGAAACTGCTGATGTGGTTCCTGTATTCCTGGCATTAGACAGTGTTCCTCATTCTCCCTACACCTGTGAGCAGGTGAAAGGTTCACGACAAAATGGGGCATGATCAAATGCAAAGAAAGGATGAAAAAAACCCTGGGCACTTCATAAGAATACAGTGCCGAATCTGTAGAGATTGGGGGAGAACATATTTCTGCTTTGCATGCTCCGTCATTGCCGACTCTTTGTGACCCCATGGGCTGTAGCCCACCAGGCTCCTCTGTCCATGGGATTCTCCAGGCAAGATGACTGGAGTGAGTTGCCATTTCATTCTGCAGGGCATCTTCCTGATCCCCAGATCGACTAAGCATCTCCTGCAATGGCAGGTGGGTGGTTTTACCACTGAGCTGTTTGGAAACAACTGTATTTCTGCTTTATTGCACTTAATTTTAGTTGCTTGTTTTCTAGACTGCTGTTCTAAGACTATCATAGACAGTTTGCCATTCAAACAATTGCACAGGAAGAATGGTCTCTGGGTCTTAGTTGCAGTGATCCCTTGAAATATTCTGCGGAGCCATATTTGCCTGCATTATTTTTTTATTGATTTGTGTGGTTGTGTCTTTACAGACTGCTGGCTCCCAGCTGGGTTAGAAGTTCAGTGACTGTTTCAGGCATCTTCCTTATCTAAGATGGTGCAGAAAAACCAGAATGAACTTCCTGGCCAACCCAGGAAGACATATGTGGAATGGGGAACCAGTAAGATTAGTTTGGAGAAGGCAGTGGCACCCCACTCCAGTCCTCTTGCCTGGAAAATCCCATAGATGGAGGAGCCTGGTGGGCTGCAATCCATGGGGTTGCGAAGAGTCGAACACAACTGAATGACTTCACTTTCATTTTTCACTTTCATGCATTGGAGAAGGAAATGGCAACCCACTCCAGTGTTCTTGCCTGGAGAATCCCAGGGACAGCGGAGCCTGGTGGGCTGCCGTCTGTGGGGTCGCACAGAGTCGGACACGACTGGAGCGACTTAGCAGCAGCAGCAACAGCATGATCAGTCTGTATTTCATATTAGAGAAGTCCATAAAGGTTTTTTCTCCTTTTAAATTTCTCAATGTTAAAAATAATAGTAACAACAAAAATTCTGAATTTAATAAGTTCTTTGTTAAAAAGTGAAAACGGGCCCCTATGGCAGTGCTGTTTATGATCGTTTAAAAGTTTTGGTAGATACTATGCGTTCCCAGTTAATTATATTTGATTCATTATTTATGTTTCTTCAGTATTTTTCTTACAATGTGTTAAACCGAGCTGACTGTTGGGATTAATTACTATTCTTTGTCATTTCCTGAAGGATGAGCTCAGTTAACATTTCAGAATCTGCCTAATCAAAAAATATTTAAAGGGAAATGCGATTAAAGATTTCTGGGGTTGGAGAGGGAGCATGGCAGGAAGGTGCAAATGGAATTCCTGCTCTCATCACTGCAGTGATTCGGTTTTGTTGACTTCTGGTTGATTACAAGTTAGGCTTTTGTCTCCAAACATGCATACAGGAAATTTTCAAAGTGCTCAAGTAAATTAGGCAAAAGCATGTTTGGGGGTTCCCCACCCTTTCCATTCAGGTGAAGTATAATTAATTTCATGTGTTTGAAAGCCCTCAATAATAATAATTTTCGAAGACGAGGAGCAAGAACCATTGCCTTTATTAAGGAACAATGTGAGATTAAAGGTAAACTCTCTGAGAAGAGTGAGAAACAGGCTTCATCTCATTCATCTTCTCCCCAGTGCTTGCCATTCAGGCCAACAGATGGTTGGATTATAAATGTTATTGTTGCTTTGTTTAGTTACTAGGTTGTCATCTGACTCTCTGCGATCTCAGGGGCTGTAGCCTTCAAGGCTTTTTTGTCCATGGGGACTGCGCAGGCAAGAATACTAAAGTGGGTGGCCATTCCCTTTTCCAGGGATCTTCCCCACCCAGGAACTGAACCCACGTCTGCTACATGGTCAAGCAGGTTCTTTACCACTGAGTCACCAGGGAGGCCCTGGATTATAAATAAACTTAGCTGAAACGATGGGGATTCCATTCATTCTAAACCTCTGGACCCTCACATCTGGGTGTCTACCCAATGCTGACAGGGATATTCTTTACACCAAAGAATAAATGCCTTGTAATACTGTTGAGATTACTTTGCCAACAAAGGTCTGTCTAGTGAAGGCTATGCTATTTCCAGTGGTCATGTATGGGTGTGAGAGTTGGACTATAAAAAAAGCTGAGTGCTGGGGAATTGATGCTTTTGAACTGTGGTGTTGAAGAAGACTCTTGAGAGTCCCTTGGACTGCAAGGAGATCCAACCAGTCCATCCTAAAGGAGATCAGTCCTGGGTGTTCATTGGAAGGACTGATGCTGAAGCTGAAACTCCAATCCTTTGGCCCCCTGATGTAAAAAGCTGACTCATTTGAACAGACTCTGATGCTGGGAAAGATTGAAGGCATGAGGAGAAGGGGACGACAGAGGATGAGATGGTTGGATGGCATCACCGACTCAATGGACATGAGTTTGAGTAAGCTCCGGGTGTTGGTGATGGACAAGGAGGCCTGGTGTGCTTCAGTTCATGGGGTTGCAAAGAGTCAGACACGACTGAGAGACTGAACTGAACTGAATGCTGTTGAATTTCAAAATTTTCATGAGTCTCAAAACTAGTTCTTTCCATAAAATGCAGAAATGGCTGTTTGTCTATGAATGTCTGCACCATGAGAAAACATCACAAAACTCGTAAGTCATGGGATAGGCGTGTGCCAGAAGGACTGCGGTGAAATTCAATGTGGTTTCCAGCTAAAATGGGCAATGAGAAGAGACTGGTGATTTTATTATGACAAAATAGTATTTTCAGCTGTGAACCAGCACTTGAATTCATATGGAGAGAGTAAAGAAATTCTTGTTACGATGGATGCAAGGTAAAGCTGTCCGATTTGTTATGATTTAACATTGTTGTGAAATGACTGCACAATTCTGTCAGCCAAAATCTTCCTGCTTTTGAAGCAGCTTTAACGGGTCAATGAGAGACCAAGATCCCAGCAGAAAGAGCGGACCAAGTATGTGAACAGATACTTCATGGAAGGACAAATACTATTTGCTTATCAACATGGGGAAAATTGCCCAACTGTATTCATAATATTAACAGGAAAATGAAAACAGTTAGATTTGGGTATATGGATAGATTTTGTAGATTTGAGAAAGCTCAAAATATTTGAAAATATACAGATATGTATATATAGTATTGGCAGAGGTTTGGGGAAACAGAAGCTATTGGTAGGAACAGAAAATTGTGTGTTATCTTTGGAAAGAAACGTGATCTAGCAACTCCAAGTGTAGATGTTTACATAACCAATATATTCAAATACGTGCACTGCTCAACAGACAAAAGGGCTCATGTTGACAGAATGTATAAATCAAAGGACTTGAAACCAGCTAGGTGGATATAGTTGAGATTTAGTGAATTTAGTCTTCCCTGGAGGCAATGGCACCCCATTCCAGTACTCTTCCCTGGAAAATCCCATGGACGGAGGAGCCTAGTAGGCTGCAGTCCATGGGGTCTCTAAGAGTCGGACATGACTGAGCGACTTCACTTTTACTTCTCACTTTCATGCATTGGAGAAGGAAATGGCAACCCACTCCAGTGTTCTTGCCTGGAGAATCCCAGGGACGGGGGAGCCTGGTGGGCTGCCATCTATGGGGTCGCACAGAGTTGGACACGACTGAAGCGACTCAGCAGCAGCAGCAGCAGATGGTTTCGTTGGAAAAGAATCCATCTGCAATGCAGGAGACACGGTTAATCCCCGGGTCAGGAAGATCTCCTGGAGAAGGCAATGGCAGCCCACTCCAGTATTGTTGCCTAGGAAATCCCAAGGACAGAGGAGCCTGGCTGGCCACAGTCTATGGGGTCGCAAAGAGTCGGACACAACTTAGGGATTGAATCACCAACATCAACACACACTAAAACATGCTAGCGCCACAAAAAGAGATGACTTTGGTCCAGTGTCTATGTATATATGATGAGTGGAGAGTTTCCCCAGACTCAGTGTTAAAGAGAAAATGGAAGTACAGACGCCTGTGTATCACATCCTCCGCTGATGAAGAAATAAAGCTGCTATGTGCACCTGTGTGTGTGTGGAATTCCCTGCTGGCTCAGCTGGTAAAGAATCCGCCTGCAATGCGGGAGACCTGGGTTCGACCCCTGGGCTGGGAAGACCCCCTGGAGAAGGGGAAGGCTCCCCACTCCAGTATTCTGACCTGGAGAATCCCATGGACTCTATAGTCCACGGGGTCACAAAGAATCACACACGACTGAGCGACTTGCACTTTCAGTTCCTCACACACGTGTGGGCTTAGTCGCTCAGTCATGTCCAACTCTTTGTGACTCCAGGAACTGTAGCCCTGCCAGGCTCCTCTGTCCATGGGGATTCTCCAGGCCAGAATACTGGAGAGGGTTGCCCTGCCCTCCTCCAGGGGATCTTCCCAACCCAGAGATCGAACCCAGGTCTCCCGCATTGCAGGCAGATTCTTCACCAGCTGAGCCACCAGGGAAGCTCAAGAACACTGGAGTGGATAGCCTATCCCTTGGGAGAATCTTCCTGAGCCAGGAAGTGAACCGGAGTCGTCTGCATTGCAGGCAGATTGCTTCCCAGCCGAGGTACCAGGTAAGCCCATATATGCATACATAAGTATACACACACACACGCTTTTACCCAGATTGTTGGTCTGGGTGATGACCATGTTTTATTCATTGCCTCCTCCTTTTTTTCCTCTGAGGCTTTTTCTGCCAGGGATGTGCATAACTTTTAAATTAAAAATCAAGTTAAAATTAAAAATCCAGTTAAAATTAAAACCAAGTGAAAGCAGAAAGATGAAAGAAGAGTCAGCCAAATCACCTTCCTTCGTTGATCGTTCTTTTTCTCACAGTGTTACCCGATACCTCTCTCTCTCTTTTTCCAAGCTGAATGAAAGCTGACAGCCCCCGGGATCTTTTCCCAAATAAATACTGATTAGGCACTGGGCTATGAGCTACAATTACTCTCACTTTCATCGAGAGGGCATCCATAATTTATCAGTTCTTTGACATCGCAGGAGATATGTCAGGAATGTGCACGGCCTCATCCTTGCTGTCACGCGCTTAAATCGGGATTAAAAATGTACCAGGAGTGTCTTCTGAAAGAACGCCAGTGCCCGCATCGCTTCCCAACGGCATCCTATAGCTCTTTATGTTTCCGTTGCTGGTACGTTTTTGCTCTAGTGTCACTGAACCATCACATCACTTCCATTGAGAAGAAGGCTCTATCTGTCATCTGTCTGCTTTATGTTTTGTCTCTCCATCCAGTCTATTTATCCATCCATTCTGTCTGTCTATCCATCCATTCTATCTGTCTATCCATCCATCCTATATCCAGTCTGTCTATCTGTCTATCCAGCCTACCTATCTATACATCCATCCATCCAACCATCCTGTATGTCCATTCTATCTGTCCATTCATTCCATTTGTCTGTCTATCCGTTCATTCTATCTATCCGTCCATTCTATATCCAGTCTATCTATCCATCCAGTCTGTGTATCCATGCATCCACCCATCCAGCCATCCCATCTATCAATTTTATCTGTCCATCCGTTCTGTCTGTCTGTCTATCTATCCAGTCTATCCATCTATCCATTCTGTCTCTGTATCCAGTCTATCTATCCATCTGTTCTATCTCCAGTCTGCCTGTCTATCCATCCAGTCTGTGTATTGTGCATCCGTCCATCCATCTACCCATCCAATCTGTCTCTCTCTGTCTATCATGTCTATAATCTATCATCTATCTGTATGTATGTGTGTGTGCAGGCATGTCTGACTCATTGGGACCCTGTGAGCCATAGCCCACCAGGCTCCTCTGTGCAGGGGATTTCCCAGGCAAGAACACTAGAGTGGGTTGCCATGCCCTCTCCCAGGCGATCTTCCCGATGCAGGGATCAAGCCTGTGCCTCCCCTGTCTACTGCATTAAAAGTGAATTCCTTGCCCGCTGAGCTATCCAGGCCATCTATCTACATTTCCTCTCTCCTATGTATCTATGATCCTTCATCTGTCTATCCTGCATTCCATCTTCTGTCTATATCTCTAAGCCTATCGTCTGTCATTCATCATCCACTCCATCACCTTTCTACCCATGATCTGTTTATCTATTACTACCTATCATTTATTTATTGATTATCGGTGTATCATCTGTGTCTGTGAGTCTATCCACCTTTCAGTGTGTCTATCTGCCCATCCATATCTATTATCTAAGACTGATTTCTTTTTTATCTATCATCTATTTCTATCTATGTATCTCTTATCTATCTGTCTCGATATGAAGCTGAAATTTGAAACTGTTAGCCACTCAGTGGTGTCTGACTCTTTGTGACACCATGGAGCGTAGCCACCAGACTCCTCTGTCCGTGGGATTCTCCAGGCAAAAATAATGGAGTGGGTTGCCACTCCCTTCTCCAGGGTATCTTCCCTACCCAGGCATGGAACTCGGGTCTTCTGCCTTGCAGGCAGATTCTTTACCGTCTTAGCCACCAGGGAGGTCTATCATCCATTATCGGCATTTATCTCAACTGTAATTCATCATTCCTGTGAACTAAACAGGCAGAAAAATTTTTTTTCTGTTTGCTTCTTTTTGTTGTCTGTCCAGTGCCAACAGTTTATAAATATGTGTAAGAAAATCTGATTGCCGTGGTGAGTATTATTTCATTTGATGGGATAAAGTAATTATTGGGAATGATTTCCCAATATATTTCCTTGCCCAGTAAGTCCCCTATATGGACTATACAGTCCATGGGATTCTCCAGGCCAGAACACTGGAGTGGGTAGCCTTTCCCTTCTCCAGGGGGATCTTCCCAACCCAGGGACCGAACCCACGTCTCTGGCATTGCAGGCAGATTCTTTACCAGCGACAAGGGAAGCCCCCTATATACAAACCTTCAAAGGAGGTGAATGTGCGTTTGCTCACATGTCCAGGTCTGGAAGTCAGCACACGTGTCTGCTAGGCACTGTCCTGTGCTTGCCTCCTTTACAGCTGACAGCACTCTTGTGTGCTTTACTGCACAGTAACGTGTAGAGTTGGAGAAGGACATGGCAACCCACTCCAGTATCCTTGCCTGGAAAATCTCACGGACAGAGGAGCCTGATGGGCTGCAGCCCATGGGGTCGCAAAGAGTCGGGCATGACTGAACGAGTAAAACACACACACACACACACACACACACACACACACACACAATGTATAGAATATATTTATTTCAAGCCACATCTCCCTTGGACTACAAGATCAAACCAGTCCATCCTAAAGGACATCCATCCTGATTATTTATTGGAAGGACTGATGCTGAAGCTGAAACTTCAATAATTTGGCCACCTCATGCAAAGATCTGACTTACTGGAAAAGACCCTGATGCTGGGAAACATTGAAGGCGGGAGGAGAAGGGGATGCCAGAGGATGACATGGTTGGATGGCATCACCGACTTGATGGACATGAGTTTGAGCAAGCTCCAGGAGTTGGTGATCGACACGGAAGCCTGGCATGCTGCAGTCCATGGGGTCACAAAGAGTCGGACATGACTGAGCGACTGAGCTGAACGGAACTCACGCAAGTATCATTCCCTAGCACAGGGGGAAATACTCTAGTCCGTCCCGTAAGGCAGGTCTGAGAGCTGCTTCTGGAAGAGCTCTGTGACCCCTGCCTTGGTCTTCATGCCCTCCGGTAATTTCTTTCCTCGGTGTGGTGGGACCTGATGACTTTCTCCTAATGCACAGAGAGGTACAGACGTGATCAAGTGTCTCTTCTGTGTTGCTGTGGTGGTTCAGTTGCTCCATCTTCAGAGAGATTAAGTTTAGAGGCAAATGCATCCTTCCATGAGTAAATCTAAATGGAGTCCATCCAAAGCTTTTGCTGTTGTTTAGTCCCTGAATCGTGTCCACCTCCTTTGGGACCCCAGGAACTGCAGCACGCCCGGCCTCCCTGTCCCTAACCATCTCCCGGAGTTTCCCCAAGTTCATGTCCATTGAATCGGTGATGCCATCCAACCATCTCACCCTCTGTCCCCACGTACGTGTGTCTCTCCGGGCTTATCCTGACTGCAGTGGACGGTCTTATCAGACTTACAAGCCACATGCCGTCTCCTGGGAGTGAAAGGCATTGCTAATGGAAAGCCACAAAATTTTTAAAAAAAAGAAAAGAAAATTTGTTTCCCACAGTCACCACTGATGCTTATCACTCTTGACTTGGTGGCTTATGACTCCCTGCTCAGAGCTACTCAGGTCATCTCATTAATAGTTAAGTCAGCAGCAGGAAAAAGAAAAGAAATGCTACAGTTTTATCTCCGTTTCTACTAACAGACTGCAGTACTATGTTTCAACAGTTCCTATTAGTGAAGGGATAAAAAAGCAAAGATCACTGTATTAATCTATGTTCTCCAGAGTAAGAGAAGCAATGGGACATATACAGATCCATCTCTTAATTATCTACCTACCTACATCTTTTTATGTGTCTGTGTGGCATATCTGTCTCTCTCTCTCTCTCTCTCCCTTGTTATTGTTCAGTAGCTAAGTCGTGTCCAACTCTTTGCGACCCCATGGACTGCAGCATGCCGGCTTCCTTGTCCTTCACCGTCACTCGGAGCTTGCTCAAACTCATGTCCATTGAGTCAGTGACGCCATCCAACCATCTCATCCTCTGTCGTCCCCTTTTTCCTGCCCTCAATCTTTCCCGGCATCAGGGTCTTTTCCAGGCCTTCAGCATCAGTCCTTCCATTGAATATTCAGGGTTGCTTTTTCTTTGGAATTGACTGTTTTGATCTGCTTACCCACCTACCTAGTTATCTGATCTATGTATTTGTCTGTGTACCTTATCTGTTATTTCTCTCCTATCTATCTAGTCGGTAGGCAAATAGAGGAATATACATCTATCCTGCACCTTCTCTATTCATGCCTCCACTATCCATTATGTATCTACCATCTATAAATATAATTATCTATCATCCCTAATAAATACAGATCCATCTGTCTTATCTACCATCTATCTTTTCTATATGTCATCTATTTTTCTATCTATGTATATATAGAGAATATATAAAGACGTATATAGATACATATGACGTCATATATGTATCATATGTATAGAAGTGTATGATGTCAAATATGTACATAGTACATGAATACTTATGGATATACAGTATGGAGATTAATGAGGTGTATGCTTTTTTTTGTGGCAATAGTCATAAAATTTTTGCACACTATATCGTTTGATTATCTTTATAGTTAATGACACGTTTGCAAGCACTCAAAAATAACAGTAAAATCCCCTTCTCTCTGACTCCCTTTGTAAATGTGTGTAAAGTGAAATCATTGACATTGAAAGGGTTTTATAAAAGTTCCTTGGCAATAAATTCAATGTGCTAATTCCTCACATATTTTTAAACTAAAAAGTGGGACTAATGTAAATCTGCCTAACAAAATTCCAAAATCCTCATTATTACCCATTTGTGGGATGAGAAAAAATTATCACAAAATGTTATTCCCTCTCCACTTGTACTCAGCAAGTCTATTTTGAACTAATGGGGGTTTATGCACCAACATCATTAAATATTGCAAGTGAATCTGAAGAAATAATAGGCATGCTGATATCTTGTAGAAATTTTATGAAATATTCAGAACCATTTATTTGAAAATGTCAGGCAAAAACAACAAAAAAGTAAGCATCTGAAATACTTCCATCTGCAAGCCATCAGTATACTTGGAAGTGAAAATTTACTATAATTTAGTATTCCTACCAGTAATTCCCGTTATTGCAGGATGAGAACAAATTCTATTTTCAAAGAAGCCTTGAATTTCTCTTTTTCTTCTTTAAGGAAATTATTTATTATTGGCCATGAGTATTTTTTGTTAGATTTTTCCTAGAGTGGGGCTTCTCCAGTGGCTCAGTGGGCAAGAATCCACCTGCCAATTCAGGAGACGCAGGAGACGTGGGTTCGATCCCTGGTTTGGGAAGATCCTCTGGAGGAAGAAATGGCAACCCACACCAGTATTCTTGCCAGGAGAATCCCATGGACAGTGGAGCCTGGCATACTACAATCTGTGGGATCTCAGAGAGTTGAGCACGAATACACAGGCACACACGCACGTTACCTAGAATGATATAGCTACTTAAAATGTGAAATCCTGGCTTTTAAAGGATAATTTCACACTATCAGAAAACAGAACATATTGCATGAACGGGCTTTTGGGGAGGATTTAAGTTGTAGCAATTTTCAGAGTGTATCCAGAAAGATGAGAGGGCTCCGTAATTTGTGTGTATCCTCCCTTCTCACTTTCCATAGAGAAGGATTGCTCTGGTCCCATAGGGTCTTTATGGTTTCAGATGAATTTCAGGATTTTGGTTTTTTTTTGTATAAAGAATGGCATTGGAATTTTGATGGCGACTGCATTGAATCGACAGGTCACTGGAGGCGGTGTGGACATTTTAGCAATGTTACGTCTTCCTAGCTGTGCACATAAATATCTTTCCATTCACCTGTGTCTTCTTTCATTCTCTCGGTCAGTAGTTTATAATTTCCAGTGTACAGACCTTTCATCTCTTTGGAGCGTTTCCTCCTGAGTATTTTGCTGTTTTTATTGCCGTTTATTTTTTTACATAGCTGAACTGAGTCTTCGTTGCGTAATGAAGGATCTTCACTGCGTTATGCGTCGTCTTTCTTTGGGGAGCACAGACTCTCCCTGTGGTGCATGGGCTCAGTAGTTGAGGTGCTCATGCTCAGTTGCTCTGAAGCACCTTTCCCAGGAGGGGATCAAACCCTGGCTCCCTGCATTGCACGGCAGATTCCCAACCATTGGAACACCACGGAAGTCGCCTGTGGCTATTTTAAATGAAATTGTTTTCCTAAATCTTTTTTCCTTTTGGATAGCGTATTATTTGCATATATAAATTCCACTAATTTTTGAGCATTGAGTTTTGTATCCTGTGACTTTACTGAATTTATCAATTTTGAGTTTTTTACTTGAGTCTTTAGGGTTTTCCACTTATGCAGTCATGTCACCTGCAGTAAGTGATAATTTTGCTTCTTCCTTTCCGATGTGGATGTGGTTTCTTTCTTTTTCTTGCATAATTGCTCTGGCTTGGATTTCTGGTGCTGTGTTGAACAGAAGTGGTGAGAGTTGGTCTCCCTGCCTTGCGCTGCATCTTAGAGGAAATGGTTTCCCTTCTTTGTTGAGTATGATGGCAGCTGTGGGCTTTTGATACATGTTTTTTTTTTTTCCCCCCCTGTGGCCACTGAATTCTAACAGTAGATAAAACTCTCCTTTTGCTTAATAAATGCATACAGAATTCAAAAGCTAGGAAGAACCATAAACTGTAAGAAATCACACCTAATGTATGGAGAAAATCCAGGATCCCACTGTATACACCTTTCTTTCCTCCGTCAATTGATATATCTCGCTTCCCTGATAGCTCAGCTGGTAAAGAATCCTCCTGCAACGCAGGAGACCCTGGTTCAATTCCTGGGTTGGTAAGATCCCTTGGAGAAGGGATAGGCTACCCACTCCAGTATTCTTGGGCTTCCCTGGTGGCTCAGCTGGTCAAGAATCCACCTGCAATGCGGGAGACTTGGGTTCGATCCCTGGGTTGGGAAGACCCCCTGGAGAAAGGAATAGCTGCCCACTCCAGTGTTCTGGCCTGGAGAATTTCATGGACTGTATAGTCCATGGGGTCGCAAAGAGTCGGACATGACCTAGCAACCTGCAGTTTCAGACAGATTCTTATAACTTCTTTCTAACTGGGGGGCAAATGTGGAAGGTGAGGAGGGCACAGGTCTAGTTCACCCCACAGATGACCCAGAGACCAGCAGGACATTGAAACTGAGCTTCAGGTAAAGTTATAGCTCTGGCCCCTGAAAGGCTCATCCTGGGAATTTGCTTTCGCTTCTAAGATCATTACCTCTCTCTCTGGAAGGCATCTTATCTCATCTTTCCTTGAAATCGTGTTCTAGGGTAAGAATGCAGGCATTCCGGGATAGGTTTTCTCTCTATTTTAATTATGTTTTAATATTCATTTTAAGATTCGCCCCCACCTCTCAGATTACAGGGGGTTTTACGACTTTTTTAGTCTCACTGGAAATATTCTCATTTTGATTGCATATTCAAAGAATGTATGTAAGATGCATAAATCTGATGTATTTCCAGTTTATGTCCTTTCTCTGGAAACAAATGTCAAGAATGATCAAAATCACATGTATTGCATTATAAACACCGTACTCAGAGCCGTGGTATTTGTTAGCTGTGTACAAATTAAAGAAGTAGAGTGTGTATGTGTGAGTGTACTGTATAGGCTCAGACAGTAAAGAACCCACCTGCAATGCAGGAGACCCTTGGTTGATTCTTGGGTTGGGAAGAACCCCTGAAGAAGGGATATCCTACCCACTCCAGTATTATTGGGCTTGCCTGGTGGCACAGACAGTAAAGAACCCACTTGCAATACGGGAGACCTGGATTCAATCCCTGGGTTGGGAAGATCACTGGAGAAGGGAACGCCTACCCACTCCAGTATTCTGGCCTGGAGAATCCCATGGGCTCTATCGTCCATGGAGTCGCAAAGAGTCAGACATGACTGAGCAACTTTCACGTGTATCTAAAGTAAAGAGATGGAATGTGTATGTGTGAGAGAGGGAGAGAAGCTATATCTGTGTTGGTTATAGATTTCTGAAACACCTAATTCCATTACTTTCTAAAATGTATGTCGATATTCAAGAATTGCAAGCTTCCCCTCACTTTGTCTCATATCATAATTAAGTAAAGTATTAAGTAAGTAAAGAATTCTCTTTTGAATATCAGTGACTTGGAATGGACCTGAGAGCTTCTTGCCTCTCACACTCAGTTTGACTTTCTTTTGCCTGCTGTTGAATGACTGTCCTATTTCAGGGCACCTAGGCTAATGGTAGCTGGCATTCACTGGTATCTCAGTGGCAAAGAATTCGCCTGCCAGTACGGGAGACGTGGGTTCGATCCCCGGGTTGGGGAGATGAAATGGCAACCCACTCCAGTATCCTTGCCTGGAGAATCCCATGCGCAGAGGAGCCTGGCGGGATACAGGCCATGGGGTCACAAAGAGTCGGTTATGACTTAGCAACTGACCACCTGCACACATACACACCTCTGCAAACATCGCATATGATTTCTGCAGGAGGAAGGGCGAGATGCAGCTCAGCAGAATGGAACCTTTTTGGCGTCACCAGATAAGAAAGCAAGTTTCGTTCTCTGATTGCCATCCTGTCATTATCAAGGAGATAATCTAATTCCGCGTGCATGCTTTCTGATGAGCGCCGTGCCTGTCATCAGTAATAAGCCCGACAGGTTTTTATGTAACCCACACAGCTGGGTCTGCGAAGCATTTCTGAAACCTAAATAAGATTGTGAAACTGGGACATGGAACCCACTGATATCACCCCTTCCTGGGGAGAGAATGGAGGACAAGCCTCTCAGCGTCTCTCTAGGGTTTTCTATGCCTCCTGTAGTCGCTAGACATTCCCTGGGGAGACTCAGCTCTGTGACTCCTAGGCTGGGGTTCTGAAAACAGTAATGATCCTCTTGGAAGGAGTAATGGCTTTTCCTGTAGGTCAGGGGCTATACCAAATTAGGAACAATTCTGGGCTTCCCTGGTGGCTCAGCTGGTAAAGAATCTGCCTGCAGTGCGGGAGACCTGGGTTCAATCCCTGGGTTGGGAAGATCCCCTGGAGAAGGGAAAAGCTACCCACTCCAGTGTTCTGGTGTGGAGAGTTCCATGGGCCGTATAGTCCATGGGGTCGCAAGGAGTCGGACACCTCTGCTCCCATTTCCTTCTGACTGGGAGACCACCATAGGTGATTCCAGGCCCCTCTCTGCCTGCCCCCCGACCCCCTGGGCAATGGTCACCCTGGGGACCCTCCTGAAGCTTGCTGCTTCCTGCTGAGCACCTGCCACACTGAATTTATCAGCTGCAAAACTGCACTGCAAGCCTTGCAGGTTTTCAATTACATGCTTCATCTGTATGACTCAGGGTTCAGAATTTCCACATTGCCAATGTGTTTAAGGAGCCACTTGACGCTTAGACGTTCGATTTCCTTAAGAAGCAGCGTCATACAATTTTCTTCCAACGGCGCTGTTCTCTGTGACGTTGCTTGCAGAGATGGAAGGGTACACCACTTCCTTCTGCCTTCAAAATATGTTTTGGCAGAGATTGGCACCCTCTGGGAGGGGGTGGGGGCTTGAAGGAAAAGAGTATGTTGCCTTCCCACCCCACTGTCTGAGTCAGAAAGTCTGGGGAGACGCTCAAGAATTTGCATTTCTGCCAAATTCCCAGGTGTGGCCAATAGACTTCCAGTTGGGGCACCCCACCCACTAGAACCGCTTTCTAGAACATCTTTCTCCCACTTTAGCTAAATCGTTACCCTCAGCAATTCAAATAATTCTATACTTCAGTCTGCTGATTCACAATGCTTTGTTCCATTAAGGCGTTCTCTTTCTCAAAATCTTTATTGTTTAATTATCCACGTCTCGGCAATTTTACAGTGTTCTCGCTCCAGCTTCGATAACCGTGAATTCGAGTAAAAGAATAGAATCGATGTAGGCACGGCTCCTGGTGCTCGAATCACACTGATTATGTCTTTTTAGAATTTAATAGTAGGGCTTCTTTCTCCCTTTATTAAAGTTAATATGAAAAAATCCCTCTTACCTTGTTGGAAAGTGAATTAGGAGGCATGAGAGAGGCATGTGTTAGAGGGCTAGCTCCAGGGATGTTGAGACATACCTGGTGACTTTAGTCACACACAGCTGACCCTGGAAGCGGACACGTGCCTGCGACTCACCTGTAACCTGTGCTTGTGGACCAGAGTCAGGCAGTGTTGCCAGAAGGACCTCCCATCTCTCCTGCAGCTGCTGCTGCTAAGTCGCTTCAGTCGTGTCCGACTCTGTGCGACCCCACAGACGGCAGCCCAGCAGGCTCCCCCGTCCCTGGGATTCTCCAGGCAAGAACACTGGAGTGGGGTGCCATTTCTTTCTCCTCCCATCTCTCCTAGATAGTGGCATTTCAGCCACTCAGACAGAGTCTCCCTCCAATTCCAAACAAAATCTCCCCCAACCTGCGTGGTGCTATCTGAATTTCCAGCCTTCATTTGATTACCAAGTCTTTAATAAAATCACTGGAACTAAAAGGTAAGATATGCTACTGCTAAGTCACTTCAGTCGTGTCCGACTCTGTGCGACCCCATAGATGGCAGCCTACCAGGCTCCCCCGTCCCTGGGATTCTCCAGGCAAGAGCACTGGAGTGGGTTGCCATTTCCTTCTTCAATGCATGAAAGTGAAAAGTGAAAGTGGAGTTGCTCAGTTGTGTCCAACTCTTCACGACCCCACAGACTGCAGCCCACCAGTCTCCTCCGTCTATGGGATTTTCCAGGCAAGAATACTGGAGTGGGGTGCCATTGCCTTCTCCGAAGTTAAGATATACCTACCTCTAAAAGAGGTCATCTGTAATGCAGGTCAAGAGGCAGCCGTTAGAACAGGATGTGGAACAACAGACTGGTTTCAAATCAGGAAAGGGGTACGTCAAGGCTGTATATTGTCACCCTGCTTATTTAACTTATATGCAGAGTACATCATGCAAAATGCCGGGCTGGTAGAGTCAAGATTGCCCGGAGAAATATCAGATGACACCACCCTTATGGCAGAAAGCAAAAAGGAACTAAAGAGCCTCTTGATGAAAGTGAAAGAGGAGAGTGAAAAGCCTGGCTTAAAACTCAACATTCAAAGAACGAGGATCAAGGCTTCCGGTCCCATCACTTCATGGCAGATAGATGGGGAGACAACGGAAACAGTGTCAGACTTTATTTTCTTGGGCTCCAAAATCACTGCAGATGGTGACTGCAGCCATGAGACTGAAAGACGCTTGCTCCTTGGAAGAAAAGGTATGACCAACTTAGACAGCATGTTAAAAAGCAAAGACATTACTTTGCTGACAAAGGTCCATCTAATCAAAGCTACGGTTTTTCCAGTAGTCATGTGTGGACTAATTAATGTGCCCAGCCGTCTAAGAGTAGACCTGTTTGCTTTGGCAAGGGAGACCATCATCCCAGCTATAAAGAAACCCAATTTTTCCTTGTCATTTCCAATATACATGCCTCATACTTACACTCTGGGTTGCATTTATTGTGCAGAATTTCCAGCAATCACATCTAGTGTGAAAATCCTTGTTTTGCTCCTGGTTTAATAAGCCCATCTCAATTTTATTCCCTATTTACTTTAGTTGTGAAATCTGTAATCTTCCTCACGTCACAGATCTAGGCAAGATCAAAGCAGAGCTCAGATGCAACAGAGGACATGTTCTCCATAGAATTGGAGACAAACTGGGCATCAAGTACGATTGGCATAGAAATTTGTGGAGTGCGTCGTTGTGCTTTTTCCCGGTTAGGCTCCAAGCCAGCTCCAGAAGCTGCTGCTAAAGCTCGTCTTGATCTTTTCAATGCTGCTGGACAAATGGTAAGAAGTAAATATTATGCATTTTTAAGTGGGTCACGTAGGCACTCTCCCGAGACCAGCCACCTCTAAATGAAATAGAAAGTATGTTAATTTGGTCTTAACTACATTTTAGCTTCTGTCAGCTTCACACTTGTGCAAAGTCTGTCGAACCGTCTGGATTGTTATCTACTGAGTTACAATGAGAAACGGAGCTGTCTGAGGACTGGTTGTTGCTGTTGATTTATCTTTATTTTTTTTCACCCAATGTTGACTTATCCATCTGCCACCTTATGTCCTTACCGTGCGTGTGTGCTCATTTGCTTCAGTAGTGTCCAACTCTTCACGACCCTTTGGACTGTAGCTCACCAGGCTCCTCTGTCCATGGGATTCTCCAAGCAAGAGTATCGGAGTGGGTTACCATTTCCCTTCTCCAGGGGATCTTCCTGACCCAGGGATCGAACCCAGGTCTCTTATGTCTCCGGTACTGCAGGCAGATTCTTTACCAGTTGAGCTGTCATGGAAGAGATTTCTTGATTCTAGGTCCTCAGTGTCAGGTCTCCCTTGCTGTCACGTTCCTGCCCACCATCATTGCAAGATCATTCCCGAAATTCTTTTTCATGACTTGTCATACTTTGGGGGAAATTGTCAGTCACTGTCTGCAGGACTTCTCAGAACCTTGAATGAAGTGTCCTGTTTAATGATTCAAAACTGAACACATCACATCACGCTCTGTGAAAGATTGTTTGAACATGGAGGGATCCTAAGGTCTGAATTAAATGGGACACACTTTTGGAAGGTCCCACCCAATGGACAAAGGTCTGTCTAGTGAGAGCTTTGGTTTTTCCAGTAGTCATGTATGGCTGTGAGAGTTGGACTATAAAGAAAGCTGACCACTGAAAAATGGATGCTTTTGAACTGTGGTGTTGGAAGAGACTCTTGAGAGTCCCTTGGACTGCAAGGAGATCCAACCAGTCCATTGTCAAGGAAATCAGTCCTGAATATTCCTTGGAAGGACTGATGCTGAAGCTGAAACTCCAATACTGTGGCCACCTGATGTGAAGAGCTGCCTCATTGGAAAAGACCCTGATGCTGGGAAAGATGGAAGGCAGGAGGAGAAGGGGATGACAGAGGATGAGGTGGCTGGATGGCATCACTGACTTGATGGACATGAGTTTGAGTAAGCTCTGGGAGTTGCTGATGGACAGGGAAGCCTGGCATGCTGCGGTGCATGGGGTCGCAAAGAGGTGGACACGACCGAGCGACTGAACTGAACAGAAATGAACCCAATGGAAGAGGTCCAACATCTGTAACCCCATTTGCTTTACATGTTCTCTGTGATGGGAAGAAAGCCAGCCCGCCCCCGTCTCTCATGAACCCACACTGATCACTGCAGCTAGAAACCATCTCTCCCATCTTCTCTGAGCCTGGAATGTATATTTGCCTCTCTTATCATTTGGTGATTGTTGTCTATTGTAACCATCTTCACACTGGGGGACTCTGAACTGTGTAGGGGCTCAAACATAATGAGTCCAGAGCAGACAGAGAAGCTGTGGATGCCCTGCTTGCCCGAGGAAGTCAAACAGGCTGGCTCCGCACTCGTCCAACTCTCCTGACTCGACCCATCTGCTTTGGGCGATGAAGAGCACCTCAGTGGCCCCACGGAATCCAACTCCAAGATGTTCACTTGAGCACCAGCTCTCTTTCCTCTCCACGGGAGCTCCCACTGTCTCTCCACAGATGACAGAATCTGGGGTTTCCTGGGGCCTCCCACAGCACCCTGGAAACGATTGTCACCCCAGAGTTTATATGAAATGGATGCACTCTCCTTTAAAAACTATCTCAGCTACTCACTGTATTCATCTTTAGGGGCAGACTCTTCATTTAAGGGAAGAATAAGTTCTTAAGTGGTCAGAGTACTTTGTTTTAGAGGGTTCGACCAAGATCGAAGAACATACAAGTTTTGTTTCTTAGATATTCTGTTGAATACACAGCAGTATATTGCAGAGGCCTGGAGGAGGAAATGGCAACCCTCTCCAAGATCCTTGGCTGGAGAATCCCATGGATAGAGGAGCCTGGAGGGCTGCAGTTCAGAGAGCCACAAAGGGTCAGACATGTCAGAAGCAACTGAGCACGTGTTGTAGAGAATCATTTACTTTTGAAAAAAATGGATTCTGGACTGCCCTGGTGGTCCAGTGGTTAAGAATCTGCCTGCCAGTACAGGGGACATGCGTTTGATCCTCGATCCAGAAAATGCCACATGCCACGTGGCAGCTAAGCCTATGCTTTGCAACAACTACTGAGCCTGTGTTCCACAACAAGAGAAGTCACTGCAGTAAGAAGCCAGTGCTCTGCCACTAGAGAGTTGCCCCCACTTGCCGCAACTAGAGAAAGTCTGCTCACGGCAAGGATGATCTAGCTCAGCTAAAAAAAA
>SJYF01000349.1:2948245-2987181 GCA_006410515.1 Procapra przewalskii
CTGGCCTGAGTCTTCCTCCATGGAATTGAGGATCAGACCCTGGGCTTTTAACAGAAGTGAATACTTCCCCTTGGGTGACCCCCCACAAGATATATTATTGCAACGATGACAGCTATTACTGGGCGATAGATCGTGCTGAATTTCAAATGCAGTCAAATCTTTTGTTTCCTTGTAACTCATCCCTTCCTGACCACCGGATGACAACACTGATGTTCAAGAATAATGGCTGCATATTTTGGAGTTCCATTATGGAACGCTACTGAGCCAAAGGATATGAAGGGACAAGAGACTCCTGAGGTAGAAAAACCGCGTTTAGCGGCGTGATTATCTTTCTCCAACTTTGTGAGAACAGGAGGCATTCTTTTGGTATGTTTCAAAAAGATATTCAAAAGTGAATTTTTTTTGGTACCGTGTCAGTCCTTTTTTCAGGAAATTCAACATGGTTTTCCAAAGGAAGTCATTTTCCAAAGGAAGTCCTTCCCAAAGTCCTGGTCTCTTAGGTTTTGGAAGCAACGTCGTGTTTTTAGAATTAAGAATAGATAAAACTCCTGTCGTGGCATGCCAGACATTCTATTTTAATGTTTTCGCCTTCCATCTTCTATCCAATGATGCACAATATGCCATCTACTTACACATTTGTACAAAGCTATAATTATAAATTATGCAATTAGGAAATCACTTCGAAACCTAATTAATACAGAAATGTTACACACGAAATTTCAGTCACTTTCTAATCCACTGCCTGAAGCTTCCTGAACAGGAAACGGATGATGTTTGTTAATCATTAATGATTTATACAACGTGAGGTTTCTCACTGCAAACATGAACTCTGTTGGAAGGAATATGAAAGATACTTTCCCATATTTGCATATGAAAAGAACTTTAGAAGTCATCCCATTCTGAAATATCTGTATAATATATAGCTGATCAAATAGAGAAGGATCCTTTTGAAAGTAAAATGGATACTATTTAAAACTATGTTAGGATAACAGCCATATATTGGGAAGTGGGGTTTTGTCCAGATACCCAATTTTTTACCCCCAAGAAAACTCTGGCCAAATGACTGACTTTCTTAGGAGGGAGAGGGGCTGTTCAAAAGATGCCCCCAGGAGCAAACGGTTATGGCTAACTTTGACCCTCCAGTCTACCTGTCTCCTGGTCAACTCAGTACATCACACACCGTTGAGCTGCATATGTGATACGGCTCAGCAAGCTGTATATCATGAATTCTTCCATCTCTAACACAACTCTTTGCCTCTTTACTTCCCGTGATGTTCTAGACAAATCTTGTTCCCTTGGTTACAGTGATCAGGAACTGACTCTCCCCATTTTAAAAAGCGTCATGTCTAGACAGGGTAAATTTTGGCAGAAGGTCAGTAAAAAGAATAGCCTTCAGTTCAGTTCAGTTCCTCAGTCGTGTCCGACTCTTTGCGACCCCATGAATCGCAGTGCGCCAGGCCTCCCTGTCCATCACCAACTCCTGGAGTAATTAACTTTTAACAAGGGCAAAAATCTTCCCAACCTTCTTTACAATGTTACTGAACGATTGATAGAAAACATGCTGATGTATATTTTGTATGTCTGAAATGTTTCCTCATATTTCAAACCAATGTTTTACACGCCGCTATATGTAAAATAGATAACCAAGAAGGACCTATTGTATAGCGCAGGGAAACATACTCAGTATTTTATAAAAATCTCTGCTGCTGCTGCTGCTGCTGAGTTGCCTCAGTCGTGTCCAACTCTGTGCGACCCCAGAGATGGCAGCCCACCAGGCTCCCCCATCCCTGGGATTCTCCAGGCAAGAACACTGGAGTGGGTTGCCATCTCCTTCTCCAATGCACGAAGTGAAAAGTGAAAATGAAGTCGCCCAGTCATATCCAACTGTTAGCGACCCCATGGACTGCAGCCCACCAGGCTCCTCCATCCATGGGATTCTCCAAGCAAGAGTACTGGAGTGGGGTGCCATTGCCTTCCCCTTAATAATCTATAAGGGCTAAGAATCTGAAAGTCACTCAGTCGTGTCCAACTCTTTGTGACCCCATGGACTATACAGTCCGTGGAATTCTCCAGGCCAGAATACTGGAGTGGGTAGCCATTCCCTTCTCCAGGGGATCTTCCCAACCCAGAGATCAAACCCAGGTCTCTCACATGGCAGGCGGATTCTTTACCAGCTGAGCCACAAGGGAAGCCCAAGAAAACTGGAATGGGTAGTTTATCCCTCCTCCAGCAGATCTTCCTCACCCAGGAATCGAACTGGGGTCTCTTGCATTGCAGGCGGATTCCTTACCAACTGAGCTATCAGGAAAACCCATAGACAGATAAATAGATAGATAGACCCAAACTCCCTAACTATCCCTTCCCCCCATTCTTCACCCCAGTGACCATAAGTTCATGCTGCAAGTCTGTGAGTCTGTTTCTATTTTGTAAATAAGTTCATTTATACCGTTTCTTTTTAGATTCCACATATAAGGGAGGTCACGGTATATCCCTCTTCTCTGACTGACTTCAGTTAGTATGACAATCTCTAGGTCCACTCACGGAGCTATCAATGGCATTATCTCATTTTTTTGTAATGTCCAAGTAGTATTTCTTTGAAATGGCAACCCACTCCAGTATTCTTGCCTGGAGAATCCCATGGTCAGAGGAGCCTGGCGGGTTATAGTCCACTGGGTCGCAAAGAGTCAGACACGACTGAAGCGACTTAGCACATAGCACAGAACATTATTTCACTGTGTATATGCAATTTTGACTTTGATTTAAGAATGCGCAAGAAAGAAAGGAGATAAAGGCGATTCCAGGTATTCGTGGTCTCATCCTGTTGAGAATGGAGTTGCCCTTTTCTGACGTGGAGCAGACTAAGGGAGTGGTTGAGAAAGGGATCTCTTACACAAACTGTAACTTGGGGCTCAAAGGGATTTTGGCTTTTTCAAGATACACTGAATTCTGTTTCGCAGGGTTCAATCTCTCTCTTACAAAAGCTGTATTTCCTCCAGTCTGATTTCACAAGGCCCTATTTCAGTATAACCTTATCTCTTGCTTCCTTCCTGAGACATTATTGCGACCTTGAGGAAGTAGCTAATTCACTCCAGAACCCCTAAACATTTCCTCCCAGCTCCCCTAAGCCTTGATGGGCACTGAATCTGAGCCCCAAGAAGTCACTGGTGGCAATTTAACCAGTGTTTCTGGGCTACATATTCAGTTCAGTCACTTAGTGATGTCTGACCCATTGTGACCCCATGGACTGCAGCACGCGAGGCTTCCATGTCCATCACTGCAGAGCTTGCTCAAACCCATGTCCATCGAGTCGGTGATGCCATGCAACCATCTCATCCTCTGTTGTCCCCTTCTCCTCCTGCCCTCAATCTTTCCCAGCTATATATTAGTCTGTAGTTGCCTGCCCTCGTATTGGTTAATTAATATTTATATTATCAATCAATCAATATTAATATTAATTAATATTTCCAAGCTACATATTAGTGCCAGTCAATTTCCCAGCCTACTATAGGAGAGTTCTCCTCTCTATCTTTTTCAATGCTTGAGCTCACTCACCCAGCATTTTAGACATGTGGCACGCAGCTCCTTCAGACTTAATTCTTCAGTGTAGATTACTTTGGATGGCACAATATATAGAAAACATACTCAAACTGACTCTGAAACGAATGGTGTATATTGGTTTACAGAGCTTGAATTCAGATACGTGTGCCATTTTCAAGGCTGTCTTAACCAGAAACGCCCATCCCATGTTTGTTCAGATCCGTGTGGCTTGGTCTGATTCTGCAGGTCGGCTTCATTCTCAGGGGGCTGTGCTTCATGATTTCAGAATGGCTGCCGCATTCCAGCCATCAACCAAACACCACTGCTCCCGTAGAGAGAGGCAGGGTTCCTCCATGAGAAGGCGGAGTTACAAGATGAGCTGTATTGGACCATTTGGGTCATGTGCCCAGCACACGCTGATTGGTTCAAGCTGGGATAACCCGCAGCCGTGGTGTGAGTAGGTTCATCCTCCACAGGGGTAGACGGTCCATGTGGAGGAGAGAGCTGTGCAGGGACTTCCCTAGTGGTCAGGTGCTTAAGACCTCACCTTCCAATGCAGGGTATGTGAGTTTCGACTGTGGTCCAGACACTAAGATCCCACATGCCCTGTGGGCAACAAAAAAAAAAAGAAAAGAAACAAACAGAAAATGGAAGCGATGTTGTAGCTTATTCCATAAAAACATCAAAAAGAATCTTAAAAAAAGAGAGATGCGTATGGAAATAAAAAGTTTGGTGGCATTGCAAAGGGGGATTAAATGAATGTGCGTAAGGTAACGTGTATGCCTTCTATGGTTATTTTGTCCATATGTATTCATCACACAGACACACACGCACACACACCCTAGTTAACTGCTTCTATTTGTAAGTGGTCACTTGTGTACAGATTTGTTGTTATTCTTCAACCGCCCAGTCACGTCCGGCTCCTTCTGACCCCATGGACTGCAGCACACCAGGCCTCCCTGCCGCTCACCATCCATATCTACAATATGCATGAGGTGTTGATTGCTCAGTCAGTAAACAATCCTCCTGCAATGCAGGAGACCCCGGGTTGATTCCTGGGTCAGGAAGAACTCCTGGAGAAGGGATAGGCTACCCACTCCAGTATTCTTGGGCTCCCCTTGTGGCTCAGCTGGTAAAGAATCTGCCTGCAATGTGGGAGACCTGGGTTGGATCCCTGGCTTAGGAAGATCCCCTGGAGAAGAGAACGGCCACCCACTCCAGTATTCTGGCCTGGAGAATTCTGGGTTGCAAGGAGTCGGACACGACTGAGCGACTTTGACTTTTTCATGAGGTGTGACAGGCATGATCCAACTTGGCCACAAGTGGTATCCACCTCATGATATTTACACCCTCATCTTATCCGCTCCCTTCATTATCAGCCACCTCAAGGCACATCCTCTAATAAACAACACAGCAGGAACTTTCTGGCGGTCCACTGGTGAAGACTGGGCTTCCCAATGCAGGGAGCTCAAGTTCAATCTCTGGCTGGGGGACTAAGATCTCACATGCCACATGTCATAGACTAAAAGAAGAAAAATTCCAGATGAGCTTCTTCCAAATTAAAAGCAAAGAAAGACAGAAAAAGAATGAACTCATCTGAAAAAAATAAATAGAGCAAAATAGCAGGATGTCAGCTCTGAGACTAGGATGCCATCTTGGCCGTCATCTCTGCTTTGCTTGTGCCAAGGGAAGCCAGCGGCCATGTTTGGAGACATCCCATGGAGATCACTTGTTAAAAAAAAATGCCATCTCTCTCCAAAAGTCAGCAGGGACTTAAATCCTGCTAGTGTTACATTCAGCAAGCCTGGAGTGAGCCCTTCCCCAGTCGAGACTTCGGATAAGACCCCAGCCCCAGGTGACATTTGGCTTCCTAGGTGGTACTTCTAGTAAAAACCCCACCTGCCAATGCAGGAGACTTGAGTTCGATCCCTGGGTCGGGAAGATCCCCTGGAGGAGGAAATGGCAGCCCACTCCAGTATTCTTGCCTAGAGGACCCCACGGACAGAGGAGCCTGGTGGGCTACAGTCCATGGAGTCGCAAAGAGTTGGATAGGACTCAGGCAACTGAGCACGCAAATGCACCCAGGTGACATATAATTGCACCCTTGCAGGAGAAGGCGATGGCACCCCACTCCAGTACTCTTGCCTGGAAAATCCCATGGATGGAGGAGCCTGGTGGGCTGCAGTCCATGGGGTTGCTAAGGGTCGGACACGACTGAGCGACTTCACTTTCACTTTTCACTTTCATGCATTGGAGAAGGAAATGGCAGCCCACTCCAGTGTTCTTGCCTGGAGAATCCCAGGGATGGGGGAGCCTGGTGGGCTGCCATCTCTGGGGTCGCAGAGAGTTGGACACGACTGAAGCGACTTAGCAGCAGCAATTCATAATTTGTAGAATACCCAGTTCAAGGGCTCCTAGATTTTTGACCTGCCTAATCTGTGAGATAAATGATTGCTTAAGTTGCTTATTTTTGTGGGTATGTTTTTAATGCAGCTTTAACTGATACAGTTACAAGAGCTCTGAATTGGAAACCAATTAAATTTTCAACACCAGGGCCTCAGACACCCACATGACCGTGCAGCCACGTGGGGAGTGTGGAGTCAGGCCATCTTCAACGAGAGCATTACTCATCTACGTACCACACTGACAAGTGCAGGCAAGAATGTTAACCTTTTCTGTGATCCTCGCTTCTCTGGAAAGAATAGTAAGCACTTTGTGAGGTTGTTGCAAAGATGAGCTGACTAAATCCATTACTCCAGAAAGCAGAAAGTAAGCCATCATGAGAAGTAAGATTTTTTTTTCAATGAATGTATTACTATTAAAATGCGTGCAGCCAAGGAATATTTATGAATAAGGGGACTGGTTTCTGCCTAGTAAGTTTAAATTCAGGCTATAAAATTGTATGTTAATTCTTAGCGAAAATGACTCAGCAGGGGGGCGGGGGTCGTGTGTTAAAATGTCAGTTGACTAAAGTTGATTGTGATAATGGTGGCATAAGTCTACAAATGCCCTGAAAACCAGTTAAACCTTTTGTTTTATGCTTTACGCTGGTGAACTGTATGGTATGGGAATCCCAGGTCCATAAACCTGTTTTTAAAAGAAATGCCAGACATGCTTTTTTCGATGTTGCAGACTTCTGCTTGCTTCATTAACTATTTCAATATTCTCTGCCGTGACCATGTACTTTTTATCATCTTATTAAAGACTTGATGACTCCAATTTATAATGACATGCAGTAAACAGGCATACAATAGATATGCTTGTCTATCATCCACTATCGGAATTTATCTCAAAGTTTGGTATGGATCTATCATTCCTATGAACTAAACAGGCAGAAAACAAAGTTTTGAGTTTATTCCTTTTTGTTATCTGTTCAGTGCCAACACTTTATAAATGTGTGTAAGAAAATCTGATTGCTGTGATGAGTATCGTTTCATTTGAGGGGATAAAGTAATTATTGTGAATGATTTTCCAATATATTTTCTTACACGGTAAGTGCTGTGTATGGCTTATCAGTTCAGTTCAGTTCAGTCGCTCAGTCGTGTCCAACTCTTTGCGACCCCATGAACCGCAGCAGGTCAGGCATCCTTGTCCATCACCAACTCCTGGAGTTCACCCAAACCCACGTCCATTGAGTCGGTGATGCCACCCAACCATCTCATCCTCTACAGTCCATGGAATTCTCCAGTCCAGAACATGGGAGTGGGTAGCCTTTCCCTTCTCCGGGGAGATCTTCCCAACCCAGGGACTGAACCCAGGTCTCCTGCATTGCAGGAGGATTCTTTACCAGCTGAGCCACAGGGGAAGACCCCTATATACGAACCTTTAAAGAAGGTGAAAGTGCGTTTGCTTACATGTCCAGGTGCGGAAGTCAGCGCACGTTTCTGCTAGGCACTGTCCTGTGCTTGCCTCCTCTACAGCTGACAGCGCTTTTGTGTGCTTTACTGCGCAGTAACGTGTAGAGTTGGAGAAGGACATGGCAACCCACTCCAGTATCTTTGCCTGGAAAATCCCGTGGACAGAGGAGCCTGATGGGCTGCAGTCTGCGGGGTCACAAAGGGTCGGGCATGACTGAGCGACTGAGCTGAACTGAACTCACGCAAGTATCCTTCCCTAGCACAGGGGGAATACTCTAGTCAGTCCAGTAAGGCAGGTCTGTGGGCTGCTTCTGGAAAGGCTCTGTGACCCCACCTCCTCAGTCTTCATGCCCTCTGCTAATTTCTTTCCCCGCTGTGATGGGACCTGATGACTTTCTCTTAATCCACAGAGAAGTACAGACGTGATCAAGCATCTCTTCTCTGTTGCTGTGGTGGTTCAGTCACTCCATCTTCAAAGAGATTGAGTTTATAGGCAAATGCATCCTTCCATGAGTAAGTCTAAATGGAATCCATCCAAAGCTTTTGTTGCTGTTGTTCCATCCCTTAATCCTGTCCACCTCGTTTGGGACCCCATGGACTGCAGCACGCCAGGCCCCCCTGGCTCTAACCATCTCCTGGAGTTTGCCCATCGAGTCGCTGATGCCATCCAACCATCTCATCCTCTGTTGTCCCCTTCTCCTCCTGCCTTCAGTCTTTCCCAGCAGCAGGGTCTTTTCCAATAACTCAGTTCTTCTCATCAGGTGGACAAAATACTGGAGCTTCCAGCTTCAACATCAGTCCTTCCAGTGAGTATTCAGGGTTGATGTTCCTTAGGATGGACTGGTTTGACGTCCCTGCTGTCCAAGGAATTCTCAAGAGTCTTCCCCAGCATCAAAATCAGAAAGCATCAGTTCTTCGGTGTCTAGCTTTCTTTATGGTCCAACTCTCACATCTACACATGACTACTAGAAAAACCATAGCTTTGACTACACAGACGTTTGTCTGCAAAGTGATGTCTCTGCTTTTTTAACAGACTGTCTAGGTCGGTCATGGCCTTCCTTTTGAGAAGTAAGCATCTTCTAAATTCATGGCTGCAATAAGTATTCAGTTCAGTTCAGTTCAGTCGCTCAGTCGTGTCCGACTCTTTGCAACCCCAGCAATGAATCCCAGCACGCCAGGCCTCCCTGTCCATCACCAACTCCCGGAGTTCACCCAGACTCGCGTGCATCGAGTCGGTGATGCCATCCAGCCATCTCATCCTCTGTTGTCCCCTTCTCCTTCTGCCCCCAATCCCTCCCAGCATCAGAGTCTTTTCCAATGAGTCAACTCTTCACAGGAGGTGGCCAAAGTACTGGAGTTTCACCATAACTAGAAAATACAAAATATATTGTAGAGTATCATACATTTTTTTGTAGTCATAATCATATTAATACTGCGTGCCTGAGTGAGAAAAAATGAGGTAATGTGGATCACATATCAAATGGTGACTAGTTTTAAAAGACAAATTCAAAATAAAATGAAAAAAATAACCATAATATGATTTTCTCTTCTGCATAAATCAGCATTCAGAATCTCATCTAAGAGGTGGTGTACAGTTGCCATGGATGCCTAGCTATTTTCGTCCTAAAGATAAAACCAGCATCATTGCTTCATGATGATGAGTTGAGAATGTTTTGAACATTACTGAACAATCCACTGTTTTTAAACAATGAATTTATTAACACAAGATGATCAATTAAGAAAGAATTACTAAAGTTCAAAGGAGACGTCACTTGGATTTATGGAGATGAGGAAAATATCATTTTCTGGAAATTATACACTATGGAAGGCTTGAGTGAGTTCATCTGAGTAATATTTCACTGAAGTGTGTGCTCAAGGGCTTGCAGCAGTATGCTCAAATAATGACAAAAACAATGAAGAGAAGGAACTCAAAGTATTCAGAATTTGATTGGAATCTTTTCTGAATTATTCAGAAATGTACACTAGCTAGCTTAAAGCTACAGTGAATGTACCCATAAAAGGTATATATTTTTTCAAAAATAATCTAAATATCCTTGTCAGTGAATAGCTTAATTTGTTAATCAAAATATCAGCAGTTTTTTTTTTAATTTTTTATTTACTTATTTGCCTGTGTCAGATCTCAGTTGCAACTTGCAGGCTTACCGTGTGACACGTAGTGTGTGAGACCTAGTTTCTTGACCAGGAATCAAACCCGCAGGCCCCGTATTATATGACAGATTCTTAACCACTGGACCACCAGGGAAGTCCCCCAAATATCACTGGTTTTAAATCATCAGGGACTCTACGTGAGGAAAATACAGGACCATTCAGAACGCAAAGTCAAATACCAGCTCTGTTCTTCAGCTGTGTCATTTTGAGCAAGACATTTATCCTCTCTCAAATTCAATGCATTAGCTGTAAAATGAGAAGAAGAAAAAAAGATGCTCAAAATAAGGATGTCAAGAGCAAACAGTGCTAAACACACTGATTAAACACATGAAATATTTCCTGTAGCGGCCAGCATACATCTTCATTCATGGGAGATGTTATCGTCATGGACTTATCACAAGAGTTGGCCAGTGAACGACATCATTTGAAAACTAGGATCATGGCATCTGGTCCCATCACTTCATGATAAATAGATGGGGAACGAGTGGAAACTGACAGACTTATTTTCTTGAGCTCCAGTAGTCACGTATGGATGTGAGAGTTGGACTGTGAAGAAAGCTGAGCGCTGAAGAATTGATGCTTTTGAAGTGTGGTGTTGGAGAAGACTCTTGAGAGTCCCTTGGACTGCAAGGAGATCCAACCAGTCCATCCTAAAGGAGATCAGTCCTGGGTGTTCATTGGAAGGACTGATGCTGAAGCTGAAAGTCCAATCCTTTGGCCACCTCATGCGAAGAGCTGACTCATTTGAACAGACTCTGATGCTGGGAAAGATTGAGGGCAGGAGAAGGGGGTGACAGAGGATGAGATGGTTGGATGGCATCACCGACTCGATGGACATGAGTTTGAGTGAACTCCAGGAGATGGTGATGGATGGGGAAGTCTGGCGTGCTGCATTCTGTGGGTCACAAAGAGTCAGACACCACTGAGCGACTGAACAACAGCATGGAATAACGTGCTGCTTACAAGGGTTTCCTCCTGCTGGAGGGAGAACCCGTGAGCCAAGAGGAGCCGGGGCAAATCGCTGTGAATGGAGGGGACTTGGAGGATGTTCAAGGGAGACCTGTTCTATAGACACGAGAGTAAACGAAGGGGGATCTTATTGCTGTTTCCTCGAGGTTATGCGTGTGTGAGTGAGAGAGACTGTGAAGCAGTACGTTCATGCCTGTTTCTTGCAATCACATCAAACTGAAGCGATTGGGGAATAGATAGAACCCAGGGGAGCCACTGGTGTTGATCTCCAAAAATTGATTTTTTTAAAAAATTTTTATTGGAATACAGCTGGTTTACGATGGCGTGTTGCTCTCTGCGGAACTGCCCGTGATTCAGCCACATGTATACATACATCCCCTCTTGTTTTGGCGGGTTTCCTCCCCGTTAAGTTCCCCCGGGAGCAGTGACTAGAGTTCCCCGTGCTGCCCAGTAGGTTATTCTTCCTTACCTGTTTTATGCGTGCATATTAAGTTGCTTCAGTCGTGTCTCACTCTTTGCAACCCTATGGACCTTAACCGGCCAGGCTCCTCTGTCCGTGCAGATTTTCCAAGCTAGAATAGAAGAGTGGGTTGCCATGCCCTCCCTCCAGGGGATCTTCCCTATCCACGGATAGACACCAAGTCTCTTATGTTTATGCCGGTTTGGGCAGGCACGTTCTTCTTACCGCTACTGCTACCTGGGAAGCAGTGGATATATATCAATCTCAGTCTCCCAGTTCATCTCACCTGTTTCCCCCACTTGCGTCTCTATTTCTGCGTCTGTCTCTATGTCTGCGTCTCTATTTCTGCTTTTCCCATAAGTTCATCTCCACCATTTTTCTAGAGTCCACACGTACGTATTAATACGTGATACCTATTTTACTCTTTCTGACTTACTTCACTCTCTCTGACCGTGTCTAGGTCCGGCGGCATCGCGTTCCTTTCCACGGCTAAGTAATATTCCACTGTGTGTCTGTCCCACATCCAGACAGAGGTAGGACCTTCAGACCTTACAGGGAGGGTGGAGTGTCTTCACCTATGGATGGCCCGTAGAAAGGGTGTCCGCTTTAGTCTCAGTCCTTTGCAGCTGCTATAACAAATACCATAGACTGGGTGGCTCGTGAAAAGTATAAATGTATTTCTCTCAGTCCTGGAGGCTGGTCCAAGATGAAGGCTAGGGCAGACACACTGTCTGGTGAGATCCCATTTCCTGGTCTTCTCACTCTGTCCTCCCAGGGTTGAAGGGGTGATGGAGGCTCCGTGGGGTCTCTTCTTGGAGAATGGTAATCCCACTTATGGGCTTCCCAGGTGGCACTGGCATTAAAGAATCCGCCTGCCAATGCAAGAGACATAAGAGACGCCGGTTCGATCCCTGGGTCAGGAAGATTCCCCTGGAGGAGGGCAAGGCAACCCACTTCAGTATTCTTGCCTGGAGAATCCCATAGACAAGGGAGCCTGGTGGGCTACAGTCCACGGGGTCACAAAAGACTCAGACATGACTGAGCGACGAAACTGAAGTGATTACCGTAATACAGGCAGTTACTTACTTCCAGAACTCACCAAAAGAATGTGATGGCCGTGGAAGTTCACCAGGACTGTTCCGAAAACATTATGCATTCAGCTTCCTGTTGAAAAGTGCTTCCTTAGTGCATTCAGTTGTGGGCTATGGTTTTCTTTTTTCCTTTATATATCATACAATTGCTAAACTCTCCCTAGGATCTGACCTGCAGGAACAATGCCCTTCCCCTAAAAACATGAGTGATGTTTCAAGAAAATCATTTGCTATTTGAAAAAGGAATATTGCTGTTGATGAGTGGGTTGGCAGTTCTACTGCGTCAGATGCTTGGAGGAACATATCTTGAAACATGAAATTGGAAAGCAAGACCTCTCATCTTGGAGGACCTTCAAAGATCAAGGCTTATAAATACAGTCCACAGTGGAAAATAGCTTAATATGAAGCCCCAAACCACCGTCTTACGGTTTCAAATAATAAACTCAAAGGCAGAGTGTTACCCAAGTTTGTATAAGATCACTGAGAAATTAGAAAAAATAAAGCCTTAGGAAAAAAGTTCCATTACGGGGCTCTAATCAAAGTGTGAAAGTGCTCGTTACTCAGTTGTGCTTGACTCTTTGTGACCCCCCGACCCCCGCTGGACTGCACCTCTGTCCGTGGGACTCTCCAGGCAAGAATACTGGAGTGGGTTGCCATTCCCTTCTCCAAGGCATCTTCCCAACCCAGGGATCGAATCCAGGTCTCCTGCATTGCAGCAGAGTTTTTACTGCCTAAACCACCCAGGAAGCCCACAGGCCTATAGTGAATGAACACAAAAATATACACCAGTGTGCGCTATTTATAGGAAAAAATAAATCAAAGGCATGAAATTAAAGTCACAAACTCCTCACAGAGTGCTGGCCTCTGTAAATACCCACCTGGTCTGTGTGTTTGTGGGTTAAATCATAAATTACGATTCCTACCTCTTCCTGGAGCATTAGCCCTATGACCGCACCCCCTCGTCACGACGGATCGTTTGCTTTCATATCACCACACAGGCACGGTTCTTGGGCAGTGATCTCAGTGAGTAAGGATAAGCTTCTCATGGACAAATACGGCTTGGTTCTCAGATTATGGAAAAGGTGAAACGGTCTGCGTTTTTTCCAGGTGGCTGGATTTAATTGTCACCCAAAGGTGACATTTCCATCTGTGCCCTCTCTACTCCTCCCAAACTTTCAGGGGCCACATACATTTCCAAGGACACTAAATTCCACATATATTTACGAAGGCCTCACTGTTTCCCACCTAGAAAATATTGCTTTTGCTCTCCAATATGCAGATCATCTGTTTTGTTTTGTTTTTGAGTAAAATTGCTTTACAATGTTATGTTGCTTTCTGCTATATAGCAAAGTGAGTCCGTTATACATATACATGTGACCACTCTTTTTTAGATTCTGTGCCCGTGTATGTCATTACGGAGTATTGAGTACAGTTCCAAGTGCTGTAGAGAAGGTCCTTATGCTGTTGTTCAGTCGCTCAGCCATGTCCAACTCTTTGCAACCCCACTGACTGGGCACGCCAGGCTTCCCTGTGAGTCCACCCCCAGAGTCCACCCAAACCCATGTCCACTGAGTCGGTGATGCCATCCAACCATCTCATCCTCTGTCGTCCCCTTCTCCTCCTGCCCTCAATCTTTCCCAGCATCAGGGTCTTTTCCAATGAGTCAGCTCTTCAAATCAGGTGGCTAAACTGTTGGGGTTTCAGCTTCAGCATCAGTCCTTCCAAAGAACACCCAGGACTGATCTCCTTTAGGAGGGACTGGTTGGATCTCCTTGCAGTCCAAGGGACTCTCCAGAGTCTTCTCTAACATCACAGCTCAAAAGCATCAATTCTTAGGTCCAAGTCTCACATCCATACATGACTACTGGAAAAACCACGACTTTGACTAGAGGGACCTTTGCCAGCAAAATAATAATGTCTCTGCTTTTTAATATGCTGTCTAGTTTGGTCATAGCTTTTCTTCCAAGAAGCATGTATCTTTTAATTTCTTGGCTGCACTCACCATCTGCAGTGATTTTGGAGCCCAAGAGAATAAGTCTGCCACTGTTTCCGTTGTTTCCCTATCTATTTGCCATGAGGTGATGGAACCAGACGCCATGATCTTCATTTTTTGTGAATGCTGAGTTTTAAACCAGCTGTTTCACTTAAAAAAAGATTCTTATTAGTTATCTGTTTTGTATATGGTAGTTAAAAAAAAAGCTTTCATGGTGTTAACACATGTTTTAACATGCCTCCCATCCCAACAATTTTATAGAAACTTTGGTGGCATTTTTGTTAGTGAGCTGTGCCTTCTTTACTGCAATTATGAAATTGTGGCCATAACGGGCCATTTGTAGGGCAAGGAAAAGCCAGTTACTGACAGGCAGGGGATAGAGGATGCTATATAGTAGAAAAAAAATGAACTGTGATATTAGCTTCTCTTCAGGTTTACTCACCCTCTTCGAGAAAGCAGAAGACACAGTTAGAAAACTGCATAACCACAGCATAGCAGGGGCTGTGTGCTGGAGAGGGTTACCCCTGGGGTGTGGAGGGAGGCAAAAGCCTAGGCTTTAGGGAAGCAAGCAGAAGTTGGAAGGAAGGCTTCAAAGAAGACATTGATTTTGAGCCTGCTCCCCTATCTCAAAGTTTCATGGTCCTATTTCCTTTTTTTCCCCCACAATGGTTTTGAATATAGTTGCTAAGCTACAGTTCTATAATATAATGATTCCTAATTTTTAAAAGTTGCACTCCGTTTAAAGTTACTTTAATATACTGGCCATGTGTCTTTTTCTGTGCTATACAAATACATCTTTGTGGCTTATTTTATACCTAAAGGTTTGTATCTCTTATGCAGGTTTGATCCTTGGATCAGGAAGATCCCCTGGAGAAGGGAATGACAACCCGCTCCAGTATTCTTGCGTAGAGAATCCCATGGACGGAGGAGCCTGGTGAGCTACAGTCTAAGGGGTCCCGAAGAGTCAGACTCAACTGAAGGACTAACACAGATATAAGGAACATATCCTTACAATATCTCAAACCCTGTCACCGTGATGATGCTTGTGATCAGTCATCTGTGACGTTGCTGTTGCGACTCAGCCAAGGCTCAGGTCGACGACATTTCTTGGCAATAAAACATTTTAAAAGTAAGGTCTGTGTGTTGTTTTTAGACCTGCTTATTGCCGTCTTCACTGCCAGCAGTATGATGCAAATGGTACATTTATATGCACTGGGTTTGTTATATTTTTCAGATTCCACACTCATCATAACATATTTCTCTTTCTCTGTCTGACGAATTTCACTTAGCATAATGGCCTCCGAATCTATCTGTGTTGCCTCAGATGGCAGATTTTCAGTCTGTTTACGGCTGAATACTATTCTGTTGTATGTATATTGTTACGTCTGTATTTATGTATATATATGATATCTTCCTTAACCATTTATCTGTGGATGGACACGTAGGTTCTTCCATATCTTGGCTACTGTAAACAGTGCTGCTATGAACTTTGGGGTGCATACATCTTTTAGAATGATCGTTTTTATTTTTCCTAGATACAAGCCCAAAAGAGTGGGTTTGCTGGGTCATATCGTACTTTTGGTTTTAGATTTTTGAGAAACGTCTATTCTTCTCCACCGCGTTTGCACCAAGGTACCTTCCTTTCAGTAGCGGACAAGGGTTCCCTTTTCTCCGCAACCTCACTGACATTTGTTATTTATACTTTTTGGATGATAGCCATTGTGCAGGTTCTCATCATGAGATGATATCTCGGGGTTGATTTCCTTTAGGACTGACTGGTCAAGCTCGGGCGAGAGTAAGTTTTAATGGTGGCTGATTAAACTCAGAGCAACCTTGCCTCCACCCCACCAGAGACATCACTTTGACCCACCTTGTCATGTCAGTTTCAAGAGATTTGTTTTCTTTAGGTCCAGGCTCTGTGAAATTCTCAGATAGTACAGTGATTCTCATATTCGGCTGTTTTGGGGTGCGTGAATAAAAAACCATTGTAATTCTTTTCTTTTTCAAACATGATTTGAGAGTGAAAAATGATGTCGTGCATTCCATCACATTCACCCCTCCACTTTTCCATGTAGGGAATGGCCTTGGTAAATAGACCATCCATTCTGAGTGGGTGATAGCTTCAGGAATGCCACACGTGTGGCAAAGAAAATAATTTAGGAACGAACCACCGTCGCAGTTCTTGTCGGCATTTTCCAGACTTCAGCGTCCAGATGGTCTCCTCGGAAGCGTTTGAGAACGGTAGCCGAAACTCTAGCTGTAGACTTAATAATTGGTTGCATGGGCACCAACTGACTTCTGTGTTGCAGCAGAATACGCCATAACATGCCCTATACACCTAATTGTCAGTAACTTAAAGATGTGTAATACCTGCTGACTATGTGAAGTCACGTACCTTTTAGCTTGTGTGTTTCTTACTGCCTGGATTCACACCTTTGCTCTCAGATTATCATCTCAGAGAAGGACAGCAAGACAGAGGGCGAGATGGTTGGATGGCATCAGCAATTCAATGGACCTGAGTTGGAGCAATCTCTGGGAGTTGGTGATGGACAGGGAGGCCTGGAGTGCTGCAGTCCATGGGGTCGCAAAGGGTCAGACACGACTGAGCCACTGCACTGAACTGAACTCCTTTGTGAGATAAAATGCACTGCACTCAATAATGACTTCACGTCTGGCTGGAGGTTTGCAGTGATCATCATCCAGTGAGATTCGACACATTTAAACAGCATTAATTTCTCTACTAAATGGACATCACAGGGTATTTCAAGGACTGAGTTTCAGTCCTTGTTATCTCAATCTAACTGACAAGGTTGCAGTGTTTTGTAAAAATCATAATAAAAGAAACCTTAATCCTGAGTTGTATTTGCAGAGTGTCAGATTATAGAAAATTGTGCCCACGGCGAGACAGTCAATCTCATTTTAAAGACCGTGATATTTGCTTTGGGAGTCCATGCATTGCAAACGAGCAGTCTTTTCTGGGTTATGTTTATTAATATCTTTAATATCTCAGTGTCTCTTTCCTGAAAGATTCCAAAAGTAACTTTTATACCATAGTATAATTTTCTCACACAGAGAAATAGAGAAACCACAGACATCCAGCCATGTACTGGCCACAAAAAAAAGTCACAATTTTTCTTGGAAAGCTCACCCTAGGAATAATTTATTTGATTAGAGTATTCCATCAAACACCCGAGGAGCAGTGCATTCAGACCAACTGGTTTTCACTCTTAGAGAACACAGATTTATTTTTCAGCCATTCAAACACGACTTGAATATGTCTTGTCACTGTATGCTAAGAATCGTTATCATGACTTTAATCAGACCATCCGAGATACTAGATAATAAGTTAGCCGAAATCAAGGTCTAGCATCACATGTCTCAAAAGTTTATCATTTCTGCTTTTTATAATTGCACACGTGACAGGAATACCTAAATTTGCTTTCAAATTGCAGTGCCTGACCAGTGCAGAGAGTGTGTTAGTTGCCCAGTCCTGTCCCATTCTTTCTGACCCCATGGACTGCAGCCTGCCAGGCTCCTCTGTCCATGGGATTCTCTAAGCTAGAATACTGGAGCCAGTTGCCATTTCCTTCTCCGGAGGAATCTTCCCAACCCAGGGACTGAACCTGGGTCTCCTGCATTGCGGGCAGATTCTTTACCCAGTGAACCACCAGGGACGCTCAACGGCCATGCAGTGTAGAGCATGGTATTATTTCTGAGTGATGCCCAAAGCACGCTGCAGATAGATAGATCGGATCATTTCTGAAATCTGTTTCAATTGCATACCAGAAGCCTTCCGTCATTGCCTTTTCCATGGAGTTTTCCAGAAGTCTTTTCGTTTCCTTTAGAAGGCAAACGAAAAGGTGGTTTTCTCACTGAAGAGAACTTATATGCTGGCATAAGGCATCCGTCTGTGTTAATAGAAGCTGCAGCCTTTCTCCTGTGAAGGGTCCCCGCACCTGGACTAGAAAGCCTGTGCGCTAACTCACGTAGTCGTGTCCAAGCCTCTGCGAACCCGTGGACTGTAGCCCGCCAGGCTCCTCTGTCCATGGGATTTCCCAGGCAAGAATCCCGGAGTGGGTTGCCATTTCCTTCTCCAGAAGAGAAAGTGAGGAAACTGGAAAAAGTAGATCAGAAGTACAGGAGGGGGCAAAAAATCAACCAAGTCAGGCTCCAGCGACTGAGAAGTCGTTATTCTCAATATGCAGGACTGAAAAGAGAGCAGGAGTGACATGGAGCTCCATTTGCAGAGACTGCACATTTTTTCAGAATCGCTAGGAATTATATTGTTTTCAAGATTCACACTTAACCTTGTTTTTTCTTAAATAATTATCTTCTATAAATCTGTAACAGGGCTAGTTACGTGGGTCACAGATCTGTACACATACTCCTTCATTTTTTTTTAATCTCTAATGAGCACGTACAACCGAATTCGTTTTCTTCAAATTATCCCATGATTGTTAAGGATATTAACCCTAATAATGTTTGCTTCTAATGACATTTAAATTAATCTCTTTTTGACCTGCTGTTGATGGCTGGACGGCATCATCGACTCAGTGGACACGGATCTGAGGAAACTCCAGGAGACGATGAAGGACGGGGAGCCTGAGGCACTGCACTCCAGGGGATCTCAAAGAGTCAGATACCACTTAGTGACTGAACAACAAATTAGATCCTTTGGTGCATGCTGCTGCTACTGCTAAGTCGCTTCAGTCGTGTCCAACTCTGTGCAACCCCACAGACGGCAGCCCACCAGGCTCCCCCATCCCTGGGGTTCTCTAGGCAAGAACACTGGAGTGGGGTGCCATTGCCTTCTCCAATGCATGAGAGTGAAAAGTGAAAGTGAAGTCGCTCAGTCGTGTCTGACTCCCAGCGACCCCATGGACCGCAGTCCGCCGGGCTCCTCCGTCCATGGGATTCTCCCGGCAAGAGTACTGGAGTGGGGTGCCATTGCCTTCTCCGGTGCATATATCCACCCTAAAGATTTCTGCCTTTAATTCTGTGTTTAAAAAACCAGGAGCCATAGAGGTAGAAGCTTGCCATTATGTAACCGTTGAACCTCTGTGTACTAATTAGTGGTTAAATATGTAGCTACAAGATTTCGTGACATCCTAGGAGCGGGAAGTCAGTTTGCATTATCATATCTGTATTTTAGCTCCGTTACTGCAGGACCATCTAGCTCTGCTAACTCAGTTCCTGACTGATGATGAAAAGGAAGGACTAACAGAAATACTGTTTATTGATATTTTACAGTACGGAGGCCTCCAACGTGAGATGTGTAAAACTTCAGAGTTAACAATCCCCGTTATATATGATTTTCAGATGTAAATACAGCTCGTTAAGTTGCTTCTTCTATTTGACCCTTAAGCCGATGCAGGAAACGCAAGATATGTGGGTTCGACCCCTGGGTCAAGAAGATCCCCTGGAGGAGGACGTGGCAACCCACTCCCGTATTCTTGCCTGGAGAATCCCACGGACAGAGGAGCCTGGTGGGCTACTGTCCACGGGGCCACAGAGAGTTGGATACAACTGAGTGTGAGCGCATACACACTTAAGCTCCAGCTGGGACAAACAGTGATGGTGATCAGACAACAACAGGTGTCATTTTTCCAAAAATGGAGGAAATTGGAATCGGCCACGATGACTTGCTCCCTTATACACACATCATGCTGATAAATAGACCTCAGTAGGGTAACCCCAGCCTCAGGTGAAGAGGCAGCTAGCCTGTGAACTCAGCTTTGATTCTGAATGTAGGGAGATTGATCGGTCGTGGCCCAAGCCTCATCCTCCCGCTTGTTAGACTCATTGGGATTATTGCCAGCGGGCTTCCCAGATGGCCCTAGCAGAAAAGAACCCACTTTTGCAGGAGATGTAAGAGATGCGGGTTCCATCCCTGGGTCGGGAAGATCCCCCGGAGAAGGACAGGGGAACCCACTCCAGTACTCTTGCCTGGAGAATCCCATGGACAGAGGAGCCTGGTGGGCTGCAGTCCATGGAGGTGCACAGAGGCAGACATGACTGAAGAGACTGACCACACATTATGGCCATCAGCACACCTTTCCCCGCATTCCCTTACCTGATGGGAATGCCACGGCTCCCTTTTCTGTCTTCAGGACGTTGCCAGTAAAACGGATGCGTGAGTTGAAACTGAGAAACAAGTGAGGAACGGGGGTTAAAGTGATGTGTCTGTGTGTGTGTGCTCGCTTCAGTCGTGTTTGAAGCTCTGAGACCCCGTGGACTTTAGCCCACCAGGCTCCCCTGTCCCTGGGATGCTCCAGGCAAGCATACCCAAGTGGCTTGGCATTTCCTCCGGCAGGGGATATTCCCCACCCAGGGATCCAACCTGTGTTTCCAGCTTTTCCTGCATCGCAGGCAAATTCTTTACCACGGAGCCACGGGCGAAGCCCAAAGTGATGTGTGCTGCTGCTGCTGCTGCTAAGTCGCTTCAGTCGTGTCCGACTCTGTGCGACCACATAGATGGCAGCCAGCCAGGATCCCCCGTCCCTGGGATTCTCCAGGCAAGAACACCGGAGTGGGTTGCCATTTCCTTCTCCAATGCATGAAAGTGAAAAGTGAAAGTGAAGTCGTTCAGTTGTGTCCAACTCTAGAGACCCCATGGACTGCAGGCCACCAGGCTCCTCCGTCCATGGGATTTTCCAGGCAAGAGAACTGGAGTGGGGTGCCATCGCCTTCTCCGGATGTGTAGCTACATTACATTAAGTTTTAGAGTGAGGCAGATGCTGTGCGTTCGTGTTGGAGAAAAGCCTCCAGACATCAGACACAAACTTCTTGGAGGGTGTTGAAATGTGTTCACGGGTTTAGCAAACACTGGCTGGCCACTTGCTTTTTTCTTTTTTAGTTTCCATGTTTAGACTCCCCATGAGGACACACCCAGGTGATGACGTGAAAGCTCTGCCCTTGGTGTGATGCTTAATTTTATGTGTCAGTTTTGCCCCCTATAATCAGCAGAGACACTTCCTTTCCTGGTCAGCATCCTGCTAGCTAACTGGTAAGATAGTGTAATTTCCATTTGCAGATTGGTAAAATTGCAGTCCAGGAATGTTTTTATTAAAGTATGTTTCCCTATCATCTGACTCTAAGTCTTATTTTTTTATGCTAAAATATCCATTAGTAGACTTGATTGGCACCTGTATAAAATTCAGAAAAACGCCCAAGAGAAATGCTGGCCAATTCTAGAGAGGCCTGTTTGTTCTTTTTTTTTTTTTTTTGTAATAGCATTAATTCCACATCTTAATTTGAGAGATGAAAGTTGTAAATTGGGATAAGAAAGATTTGTCACCTATGAATTTAATGAGCCCTTAGTAATGAAACTTTATATTCAGTGAAAGAGTAATATAAAAACTTCATTGATCTTAGACACACAATATTGTTATGATGTTCTCATTTAAAACAGAGACGTACATACAAAAAAATAGAGGTAACCCTTAGATAATTTAGTATATTCCTTCAGTTGCATGTTTTTTTCCTTATTTATCAAAATTTCATTCTATAGCTATTTGGTTTCATTTCTCTGTCCCATGCATGACAAGTTTTCAGAGGGGTTATGTCTTACCCATAGATGAACACTTTTTTCCTCTGTGCTTGTTAAATTTTTATTGATGTTTTATTGATTTATAATGCGGTATCAATTTCTGCTGTACAGGAAAGTGGCTCAGTTATACACATAGATATGTTTTTTTATTATTTTTTCCATTATGGCTTATCACAAGATATTAAATATAGTTTCCCAGCTCTATACTGTACCACCTTGTTGCTCATTTCCTTGTGTTTTTGTATACAGCAGGTGCTTATTCAGTGGTTACTACAAGTACTTTTTACTGAAGCCCTGAAATTGTCATGCTTTACCCATTGGGATAAGGTCAGGAATTCACAGCCACTAAACACACGTGGGTACGTAACCCATCTCCTTGCCTTACTTATGTCTGAGCTCCAAGCAACTATTTTACACCGCTATGCTTCAGTTTAGACAACACCTGGACAGCGTATTAAAAAGCAGATTCATCACTATGCCAACAGAGATCTGTCTAGTCAAAGCCCTGGTTTTCCAGTAGTCACACTCAGATGTCAGAGTTGGCCCACAAGGAAGGCTGAGCGCCAGAGAACTGATGCTTTCGAACTGTGGTGCTGGAGAAGACTCTTGAGAGCCCCGTGGACTGCAAGGAGATCCAACCAGAAAGGAGATCAACCCAGGCAATCCTAAGAGAAATCAGTCCTGAATATTCACTTGAAGGACTGATGCTGAAGTTCCAGTACTTTGGCCACCGGATGCAAAGAACTGACTCATTGGAAAAGACTCTGATGCTGGGAAAGACTGAAGGCGGGAGGAGAAGGGGACGACAGAGGATGAGATGGTGGGATGGCATCACTGACTCAATGGACATGAGTTTGAGCAAACTCTGGGAGATGGTGAAGGACGGGGAAGCCTGGTGGGCTGCAGCCTATGGGGTTGCAAAGAGTCAGACACGACTGAGTGATTGAGCCACAAAAACAGTGGTTCAGTTCCCTTATATGTGAAGCAGAGATAATTGCTGCTGTCTGTTTGCATGGATTCAGTACATGAAAAGGTCCAGAAACAGGCCAGGCATCATCATGGTCTTCATACCGAATTCGGTGATAGCGTTCCGTATTTGGATGGTCTGTTTAATCGTCTCTTTAACGCGGCAGTATAGCAAACTAGTATTAGGCTGTTTATTCCCCATCTATTTATTTTTACAATTAGCGTGTTGAATACCAGAGTTTCCAGAGAAGGGGCTTAGAGCTTTGAAACCCTGCAGAGAAAGTCGTGGGGAGAATTTCTGTGTTGCTCATTTCATGAGGAAAATGTTCCTTTGGCTGCTACCATCATTTTAAATATTCATGCAGCCTCCATTTAAATATAGTTAAAGAGGCATTTCCTCACCCTCAAATGAAACATAAATTCCAAAGAAAGCATTGGAATGTTCGCTGCAGCAGTGAGGTATTACCTCCCACCCCCGTGTGCCTTTAGAAGTGGGTCCTCGCACTGAGCTTTGATTCTCTCTACATGACATCCGGAGAGAAAATATTCCAAGAAAATATTCCAAGGCACTATTGATGAAAAGCTTTCACCTATGAATATCGTATCGAAAATAGTACAAGTGGCTCTTTGCACTGATTAACACTCACCACTTCAGTGGTCTGCAGATTAGACTGAGTTGTGTTTGTTCGTCAGGATAAAAATCTGCAGACTTCACTGATGGCTCAGAGGGAAAAACACCCACCTGTCCATGCAGCAGACTCAGGTTCGATCCCTGGTTCGGGAAGATGCCCTGGAGAGGGAAATGGCAACCCGCTTCAGTATTCTTGCCTGGGGAAATCCCATGGACAGAGGATCCTGGTGGGCTACAGTCCATGGGGTTCGCAGAGGAGTCAGACAGCACTGAGTAACTAAACCATAACAACGTAAATAAAAATCTTCACTTTTGGAGCCCAGCACAGAGCAAGCTAACTGCCATCCAATGGCAACGGAGAAACTGCCTGGCTCCTCTTTAGAAACTCATCTCTAAAGTGGAGATGAGTAGAGATGGCCCAGAAATCTTGTACTGAAGGGGTCTTAAATCCAGGGCCTTCTTAGAGAAGAGGGTTTATAGGAATTGTTATTTCACTGTGAAAGCCTTGTTGAAAAGCATTCGATATTTGCAGGAGAAAGTCAGTTCAGCTGATACAAAGAATGAAAAACTGATCTTAGCATTGGGAGTAAACAAGGCTAAAACGGACACAGTGAATCGCTTTAAACCTACAGGTCTCTTTCCAAGGACAGAAGAATATGCTGTCTTAGCAACTGAACATTCCAACAGGTTTTAAGGAATATGCTTGACACTGTTTTCCGATGATTTAAGGTACTTGCCCACACCCCACCCCGCCCCCATACCCCTGATAAATTGAATTATTTCAAGAAGCATGACCTGTCGCTTTCTGAAAGTAACTAAATGTGTTAGACTCATTCACAGACGCATTTTGCATACAAAATTAGAGACATGTGATGCTCTTTTTCAAAGGGAGGCTTGCTCTTAACAAGAAATTATCTAGTCTGTTTCCTGAGTCCATTCATTTTATTTGATTAGGAAAGTAATTGCTTTGCCCACTAATTCAGGGTAAACTGTTTGTGTGCCCGTTGACTAGATCAGTGAGCTTGCAGACGCAGAGGACCTGCGGGAATGCAGGTGGACAGAAGCAGAGAGGCAGACAGAATCTCAGGATGAGTTTCTCGAGGGAAAGAGAGAAAGCAAAGAATTATTTAGGTGATCAGTCGTGTCCGACTCTTTGCGACCCCGTGGACTGCAGCACGCCAGGCCTCCTTGTACTTTACCATCTGCCGGAGCCTGTTCAAACTCATGTCCATGGAGTTGGTGATGCCATCCAGCCATCTCATCCTCTGCCATCCCCTTCTCCTCCTGACTTCAAACTTTCCCAACATCAGGGTCTTTTCCAACGAGTCGGCTCTTCAAATCAGGTGGCCAAAGTATTGAAGCTTCAGTTTCAGCATCAGTCTTTCCACTGAATATTCAGGGTTGATTTCTTCTGGGGTTCACTGGTTTGATCTCCTTGCTAACCAAGGGTCTTCTCCCTCTCCACAGTTCAAAAGCATCCATTCGAATCACAGCCCTCCTTGTGGAAGAGAGTCCCCAGGAAGAGCTGCTTTATTAACACACTCCTTTCCCTCCATTTTGCCTCTGTCATTAAAACAAACAAACAAACAAAAATCATTAAAACCCAATTCTGACTTTTTCTTTACCTGTTGAGGAAGGGTGCTAAGACAGAGCTTTGGTATATTGCAGATATATGGCATCCCATACGTGGGAGCAATCACATCTTCAAAGTGTAAATTTCACCTGGTCTCAATAGTGATACGAGAGCATTTGGGAGGCGCCAGAATTTTTATTTTCTTCCATAGAAAGCATTTGGTTCCATTTACTTGCTTTCACCCCCCAGCAATTTGAAGTTACAACCTGTTGATGTCATGGTCTAGAAGATGAGTCTGGTTTGGAAAGACGTTCAACTTGTGTGCGGATGCACAGATTTCAGGTGAGACAGCAACATTCCTGCCTCTGAAACCTGTGTGTTTGATGTGTTCCGTTCGGTTCCCCTCTGCCAAGCTGACTTCTATGATGAAGTCATTTTTCTTTCTTAATAAAAAAAGATATTTTTATGTATGTATTTATCTAGCTGCCCAGGGTCTCCGAGTTGTCACATATGGTTATCTTACGTCTTAGACGAGGCATGAGGGATCTAGTTCCGTGACCAGGGATGGAACCTGGGCCCCTTGCATTCGGAGCTCAGAGTCTCAGCCCCTGGACGAACTGGGAAGTCCTCAAAATCACTTTTCTCTTACTGGCCTGTTGCTGTGGTTTATGAAGATCCGTTCAAGGTGGTCCCTTTTTTGTGTTGAAATCCTACGAAGAGATGCCTCGTCGTCCCTGGTGCCTAGGCGGCCCCTTACCACGAGGTTGCACAAGTGTTCACACCCAACGTCAAGGACCCGTGGAGGACTCAGTCACACACGTGTTCACACCCCAAGTCAAGGAGGGCTTGCATACAGGGAGGACTCAGGCATGCTCCCCGAGGCTTTCCTCAAAAACAGCCAGGGCACCAAGATGCCTTTCACCCCTGCGTGCCTCATGGTCCTCGACCCATCCACTTGCAATCTAGAAACAAACATGGCCCAGCAGCAAGGAGCAGGCAGGCAGTGAGGCCCCGATGAGCTGTCACCTGGAAGCAGCTCCCAGTGGGGAACGAAGCCACAGCTCATCATTTGAGAGCAGCATATTGCTGCTGTTCAGTCACTCAGTCGTATCCAACTCTTTGCAACCCCGTGGACCGCAGCACACCAGGCCTCCCTGTCCATCACCGACTCCAGGAGCTAGCTCAAACTCATGTCCATCGAGTTGGTGATGCCATCCAACCATCTCATCCTCTGTCGTCCCACCATAGGGAACCCATTCATCCCTCCTTTGTGGCTCAGTATATTCTTTCTCCTGCGTCAGGTCTTGGAGAAACCCAATATACTTCTCTGCGATTGGGTTGCAAGTCTCGGCGGTGTCTTGTGGATAAGTAAGTGCTGCTGGTTGAATGCCTTTTTGCTTGTTTGTTTTTTAATGTGGCTGCATCAGGGTCTGGGTCACACCTCACGGGATCTTCGTTGCATCTGTGGGATCTTGCCTTCTGACGCTAGGGCTCAGTAATTGCAGCACAGAGGCTTAGCTCTCCACAGCATGTAGGATCTTAGTTCCTGGACCGGACATCGAATGTGGGTCCCCTTCACTGTGAGGCAGATTCTTAACCACTGGACCACCAGAAAAAGTCCCTTGATTGGACGCTTGTCCAACTGCTCATACAACAAAGAACAGGACGCATATGGAATTTTCAGCTTCCTCAAAACATTTCCATTCACCGTTTGGCATAAAGAAGCTAATCAGATATATATTTTTAAGTTTCTAGAGTGATCCTCCCCTAACAGACAGCTACGTCCCAGACACAACTAGAGAGTGACTTGTACTTAGGCGTGCAAGATGACAGCCACGAATTCTCAACCTTGCAGGTCAGGGGGCCTCTCTCTCAGACACTCAGCTCGTCCACTGTGGCTCAGAAGCAGCCTCGGCTGGTGTGGAAATGAATCGACTGTGACCGTCTTCCAGTCCAACCTTATTTACAGACACTGGTATTTGAGCTTCAGACGGTTTTTAGTGGCCACTTTGTAGAGAGTGTTGAGAATCACAGCAGAATTGAACGGAAGGAGTAGAGATGCTCTGTGTCTTGTCTGTCCCCATATACACACAGCAGCATCCCTCATCAGTCTCCTCTCTTGCTGCTCTTGTTCAGTCACTCAGTTGTATCTGAATCTTTGCAACCCCATGGACTGCAGCACGCCAGGCTTCCCTGTCCTTCACTATCACCCAGAGCTGGCTCAAACTCACGTCCATGGAGTCGGTGATGCCATCCAACCATCTCATCCTCTGTCGTCCCCTTCTCCTGTCTTCAATCTTTCTCAGCATCAGTGACTCTTCCAATGACTCAGCTCTTCCCATCACATGGCCAAAGGATTGGAGTTTCAGCTTCAGCATCAGTCCTTCCAATGAATATCCAGGGTTGATTTCCTTTAGGATGGACTGGTTGGATCTCCTTGCAGTCCAAGGGACTCTCAAGAGTCTTCTCCAACACTACAGTTCAAAAGCCTCAATGCTTCGGTGCTCAGCTTTCTTCACAGTCCAACTCTCACATCCATACATGACCACTGGAAAACCGTAGCTTTGACTGTACAGACTTCTGTCAGCAAAGTGATGTCTCTGCTTTTTAAACACTGTCTAGCTTTCCTTTCAAGGAGCAAGTGTCTTAATTTACTTTAACCAGTGTGTTACCATTGATGAACTTACAAAGATTCATCACCATCACACAAACCCTATAATTTACACTAGGGTTCATTCTTGGTGTGGTATATTCTGTGGGTTTGGGCAAATGTACAATGACATGTATTCATCATTATAATATCACACAGGTATATTTCCAGTACCCTAAGCTTCCCCTACGAGCCACTTATTCAATACACCACTGACAGTCATTGGACGTCCATCATCTCCACAATTCTGCTTTTTCCAGAATGGCATAGAAGTGGAATCACAGAACATGTGGCCTTTTCAGATTAGCTTCTTACACTTAGTCACATGCATTTAAATTTCTTCCCTCTCTTTTCATGGTTTGAGAGCTCATTTCTTTATCTCACTGAATAGTATTCCACCGTCTGAAGTTCCAATTTACTTATCTCGAAGGACATCTGAATTGCTGCCGCTGCTGCTAAGTCACTTCAGTCGTGTCCGACTCTGTGTGACCCCATAGACTGCAGCCCACCAGGCTCCCCCGTCCCTGGGATTCTCCAGGCAAGAACACTGGCGTGGGTTGCCATTTCCTTCTCCAGTGCATGAAAGTGAAAAGGGAAAGTGAAGCGGCTCAGTCATGCCCAACTCTTAGCGACCCCATGGACTGCAGCCCACCAGGCTCCTCCGTCCATGAGATTTTCCAGGCAAGAGTACTGGAGTGGGGTGCCATTGCGTCTACGTTTTGGCAATTATGAATAAACTTGCTATAAACATGCATCTGCACCATTTTGTGTTGAGTTAAGTTTTCACCTCCTTTGAGTAAATACTCAAAGTATTGAGTAAAGATTATGATTGCCGATTATCTAGCGAGAGTAGAGTTTCATATATTTTTCACGCCACAGAACTGTCCTTCTTTTGATTTTTTCAAACTATTAAAAATGCTTTAAGTAAAGATTTTCTTTTACCTCTTTAGCTTCGTTTATTCCTAGGTCTTTTGTTCTTTTTGTAGCAGTGGTTAATGGGGTTATTTGTTCTCTCTTTCTGATAGTTCATTGTTAGCGCATAGAAATGTGGCAGATTTCTGTATTTTACTTGTGTCTCCTGCGACTTTAATGAATATCTTGAGGAGCTCTGGTAGTTGTCTGGCCACACTGTGAAAATTTTTCGTATATAGTGACATGCCATCTACAAAGAGCGACAGTTTCACTGATTTCTTTCCAATTTGGATTTCTTCCATTTATTTTTCTCCTCTGATGGCCATGGCTGCGACTTCCTAAGCTGTGTTGATTAACAGTAGGGACAGTAGACATCCTTGTCTTATTCCTGATCTTGGAAATACTGTCATTTTTTTCACCACTGAGAATGACATTAGCAGTGGGTTTGTCATATTATACAGCCTTTATTATGTTGGGGCATCGGAGAAGGAAATGGCAACCCACTCCAGTGTTCTTGCCTGGAGAATCTCAGGGACGGGGCAGCCTGGTGGGCTGCCATCTCTGGGGTCGCACAGAGTCAGACACGACTGAAGCGACTTAGCAGCAGCAGCAGCAGGTTCCCTCTATGCCCACTTTCTGGAAAGGTTTTTTTTTTTTTTTTTAAATCACAAATGGGTTTTGAGTTTGATCGAAAGCTTTCTCTGCATCTATTGAGATTATCGTATGATTTCTGCATTTCAGTTCGTTAATATGCTGTATCACATGGATTGATTTGTGTATATTGAAGAGGCCTTGAATCCCTGGGATGAACCTCACATGATCATGATGTATGATCTTTTTAATGTGCTGTTGGATTCAGTCTGTTAGTATTTTGAGCAGCATATTGTTGTTGTTATTCAGTGACCAAGTCTTGTCTAACTCTTTGCAACCCCATGGACTGCAGCACGCCAGGCCTCCCTGTCCATCACCAACTCCCGGAGTTGACTCAAACTCGTGTTCATTGAGTCGGTGATACCATCCAACCATCTCATCTTCTGTTGCCCCCTTCTCCTCCTGCCTTCCATCTTTCCCAGCATCAGGGTCTTTTCCAATGAGTAAGTTCTTAGCATCAGGTGGCCACAGTAGGGGAGCTTCAGCTTCAGCAGCAGTCTTTCCAATGAATATTCAGGCCTGATCTCCTTTAGGATGGACTGGTTGGATCTCCTTGCAGTCCAAGGGACTTTCAAGAGTCTTCTCCAACACCACAGTGGATGTATGTATGTCAATAACTGAATCACTTTGCTGAACAGTAAAAACTAACATAATTCTGTGAATCAACTGTACTATAATTAAAAAAAGAATTTGTCCATTTCTTCTAGGTTGTCCAAGCTGTTGGTATATGGCTTGTTAATAATAGTCTATAATGGTTCTTTATGGGCTTCCCCGGTGGAGCTAGTGGTCAAGAACCCACCTACCAGTGCAGGAGGTGGAAGAGAAATGGGTTCGATCCCTTGATCCCTGGGTCGGGAAGATCCCCTGGAGGAGGGCATGGCAACCCACTCCAGTACTCTTGCCTGGAGATTCCCATGGACAGACGAGCCTGGCGGGCTATAATCCATAGGGTTGCACCAAATCGAACACGACTGAAGCGACTTAGCACACACTCACATGATCCTTTATATTTCTGTGGTGACAGTTCTAACTTCTTTTTCTTTTATGATTTTATTGATTTGGATCTTCTCCGTATTTTGTCAATGAGACTGACTAAAGATCTATTGATTTTTTCTTATCTTTGCAAAGAACTAGCTTCTAGTTTCAAAAAATATATATTTTACACGTCAGACAATGCAGGCAGCAGGCTGAATGTGGCCTTCCAATCCTTGTCTACACCCTGCTCTTTAAATGTTTCTTGCTGTATTACCTGTCTGTCTTTAAGACTCTCAAGAGTTTTGGAATGTGTGTTGCCATCTGATGAGTGCCTGCTGCTGCTGCTGCTGCTGCTGCGAAGTCTCTTCAGTCGTGTCTGACTCTGTGCGACCCCATGGACTGCAGCCCAGCAGACTCCTCCGTCCATGGGATTCTCCAGGCAAGAGCACTGGAGTGGGCTGCCGTTTCCTTCTCCAATGCATGAAAGTGAAAAGGGAAAGTGAAGTCGCTCAGTCGTGTCCGACTCTAGAGACCCCATGGACTGCAGCCCAGCAGGCTCCTCCGTCCATGGGATTCTCCAGGCAGGAGCACTGGAGTGGGGGGCCACTGCCTTCTCCGTCATGATTGCCTAGTATAGTCTCAAGAATAAAACTTGGAGTAAAAAAAAAAATCTGCATTCTCATCACTGATTATGACTCAAAATGACCTTGAACAGCCACAAATTTCTCCCACGACAGAGTCAAAAAGACACTCTTGCACCACCGTACATCAGACGCATCCACAACATAAATAGCCTGAGGGGTATTCAAGACTGAAGTTTGGGTCCCTCCCAGCGACCAATCAGTGTCTCAATGAGGCATTGAAATCCACCACCTCACAAGGACTGATGTGAGCTTCCCCACCCGGAAGCCATGCCAGCGGATTCCAGACAAGGTGGGGCTCTTCATCTTACTCTGCGTTCCTTTTTTGCCAACGTGTTTATAGAAATGCAGATGAGTTTAGAAAGAAGCCCTCTGAGTCCGGAGGCCTGATGCAAATTAATTAATTAATTCAGCCTGCAGCGAAATGGCTATATCAAAGGGCCGCCGTGGTGCCAGAGCCGTCCATGTTTAAAACATGAGTCTCCAGTTGCATTTTATTTTTAGAGCGTCGTTTTCAAGGACTGACACTGCCGACCTTCTCTCCCACGCTGCCTTGCAGGTTGGCGTCAGGATCTTGACATTGACGGTCTGTAGCTGAGGGAGGGGTCAGAGCCTTCTGAGTCTTTCTCAGGATGTCGAACGAAGCCCCAAAGAAGATATTTCCAGGGACTTTGGGTGGTGAAAGGAAGCCAGATCCATCCCCAGTCGCTCTGACCTTTACCCTGTGACGTGGGTACCCTTGAGTTCGCACATTCAGAGTTCCTCACTTCTCCTCCTCATCACCTTGTTCTTATGTTTCTGCTTCAGGTGGAAAGATTGGAAAGGCTCATTGACCTTCCAACTCAGTCTTGTCCGCTGCTCTGACCTCTGTTCCTGCTTTGATAACAGGTTTTAGCCCAACAAGCAGCCTCCACTTACACTCCAAGCCTGGTGACCATTCCCTGGGCCTGAGGCTTGTCTATGCTGCTTAGACCGTGGAACCATCGAGACCGGGGTCCTGGGGCTTCCCTGGTGGCTCAGTGGGAAAGAATCTTCCTGTCAGTGCAGGGGGCGTGGGTTCGATCCCTGGTCTGGGAAGATCCCCCATGCCTCGGTGCAACAAACCCCATGTGCCACAGCTACTGAGCCTGCGGCCTACAACCTGGGAACCACAACTGTCCTACACAACAAGAGACGTCACCGCAGAGAAGACCTCACACCACAGCCAGAGAGTAGCCCCCACCTCACCACAACGAGTGAAAGGCTCATGCAGCAATAAAGACCCAGCACAGCCAGAAATCAGTACAAAGGGATAAAATAAGCCGTGACAGACTTTGTTTTCTTGGGCTCCAAAATCACTGCAGATGGTGACTGCAGCCATGAAATTAAAAGACGTTTGCTCTTTGGAAGAAAAGCTATGACCAACCTAGATAGACAATACATTGAAGAGCAGAGACCTTACTTTGCCAGCAAAGGTCCATCTAGTCAAGGCTTTGGTTTTCCAGTGGTCACGTACGGATGTGAGAGTTGGACTGTGAAGAAAGCTGAGCGCCGAAGAACTGATGCTTTTGAACTGTGGTGTTGGAGAAGACTCTTGAGAGTTCCTTGGACTGCAAGGAGATCCAACCAGTCCGTTCCGAAGGAAATCAGTCCTGAATATTCATTGGAAGGACTGATGCTGAAGCTGAATCCCCAATTATTTGGCACCTGATGTGAAGAACTGACTCATTTGAAAAGACCCTGATGCTGGGAAAGATTGAGGGCAAGAGAAGAAGAGGATGACAGAGGTTGAGATGGCTGGATGGCATCACTGACTCAATGGACATGAGTCTGAGTCAACTCAGGGAGTTGGTGATGGACAAGGAGGCCTGGCGTGCTGCAGTCCATGGGGTTGCAAAGAGTCGGACAGGACTGAGCGACTGAACTAAACTGCATAAAATAACTAATAAAATCATTTTTTTAAAAAGACAGGGGTCCTACCTTGATGTTTCAATTCAACTCATGACAACTGAGTTTGGGTCTTGGATACAGACTGTTGCCTATAGCGCTGCTAAAGCCCAGCACACATGGCATCCAGAGGGGAGGTCCTACTGGGTTTTTGAAGGCGCCTTCTGCGGGGTCCGCAAGCCTGGCCTCCTCCCTGCTTCCGGGAGCCGTGCTCCTTGGTGATACTGATGAGAGTCCCTCTGCTCCGGGCAGCCCATCTCTTCCCAGTCTTCCAGGCCCGCAGCTCCACACCTGCCCAGCCCTCCAGTGTGAGAAGGGTCAACTCCTAACAGTTCATCTTTCACCTGGATTCCTCAGTCAGCTGCCAAGACGAGGTCACTAGCCCTCCCTGTTCTATGCATGATGAGGTTCACCCGGTGATGAAGCATGGTTTACATCATGAATTCAGGGTTCCTGTTTATACCATTTGTTCACGTTTTTCTGAGACTGTCATCTCAGTGGGTGACGACGATGTGGAATGGGTTTAACTGTGTCTCCTTTCCCCCTCACTTCAAAGTTTCAAGTCCTAACCTCTGGCACTTGCAAATAGGTCCTTTGTGGGAAGTGGGGTCTTTGCAGATGTGTGTGTGTGCGGGTTAAGTCGCTTCAGTCGTGTCCAACTTTTTGCGACTCTATGGAGTGTAGCCCACCAGGCTCCTCTGTCCGTGGGATTCTCCAGGCAAGAATACTGAAGTGGGAGGCTATTTGCTTCCCCAGGGGATCTTCCCAACCCAGGGATGGAAGCCACGTGTCTTATGTCTCCTGCATTGCCAGGTGGGTTCTTTACCACGAGAGCCTCCTGGAAAGCCCCTCTTTGTGAATGCCATTAAGGTAAAATCGTACTGGATTAGTGTCAGTCAATAAGGGCTTCTCTGATGGCTCAGACGGTAAAGAAGCTGCCTGCAATTCAGGAGACTCAGGTTTGATCCCTCAGTCAGGAAGATTACCGGGAAGAGGAAATGAAAACCCACTCCAGAATTCTTGCCTGGAGAATCCAATGGACAGAAGAGCCTGGCACGCTGTGGTCCACGTGGGTGTAAAGAGTCAGAGACGACTGAGTGACTGACACTTAGTTCAGTGAAGAGCATCTTCATAGGAGAAATTAGAGGGAGATCTGGATACAGAGATACAGATGGAACAAGGCCAAGGAGTGTGACAGAGATGAGATTGGAGTGACGCACATATTGATACAAGCCAAGGGACGTTGAATACTGACAGTGACCGCCGGAAGCTGGGGGAGATACACGCTACAGGTCCTCCCTTAGAGGCTCCAGAAGGAGCCGGCCCTGTGCTAACCTTCCTGTTGAGGTCACTTGTGATGGCAGCCTCGGGACCTCAGACACTAGGGAGGATGACCCCGGTCCATACACGTCAAAGAGGTTGCTGTGCAGACAGACCCATCACTTCAGTCCCAGACAAGACACTCCCGTGGGAAAGCCTTGATTCTCTGATGCCCAGCTCTATTCAAGTTTCTCTGCCAATCCCATTTCTCACAAACGGAGGAACCATTAACATCTTTGCCAGATGAGTTATCACACTGGCCGATGGCTTCCAATGGCATCTCTCTGGGCTGATAACCAAATTCGGAGGCCTGTCCTGTTCCTCCCATCAAGGTGCAGACACATGGATCCAACAGCCTTCTAGTAGTTAATATTTATTAGCACTAATGAGCGGTTTAAAAAATTAACTAGTTTATAGCAGGCCCGCGACCCCCATGGACTGTGTAGCCCACCAGGCTCCTCGGTCCCTGGGATCTCCCAGGCAAGAATACTGGAGTGGCTTGCCATTTCCTTCTCCAGGGGATCTTCTCCACCCAGGGATTGAACCCTTGTCTCCTAGGGCTCCTACATTGGCAGGCATATTTTCATGCCTGAGTCCTGGGGATATTTGCCCCCAAATCATGCAGTTTAGTGTGAACCGCTATTAACGAACCAGCAGCGATGTGTAAAGGCTTCTTAACTCAACAGCTCAAGGCATCCATGGACCACCTCTGTCCCCCTTTCACTTCCTGAGCTTGGAAGATGGAGATATTCTTATATCTACTCCATCGTGCAAGAGGTTATATATCTAGCAGGTATCAAGAACTTGTCAGCATTATCACAGTGACTGTCATCATCATTTAAATGATATTAACGGCAATCATCTTTTTTTGACTTTGCTCTTGATCTTCATTGCTGTACTTGGCTTTTCTCTAGTTGCAGTGTAGGGCTTTTTGTTTAGGTGGCTTGACTTGTTTTGGAGCGTGGGCTTTAGGCATATTGGCTGTGTAGCTGCCGGGTGTGGTCACCATGCTTTGTAAATATCAGCAATCAGTTCACAAACATCCAGGTACACAGATATTTATCAGACCGTGGGCTGCCAACATGGCATAGCTCGGTACAAGCAGGCTTTCCCTCAGAACTCCACTGTGTGTCTCTTCTCGTAATTCTCGTTTCTGAGTATCCGTAAGGAATCCACAGAGTACCATGAGGACTTGTACAAAAAGGTCCTTTGTTTCAAAGAGTGGTCCACCTTTAAAGATTGTTCTACAACCTCTGTTGGGTACGTGGCTTCAAACAGAATGCACTTAAGCATTTACAGGTAGCCTTACGTAAATAAAAAGGAAGGACTTTTATGGTGCTTTGCAGCTCTTAGCCCCATCTGTTGTTCAGTCTCTAAGCTGTGTCCGACTCTTTGCAACCTCATAGACTACACATGCCAAGCTTCCCTGTCAGTCGCCAACTCCCGGAGTTCACTCAGACTCATGTTCATCACGTCGTTGATGCCATCCAACCATCTCATTCTCTGTCGTCCCCTTCTTCTTCTGTCCTCAGTCTTTCCCAGCATCAGGGTCTTTTCCAGTGAGTCAGCTCTTTGCATCAGCTGGACAATGTGTTGAAGCTTCAGCTTCAACATCAGCCCTTCTAATGAATTTTCTGGGTTGATTTCTTTAAGATTGTCTTGGCCACCCAGTAAACGATAAACACCCAGGCTGCACTAATGAGCTCTGAAGGGAAGTTTTTTTTCTTCTTATTAAAAGCACTGACTGTGTCTGTATCAGTAAGTGATTTCCACAGCTTGAAAACTCTTACTCGACTTTGTTTTAAAGGAAGATCAGGTCTGAACACAATCAACTGGAAACCAAGAGTTTGGGAGTCTCTAGGGGGCATAATCCATCATTAGTGATGGAAACTGGCAGGGCGTTTTTGGAAATCTGTCGGGTCATGGAAGCAAATGCACGAAGCAGACAGATCTATCTCCAGCAATTACATTTCCTTGTTGGTTGACATCCTCAGTATAAATGGTGATGTTCATCTCTTTTATCCTGTATTTAGTAGGTAATTATCTCTTCATAGAAATTAATCATCATAAATATCGCCTTAACAAGAAATCAACATGCAGTTGGTAATACCCTTAATCAGGTTGCATAATCTTGAGGGAATCGCATCATGAAAAAATCATAATATTATTGTCTAGACGAGGGCCGTTCAGCCGGACTGTCTGTGAGGATAGAGGTGTTTTCCATCTCTGTGGTCCACGATTAAGCCCAGCGTACACATGTGCCCTGGAGGGCTTGAACGGTGGCAGGTACCTCCAAGGAAGCAAATTTTAAGCTTTAATTGCAGCTAATCCTGATTTTAGCTTAAATTGTCCCATGTACCTAGTGCTGTTGTACTGGGCACAGGAATCTCTTTACTGGCTGATATCAACCTGAATAATAATGTGAAAGGTAGACTATTTAAAACTAAACAGAAGAACACAAGAGTGGTTTTTATATATCTCAAGATATCCAAGGTCAGGGATGGTTTCATTATGAGCCAGAGTTGGACTGGCATGTAGTGTGTGTATGCACAATTGTGTTTTGATTCTTTGCAATTCCATGCACTGTAGCCCATCAGGTGCCTTTACTCTCCAGGAAGAATATTGCAGTGGGTTGCCATTTCTTCCTCCAGAGGATCTTCCTGACCCAGGGATCAAACCCACGTCTCTTGCATCTCCTGCATTGGCAAGCTAAGCCACCTGGGAAGCCCCAGATTGGCATGTTGGCCCACGTAAATTGCAGAGTGACCTCCCATTAGGAGGTCCAGAGCCTCCTTGATGATGAACTCCAAGAAGAAGCCTTCCTGAGTCTCCTGAAGCCATCTGTGAAAGCCTGTATTGTTTCAGAACCATGTCAAGAACACTTGGGTTTCATTTCTCACTGCATACCCAACTGTTGGCTAGTTTTCAAGCGTTCAACTCTCTGCGAGGCTAAGGAAGGCCCCCACCCCCGCTAATGTCCACATTGTAATCCTTGGAGCCTCTGGATATGTTCCATCACAGGGCTGTTAGAGACGGAACTCTGTCTTCACCCAGAATCACATCTTGAAGTTCTAAACCCCAGGACCTCAGAATATGACTGTGTTTTGACACAAGCATCTTTAAAGAGGGGATTGAAGGTGAGATGAGGTCTCTAGGGTGAGCCCTGATCCCATAGGATGGGGGTCCTCATAAGAAGAGGAGATCAGGTCACAAACACACACAGATGGACAGCCACGTGAAGACACAGGGAGCAGACGGCCGTTGACACACCCAGGAGCGAGGTCTTAATCTTGGTCTTCCAGCCTCCAGGACTGCGAGACCACCCATTTCTATCCTCCAAGCCACTCCACACGAAACACTGTGGGGTGGCAGCTCTGCCAAGCTAATTCAATAACGAAATGACATAGGGGTGAATTTGTAGATGGCAGTGAGGCATGGACCTCAGGATGCAGAGATTACCCTGCCTTGTCTGAGTGAGCTCACAGCCCAATGAGACCTGCTCCTGGCTGTGTTCAGAGAAATGTTGCAAAATGTTGCAGGGCAAAATAAAATAAAATAAAAGGCAGGGAGATTTGAAGCATGAAACAGTAGGTCAGCTGTGTTGCTTTGGAGAAGGAGGAAGTGGGTCATGAGCCAAGGAATCTAGGGCAAGGTGACTTCAGAATCTTAGAACAACTGTCCATTGATAGTAAGTGACGGAAAGGGGACTGTGGCTCTACACAAGGACATGCATTTTGCCAGCACCTTTACGGAGCTTGAAAATCAATTTATCTCCAGAATGTGCAGGTAAGAGGCCCGTCTGACTACCACCTTGATTTCATCCATGGGCGACCCTGGGCAGAGAACTCGGCTGAACCAGCAAGCACTGTGTACAGAACTATGAAATAAGCAATGGGGTTAGAAGAGAGGGAAACAACATAGCTGTCCATTGACAGAGGAATGCATAGACAAGAGGGGGTACATCTACCCAGTGGAATATTGCTCGGCCATCAAAAAGAATGAGATAATGCCATTTGCAGCAATGTGGGTGGAGCTAGGAGATGATCGTATTAAGTAATGCAAGTTAGGCAGACAAAGACAAATGTCATATGAAAATATCACTCATCTGTCTAACCTAAAATATGACATAAAGGAACATATCTGTGAAACAGAAACAGACTCACAAACATGGAGAAGAGACGTGGTACAAACATGGAGAAGAGATTGTGGTTTCTAAGGCGGAGGAGATGTGGGGGAGGGATGGACTGGAAATTTGGGGTTAGCAGATGTGAAGTGTTATATATAGGATGGATAAACAACAAAGTCCTGCTGTATAGCATGGGGAACTATATTCAATATCCTGCAATAAACCATAAAGGAAAAGGATACAAACACATATACACACATATATATGGTTTTTCCAGTAGTTGTGTATGGATGTGAGAGTTGGACCATAAAGCTGAGTGCCAAAGAATCGATGCTTTTGAACTGTGGTGTTAGAGAAGACTCTAGAGAATCCCTTGGACTGCAAGGAGATCCAACCACTCCATCTCAAATATCAGTCCTGGTTGTTCATTGGAAGGACTGATGCTGAAGCTGAAACTCCAATCCTTTGGCCACCTGATGAGAACAGCTGACTCATTTGAGTAGACCCTGATGCTGGGAAAGATTGGGGGCAGGAGGAGAAGGGGACGACAGAGGATGAGATGGTTGGATGGCATCACCGACTCAATGGACATGGGTTTGAGCAAACTCCGGGAGCTCGTGATGGACAGGGAAGCCCGGCGTGCTGCAGTCCATGGGGTCACAAAGAGTTGGACATGACTGAGTGACTGAACTGAAGCAGAAATTAATATGAAATTGCAAATCATCTATACTTCAATACAATTTTAAAATAGGAATGGGGCCTGCTGCAAACTGCTAAGTTTGTTGTTATTTCTTAAAACATTGACAGAAAATATACATGCAAGTATGTAATCTTTATCATTCATTGATTATCATACTAGCATATTCAAAAGCAGAGACATTACTTTGCCGACTAAGGTCCGTCTAGTCAAGGCTATGGTTTTTCCTGTGGTCGTGTATGG
>SJYF01000349.1:2997189-3007370 GCA_006410515.1 Procapra przewalskii
ACTGAACTGAACTGAACTGATATAGATATATATAAGAGCCCACATTTCAGTTAATAGTTATGCTTGGCACTTGGCTGTTATTGGTATGCAGCAGTCCCACTCAGGGACATACATCCAAAGAAAACTATAATTCAAAAAGCGTATGCACCCTTACGTTCATAGCAGTGTTACTCACAGTAGCCGATACAAGTATACAACCTACGTATCTGTTGGCAGATGAACGGATAAAGAAGGTGTGATACGTATACACAATGGAATATTACTCAGCTGTTAGAAAAAGTAAAGTAATGCCGTTTGCAGCAGTGTGGATGGAGCACATTGAATGACAATTAGAAATCTAACTGATGACAATTAAATTGTCATCCTAAGCGTAGGAAGTCAAACACAGAAACAGAAATATATCACTTCTATGTGGAATCTAAAATACGACACAGACGAGCTTCCGTGAAGAACAGAAACAGACTCACAGTTAGAGAACAGGCTTGTGGCTGAGAAGCGGGACATGGGTGGAAGACATATAGACTGGAGGTTTCGGATTAGCAGAGGCTAACCTCTTGTGGTCCAGAGGTTAAGCAGGGGGGCCTCCCACTGCAGAAGGGATGGGTTCGATGTCTGATTACAAACAAAGAGCCTGTCGTTTGTTAACCAACAAGGACCTACGGTAGAGCACAGGCAACTATAGTCAATTGTCTGGGATAAACCATAATGGGAAAGAATATGAAAAAAGTGTGTGTGTATGTGTATGTGTATGTATATATACATTCAGTTCAGTTCAGTTCAGTCACTCAGTCGTGTCCGACTCTTTGCGACCCCATGGACTGCAGTGCACCAGGCCTCCCTATCCATCACCAATTCCCGAAGTTTACTCAAACTCACGTCCATCGAGTCGGTGATGCCATCCAACCATCTCATCCTCTGCCGTCCCCTTCTCCTGCGCTCAATCTTTCCCAGCATCAGGGTCTTTTTTAACGAGACAACTCTTTGCGTCAGGTGGCCGAAGTACTGGAGTTTCAGCTTCAACATCAGTCCTTCCAATGAACACCCAGGNNNTTCAGAATGGACTGGTTGGATCTCCTTGCAGTCCAAGGGACTCTCAAGAGTCTTCTCCAACACCACAGTTCAAAAGCATCAATTCTTCGGCGCTCAGCTTTCTTCACAGTTCCACTCTCACATCCATACATGACCACAGGAAAAACCATAGCCTTAACTAGAAGGACCTTTGTTGATAAAGTAATGGCTCTGCTTCTCAATATACTGTCTAGGTTGGTCAGAACTTTCCTTCCAAGGAGTAAGCGTCTTTTAATTTCATGACTGCAATCACCATCTGAGTGATATATGTATTTATATGTAATATATATATAAATGAATCCCTTTGCTGTATAGTAGAAGTCAACACAGTATTTACATCAACTACTGTTTAATAAAACAAATTATTTTTTTAAAAAAAGACATCAAAAAACTTAACTGTTAGGTAAAGTTTAGACTTTAAATCTTTTGGGCTGATAATCTATTTTGTAGCTTTATTAGTAAGATAAATAGGGTAAATCCAATTAATGTTGCCAGCATAACATCTTTATCTCTCTTTCCTTCTTTGGAAAAAAAAATTAAAAGATGGGTTTCCCATTGTCCATAAATGCATGCTAAAATGGAGAAATTCCTACCAGTTAAAAGTTATAACAATTTGTGTGGTGGATAGCTTCTTCCTAAATACTTACCACTCTGCCTTTATTTTCACAGCCAGTTTTTGACTCAGAGATCATCAGGCATTCATTTAAGCCACATATTAATACTTCCTCTGGAAGGTAGGTAGCACTGGCTGAACTATTAAAGAGACTGGGAAAGAGAAAATACATTCTTTCTAAAGGTCATTTCTGCTGTCACAGCCTTCAGCCTGTCATAATTTTAAGCCTTCCTTTCCTCAATGATTTTCTCCTGGTGAAAAGGTGAAATAGTTGAACACCATGGGCTCAGCAGCCCTTGTTCAATCATTTCTTTTCTTCAGGCACCAGTGCCTGTGATGTGTTTGCTGTTTTTTTCTGTGTTACTTGATTTTCTGATGGCAGTCGGGCAAGGGGCTTTTGCATTTCTAATTGAAGGTCACCTTCATTCGGGAGCGCAATAACCAAGGCAGGTTTCAGCAGCCTCTTGTTTTCAGGAACACTATTTTTCAAGTCAGGAGATCCATGTTAGCCTTTGGTCTCTAAGCCCTAGGTCTTCATCCTACATCAGTTACAGCGAACTGATGAAGGATGGAATGACCTTCCTAGCATGGAATCTTTTCCTGAGGCAGAAGCCTGTTGTTTTGCTCGTGGGGAAAATACATTCTCCTCCTTTCTAGAAGCCTTACAATTCCCACAATTCGTTTCCATGTTGGAGTTCTTTCCACTTCTCTCTTTCTTTTCTTTTCTTCTTTTTATTTTGCTTTTTAGCCATGACACGTGGCTCACGGGATCTTTGTCCCTAGTTAGAGATCAAACCCATCCCCTCTGCAGTGGAAGCCCCCTCCCCACCTGCCGCTTAACCTCTGGACCACCAGGGAAGTCCCTTCAATCTATTTAGGCTGCAATTTTTTCTTCAGGTAGGTCTAAGCTAAGGCTTTCATCAACTAGTACAAAGCCCTCTTTTTAGCGCAACTTTTTTCATTTGTGAATTCTCAAATTTAGCTGTTAAAGAATGGCTCTTTCTCTGCTAACGCCATCATTAAGGAATAATTTTCCACAAAAGTAAAATTTTCTGTGGGCTGAAACCTACCCTTAGAAGATCTTAAGGAGACTTTCAGGGGTGTAATTGTGGTAATCCCTCCCAATAGTGTCTTCATCTGAAGCCCAGTTCCTTTACGCTGACAATTCAGATTCTTGTCCCCTTGCAGACTTAAACCTCTGATTGTATCTCAACACAGATCTTGGCTCCAACCATACTGATCAAGAAAAACTTCCATATTCTTTGAGCTACCTCCTGCCCCGCGTATTCTATCAGTGCCCCCAACCCCTCATATTCTATTTCTTGCGATTTGGGTAAATTGGTTTCTATCTTGATTCCTCTCCATCAGGTTGCTGAAAACCAGCTAAGATAGGAATATCACCCCATCTGGTGCAACTGACCATGTCTTGTGCTTCGTTTCCCTGCATGTGTGTGTGTGTGTGCGTGTGTGCGTGTGAGTGTGCACACTGCATAGCATGCATCTATTGCACAACTGCACACACACGTTCCCCTCCACCTCGAAGCCATATGACATCATGCAAATCACAAAGCTTCTCGAATCAAGCAAGTCAGACGCTGAATCATAACTCAGTCAACATGGCCGTGTGGCTCCTTCATTTTCTCACCTCTAAAAATTGCACCACTACAGCAGCATTCTGAGATTGCTGTAGATGTGAACCAAACATATGTAAAATTTTAAAAAAATTAATAGTTGTTTACAAAACATTGTCCCCCTTCTTCTTCCCCAACAGAACAAGCCACACTCACCTTTCTATTTTGCACATTGGTGGGATGTTGGAAGGGACTAGATAATTACATGTTCCCACATCCATTGACTTTTTAAAAAATTGATTAAACATCAACCCAGTAATTTATGCCTCCTCAGTTTTCAGATTGTGGGAAAGGAAATGTCAGTTTGTCATTTCCTTTATCAATTGTAAGACCTGGGTTCTTAAGGAACACGTTAGAGAGTTTACAATATCTTCAGACAATTTTCTTTAAATAGTCCTTAAATCAGTAAAAGCCAAGTAATGTATCCTGTCTCTTCTCCCTCACCCAGATATCCGATTGCTGGGGAATTAAGAGGATGTCTGAGACAATGCTGGCCTTAACCTCTTCCTTGGATTAATAACCCCCCTGCCCCTTTTGCCCTCAAACTTCATTGTCCCTTTAAGTTAAAAGCTAGTCAAGGAAAGAGAAAAGAATCTGGTTCCAGTTCATGGAAGCCCTGGGTGGGAAGCGAGGCTGTGAGATTCTCTGGAGTGTGTGCAAATAAATTAATTTGCCTTGCTGTTGTAGAAACGGTCTGGGAAGCTTGCTTTTTCACCAGCTGGGGAGAGGCAGTTAATTTCAGCTCATTGAATTGAGTATTGGATCTTGCTAAGTGATGAAACACAGCCCAGCCAAGTAGCTTTCCGAACACATAATTCTCAAACAGAAACGGCAGGTAATTGCGCTGCCGTCGATGGGGGTGACAGACCAGAGCTGCCAGAGATCAGATATCTGCTTAACTTTCCCCAAAGTGGAAACCGAATGAGTGATGAATTCCCCACATATCCATCCTGGCATTCGAGGTCCTGCCGTCCATATTAAGGACACTTGTTAATATCACACTTGTCTATGGAATTATATTTGCTTCCATCCTTTACTGTGAAATTACGGAGGGCATCTTACCTTGTTGTTTGCACAGACTGCGTCAGAAAATTAGCCTCAATAATATTTTTATTGTAGGCTCAGAAACTTCTTGTGAGTGGATTGCAGTCCAATTCCAATTTTCACCCTTAATAACAATAGATTCTCAATTAGTCGCTCTTTTTAAGTCTAGTTTCCACTGTGAATTTTAATGACTGACCGATGTCCTTGTAAAATGTATGTACTTAAAATTAAAAAAAAAATCAACATTTTAATGCAACAAAGCCAATGAAAGAGTGTGCCATTACAGTTTAAAATCTTAAAGGACAGCCGTGGAAATCCATGGAAAATATCTTCCTTTAACCCTAGTGATTGCATTAAAAGTCCATGTGACTTTTGTCTATATTGACTTCTGTATATATCGTCTACATCGTCTCTAAGAGTTGGACACGACTACTTAGCGAATGAACGACAACAACAGTCTTTTCTTTTTATTTCTTTAATTATTAAAAATACGTGTTTTTCAGCTGTTGCACATGTTAGTTGCTCTTGATTGCTGCACGTGGGATCTAGTTCCTTGCGCAAGGACTGAACCCCTTTCCTCTGCATTGGGAACACGGAGTTTTAGCCACTGGACTACCGGGGAAGTCCCTTACTATTATTATTTTTATTAGAGTAAGACGTGTTCAAGGATTGGAGAAGGAAATGGCAATCCACTCCAGCATGCTTGCCTGGAAAATCCCATGGACGGAGGAGCCTGACAGGCTACAGTCTATGGGGTCGCAAAGAGTCGGATACAACCGAGCAACTTCACTTCACTTTTGCTCAAGGATATTTGCAAAAATAGATAGACCTGCAAATGTATAGGCACTTAATTAATACCATCTAGATCAGTGGTCATCAAACTGTGGCCTGCCCCTTGTTTTTTATAAATACAGTTTTATTGGAACACAGCCATGGTCATTTCTTTACATATCACATATGGAAGCTTTCTCACCATGATGCCCCCGTTGATTAATTCTAACAGGAACCATACGTCCTACAAAGCCTAAAATACCCACTTCCAAGGTCGTTCCAGAGAAGGCATGCCAAACCGAGACGTAGAACACAGACAGGTTTTTATTGTCAGGATGTTTCTCACCTGATGGAAACACTGGAATGCTGAGCCTTTCCGACAAGGAAGACAGCATAAAGCTAAAGCTAAATTACCGTGATCGCTACTCACAACAAATCTCTTGCAATTATGGAGACCAAAATGCCACAGTGTAGGTGTAGCTTAGAACCTAAGTAATTGGACAGACAGAAAGAGGAGACTCAACGAAATGGCAGATGAAAACCAACCACGGTGCTCATTTATCTCATCCAACCTGGTATCATTTTTGCTGCATCAGAATAAGTGACATCTGACCGTGACCTGAGGCTTAATTCTAGAGCAGGGAAACCAAAAGTCAGCATTTTAGAAGGTAAACGTATCTCTGATGGGTGATTGTCCTTAAAACATGTGTTCTGAATGTTTAGACTAATAGGTCCTAGATTCAGATAAAATATATTTACAGGTTTTTGTTTGTTTGCTTCCCTTTGTTTTTTTCTTTTGGTGGGGAGTTGATTGACGTATAGTTGCTGTGTAGTATTATATGAGTTCCAAGTGTACAATGTAGTGATTCACGATTTTACAGATTATAGGCCATTCATTCTGCTGCTGCTGCCAAGTCGCTTCAGTCGTGTCCGACTCTGTGCGACCCCACAGGCGGCAGCCCACCAGGCTCCTCCGTCCCTGGGATTCTCCAGGCAAGAATACTGGAGTGGGTTGCCACTGCCTTCTCCGAAAGTCCATTCATAGTTATTATAAAATACGGGCTATGTTCCCCATCTTGGATGGTATATCCTTGTAGCTTATTTCATGCCTAATAGTTTGTGCTTTTGACCCTCCTCTTCATATTTGGCCCCTCTCATCTCCCCTTTCCCCACTGGGAACCACTAACTTGTTCTGTGTATCTGTGACTATGCTTTTTTTGTGTGGTGGTTGTTATACTCATCAGTTTGTTGTATTTTTTAGATTCCCCATATAAGTGATATCATATAGCGTGTCTTTGTCTGACTACCTTCTCTTAGCATAATGCCTTCGAAGTCCATCCATGTGGCAAATGGCGCTATTTCATTCTTTTTATGGCTGAGCCATATTCCATGGTATATATTCCTTACATTTTCTTTTTTCCTCCACTGATGGCCCCTTAGGTTGTTTCCATGTCCTGGTTTTTGTAAATAGTGCTGCTCTGAACATTGGGGGAGTGTATCTTTTCTAATTAGTTGATTGTTGTTCAGTGACTCAGTCGTGTCCGACTCTTTGTGACCCCATGGACTGCAGCATGCCTGGCTTCCCTGTCCTTCACTACTACTGGAGTTTGCTCAAGTTCGTGTCCATTATGGAGTACATTTTTTCATTTATTTCCACATATATATGCAAGAGAGGAATTGCTGAGTCAGGTCCGTCTAGTCAAGGCTATGGTTTTTCCTGTGGTCATGTATGGATGTGAGAGTTGGACTGTGAAGAAGGCTGAGCACTGAAGAATCACTGCTTTTGAACTGTGGTGTTGGAGCAAACTCTTGAGAGTCCCTTGGACTGCAAGGAGATTCAACCAGTCCATTCTGAAGGAGATCAGCCCTGGGATTTCTTTGGAAGGAATGATGCTAAAGGTGAAACTCCAGTACTTTGGCCACCTGATGTGAAGAGTTGACTCATTGGAAAAGACTCTGATGCTGGGAGGGATTGGGGGCAGGAGGAGAAGGGGACGACCAAGGATGAGATGGCTGGATGGCATCACCGACTCAATGGACATGAGTCTGAGTGATCTCCGGGAGTTGGTGATGGACAGGGAAGCCTGGCGTGCTGCGATTCATGGGGTCGCAAAGGGTTGGACACGACTGAGCAACTGAGCTGAACTGAACTGAACAGTAGCTTTGTTTTGTAGATTTTTTAAGGAATCTCCCTACTGTTTTCCATAGTGACTACCAACCGTGTGGGAGGGTTCCCTTTCCTTCACGTCCTCACCAGCACTTGTTCTTTCTGTTGTTTGTGATGAGAACCACTCTGACAGGTGGGAGGTGACATCTCACTGTGGTTTGATTTCCATTTCCCTGATGATTAGCCACGTTGAGCATCTTTTCACGTGCCTCCTGGCTATCCTTATGTCCGCTTTGGGAAAATGTCACAGTTACTTTTAGTCTGCTTACAAAATATGAAATGTTTCTAAACCGTTATCATAAAGAACACAGAGATCTCCGCAATGTAGCATCCCAGGAGCCTTTTTGTCATTTTGTCTGACTTCTCCAACTTTGAATTTCCGTCATGCTCTATTTGTTAATCACTGGGTATCTTTGTCTGCCATGGGGTTCTCTCTCCCACATCTCCTGCTCTGTTGTACATCGTGTGGAGGTTGGGATATTTTCCGGTGTCCATGCCTCCAGGCTTCCTCCTACAAGGGAGAGGAGGCAGGGGGAATCCAAAGGGCCTTCTGCCCCTTTCACGGCTGTGTCCTCCACTGGGATCACCAGCACCCCTACCTACCTTTGACCCTCCAGGCTCAGGGCGCTCACAGCTTTCTCTTGTTACTAGTCCCTGAGTTTCCTCCCCATTCTTCCTGAGTTACAAATCCCCTCTATTCAAGTCATCTGTGATACACACTATTCCTCCTTGGCTCCTGACTGACTTGCCACCATACTCTAGGGAGAGTCATTTGGAGGCTTTTCCCGGTTATGTGGAAAGCTGAGCACCCAAGAACTGATGCTTTTGAACGGTGGTGTTGGAGAAGGCTCTTGAGAGTCCTTTGGACGGCAAGGAGATCCAACCAGTCCATCCTAAAGGAGATCAGTCCTGAATATTCATTGGAAGGACTGATTCTGAAGCTGAAACTCCAATCCTTTGGCCACCTTATGCAGAGAACTGACTCATTGGAAAAGACCCTGATGCTGGGAAAGATTGAGGGCAGGAGGAGAAGAGGACGACAGAGGATGAGATGGTTGGATGGCATCACCGACTCAATGGATATGGGTTTGGGTAAACTTCAGGAGTTGGTGATGGACAGGGAGGCCTGGCATGCTGCGGTTCATGGGGTCACAAAGAGTCAGACATGACTGAGCAACTGAACTGATATGGGTTTATTTGTTTCCAGATGTATGTGCAAGAAAGGAATTGCTGAGTCATGTGGTAACTCTATTTTCTAGCTTTCTTTTTTTAAGGAACCTCCCTACTGTTTTCCATAGTGAAAAGCATCTTGAGGACTAATCAGTGTCTGGCCATCTCTGACTATCCCGCTGTGTATACAACACAGCTTGGCACACAGTAGACATGCCATAGCTATTTGCTGTATTCCATTGAGATGCTGGCGCTGTTTCATCCATCCCATCTATCACCACTAGCCTGGCTCCATCACTCACCTAGTGGGTGGCTGAGGCATGGGACAGAGCCCAGGATGCGCTCCACGTGTGGATGGTAGCCTGCTGCGGAAGGGCCACTCAGCTCAGTATGGTGTGACCTTGCAGTGTTCACTTTCCTCCCCGTCTCCAACTTCAGGGCAGGAAGATGAAGAAGTGTGAAGAAGGAAACTCAACTTCATGAAGTATGTTTCCTACATCTTTATTTTTCATGTAAAAATCTCATCTAGGGAATCCGTATGTGTGAGATACAGGGAGTTGTAAATGATGCAAAACTCAGCCCCATCACCATAGAGAGAAATTCTTCCATTATTTAGTGGCTACTTTCCTAATTTTAAACTCTCTTAAGGCAGACACCTTGTAACGTCAAGCAGAAGTGTGAACAAGGATTTACGCTTCTGTTTCTAGTAAAGGACCTGAAGACATTTTTTTTAAATTTTCATAAAAAGATGTATTTCATATACCAGTTAATAACTGAGCTTTGCTTTATGATTCAATCAGAGGCTTTCCTTTTGGGGGGTTCATTTAGCCTATTCTTGAGAACGTGCATGCTCACTCATGTCCAACTCTTTGCAGCCCCGTGGACTCTAGCCCGAGAGGCTCCTCTGTCCATGGGATTCTTCAAGAATAGTGGAGTGGGTTGCCATTTTCTCTTCCACTTAACTATTTGTAGTTTTCAATAATTTTTTTTTTTTGGTCTTATCCCCACCAAAAAAAAAAAAAGAAAAGAAATATGCAGTCATGGTTGTCGAATACCTTGAAGGTATAACTGCTTCACCGTACCATAGGAATTTGCCTAAAGCATTTATATCTTCTACACAAATCTGATGCTTATTTAATACAGGGACCATCACGGTGACAGGTCTCTTAGGGGGTGGCTTGCATCCAGGAGTTGCTGTTTACAAATAGACACCGTGTTCCTAAGTATGACCTGCCATCCCTGTCAGAATGAATCATACTTCTAGACTGTTCTTCTTCTGCTCCAGGCGAAGCCGTTATAATTTACCGTTGCTGAGACGCACAGTTATTTGAGAAGATAACAGCTTTTTGGAGGAACAGAAGTGGAAATGGCATTGAGAGGCGGCTTTTCATAGTTTTACAACTCCCTATATCTCACACATACGGATTCCCTAGATGAGATTTACGTGAAAAATAAAGATGTTGGAAACATACTTCATACAGCCATATTGATTTTCTTTGTGACTGTATCTGTGGGTCTACAGTAATGATAGTAGAAACCGCTGAAATATACGTGTTTATTACAGACTACCCTTAGTTGCCAGGACAGCATTACGTCAGAGAATCCCTAAGCACGATGCTGTACTTGTTGAGGAATGCAAGTGATGAATCCTGGTATGCTTTGCATTCTTTCTTCCAGCAAAAAAAAAAAAAAAAAAAAATCCTACATAAATAGGAAA
>SJYF01000349.1:3057619-3072330 GCA_006410515.1 Procapra przewalskii
TATGCTCTGTAGATATATATTATATATTATTGTTATATATTATACACTATATGTCATTACATATATGTTATATGTGTATTGCATATTATATATATACATATATGTTTTATATATAAATTGTTATTATATATGTTATATAAGGGCTTCCCTCATGGCTCAGCTGGTAAAGAATCTGCCTGCAATGTGGGAGACCTGGGTTTGATCCCTGGGTTGGGAAGAGCCCCTGGAGAAGAGAAAGGCTACCCACTCCAGTATTCTGGCCTAGAGAATTCCATGAACTGTAAAGTCCATGGGGTCACAAAGAGTCGGACACAACTGAGTGACTTTCACTTTCACATGTTATGTGAAATTATGCTATAAATATAGATATCATATATATAACGTATATTTGTATGTGTGTAGCTAATATAAGTTATGTATCTATAATAACTCTACAGATATACTGGTGAATAATATATGTGCACAGAATTATTTGGAATGTTTCACATCAGGCAGCTTTCTAAGTATGACACGTTTGTCAGCTTCAGAATTTAAATTTCACAGCAGCCATGAGCCAAAAGGCACCCATTTTGGCAGTGAATCTTGTTGCCCAGCGAGGTGGCCATTCCAAGCAAGAAGTGCTGGGTGCAAGCAGTGCTTTGATTCCAGTCAGTATGGTCCAGAGAGCCTCCCCCAGCCAGTAGGCAGTGTGGGAAGTCACCACTTACCCCAAGAGCAAGACGGCGCCTCAGCAGGAGACGGGTATCTCCAGATATCCGCCACGTCAAATTTAGCATTCCAGATTCATCGCCACCCTGGGTCGGGAAGATTCCCTGGACGAGGAAACGGCCACCCACTCCAGTATTCTGGCCTGGAGAATCCCATGGCCAGGGGAGCCTGGTGGGCTACAGTCCTGGAGCTGCTCAGAGTCAGACATGACTGAACGGCCAAACAGTAAATAATTGCAACATCTATTCTTGCTCTTGTGTGTACACAACCATAATCTCTTCTACATACTAGCCACGTGTGCACCTCAGAGGCAAAAGAGGCTGGCAAAAGATGCTCTGTAGATAATGTTTCTGTTGCTCGACATACAAATATTGCAAAGGAAAAGTTTGGTATGCACCTGAATTACTCACCCAAGGAGTCACTACTAGCCTTGGGTCTATTTAAGTCGCTCCTGTATGGAACCTTCTTTATGTATTAAATATTTTAAGCCCCTTTATCACCGTCATTAGCATCTGAGGCTACGCTCGTCATCATCGGCCAAGTAATGAAAAATGTTTTGCTAGCTCCCAAAGTGCTGTGTGCTCATCTCAGAATGCCTTGTGCTCCTAATGCATTTCTGAAGGACGGTTCCAAGTGGAGATGGGGAACAGGGCCTCTGGAGGTCAGAAAGCCTGTGCCTTCAGGTGGAGACATCCCCATCCATCTCAAATCTGACTGCGATACGTAAAGCTCAGATGACCAAGACTTCAAACTTTGATTCCTGGAACCAGATGAAATACCGATGTTCCTTTTCAAGATAACTGCACTGACAGTCACCTTGGAATTGTGCATGAGCAGTCGCAAGATTGGAAAAACAGGAAGAGACATCCTTGATGCGTTCCGACGGGGAAACTCTGACCAAGGAGCTTCCCTAGACAGGAATGGTTGTGTTGCAACTTGAAAGGTGACCCTGCATAGCTTAAATGAGAGTTGGTGGAAATTCCCTGGTGGTCCAATGGTTAAGACGTCAGCTTCCAGTGCAGAGGAGACCTGGGTTATATCCCTGGGTAGGGAGGATCCCACGGAGGAGGGCATAACAATCCACTCCAGTATTCTTGCCTTGAGAATCCTATGGACAGAGGAGCCTAGTGGGCTATAGTCCATGGGTTTGCAAAGCATCAGACGTGAGTGAGTGAACAACACTTTCACTTGCAGTGGTTTATTATGCAGGCTGTAATTGTGTATATTTGAAAGTGAAAGTGAAGTGGCTCAGTCGTGTCTGATTCTTTGCGACCCCACAGACTGTAGCCCACCAGGCTCCTCCATCCATGGAATTTTCTAGGCAAGGGTACTGGAGTGGGTTGCCATTCCCTTCTCAAGGGGATCTTCCTGACCCAGGAATCGAACCTGGGTCTACCGCGTTGCAGGTAGATGCTTTACCGTCTGAGCCACCAGGGAATCCTGGTGTATATTTAAGTTCATGATTTTTCGATCTTTCACCTATATCCTATGTGTAAGATAAGGATTTCTTTTTAAGATTTATTAGCATGCTTTCAAATCCTGGGGTTCGTTTTGTCTACGAATTTTCCCAGCTTATAAATCCTCATACTTAGCTAGAGTTGATGCCGAGAGTAATGATTTCTCAATGAGAAGTTGAACTGGATTTATTCGCAGGTTTTGTAAATCAAGTGCAAAATATATAGTTTAAACTCCTAAAGCACAGATTTATGTATCCTTGCAATAAATCGTGAGTATGAGTATCCATAAAGTCCTATTTTTTTTCCTCCCCCACTAATCCAGTCAATGCTGGGTAGATACGGCTTGTCTTTAAATCCATTCCATATCCATAATTAGAACTCATTATTTCAGTAAATATCTGTCGATTTATGGTTATCCTAAACGCATTCATTTGGAGAGGTTTTGGAAGCCTGCCCGCATATTAACAGTTACGGAGGATAACTAAGGCAATCAGCATGAGAATCCATGAAAAATGTACGATAATAATACCGAGTCCCCGACGTAAAGGATAAAGCAGAATTTAAAACAGCTCGGCTTCTCCTCTCAAAAAGGCAGCATTTAGTAATTATTATTAGGAGCGACTCGTTCAGCTTGATCATTGTATCACGTTCTCTAATGGGCTTAACACGGTTCTGCCTGCCCGTTTATTTCCTTCTGACACGAGGAGACAGGCAGGGTGCCTTGAATGCCTTTTGCAGATAAATGGGTGAAAGCAAGGCTCTGCGGCTCAAGGCATTCCCCAGGGTCACCGAGACAGCCTTCTTGCTGCAAGACCTGACCTCCAGCACTCACAAGGCTCTCACCTCCGCACATTTTATTGTTGCTGTTAACTCGCTTAACTCTTTGTGACCCCGTGGATTGCAGCACGCCAGGGTCCTCTGTCCTTCACCATCTCCCGGAGTTTACTCAAACTCATGTCCATCGAGTCGGTGATGCCAGCCAACCATCTCATCCTCTGTCATCCCCTTCTCCTCCTGCCCCCAATCCTTCCCAGCATCAGGGTCTTTTCCAGTGAGTCATCTCTTTGCATTAGGTGGTCAAAGAACTGGAGTTTCAGCTTCAGCATCCGTCCTTCCAATGAGCACCCAGGACTGATCTCCTTTAGGATGGACTGGTTGGATCTCTTTGCTATCCAAGGGACTCTCAAGAGTCTTCTCCATCAACACGATTCGAAAGCATCAGTTCTTGGCACTCAGCCTTCTTTATATTCTAACTCTCACACACACATGCTTTAGGGTCGGCCTGAATGGTCACTGCTGGGGAAAATGCTCTCTAGGACAATTCCGACCTCCTTTCAAAGTCTGCACACACAAGAATCCCTGCTGCAGGTGAAAACTCTGGAATTCCAATCGTTCGTACCCACCTCCATCAGCCAGGGAAGAAACGGCGTGTAAAGAGCACACACCGACCGCACAGACCCCTCTTACAGTCGGCCATGCACGTCACGTCTCGGTCAGGATCCGCTTATTGGCATCGACAGGAGTGAGCAGAGGTGCCTGGGGAGCAGTCCCGTGAGCCTGGCAACCGGGCAGCTGGTTCGATCGCTGTCACACGGTCGCTGGGAAGAAATATGGATTTAATTTTCCAGAAGGGATTAAAGACTTCGTTAATATTGTGAAACATTAGGGTGACGTTTTAAAATTTTAATCAATGATTAATGCCATTATGGGAAAGCCACGCGCCGGGGGACTGTCGGAGAAACGGCGGTTCGATATTCTTTGTAAATGACTCACCATTTAAAAAAGAGAAAAGAGGAGGAAAGCAATTGGAGTTCAGGAGTGCCTGAGTTAAGAGGAATGTGAAAAAGGTGACTGTAGAATTTCATCATTTTACCAGGAATCTTGAGAGAACAGGGACATTAAAAACAAGTCTATAAATTCATACATTTTATTATTTTTTAAATTACTGGTCGAAAAATAAATTCTATTGAATTGGGAGCTATACATTAGTGGTCTTAAAAGGAATTTCTACTTGCACACATATTGAAAAATTTGTAAGCAGAGAGTAATTCTAAGGGTTCTCATCACAAGGAAATGTCTCATATATATATATATATATGTATATGTGTGTGTGTGTGTGTGTGTGTGTGTGTGTGTGTATGGTCAGTCGCTCCGTCCTGTCTGAGTCTTTGCAACCCCATGGACTGTAGCCCGCCAGGCTCCTCTGTCCATGCGATTCTCCAGGCAAGAATACTGGAGCAGCTTGCCATGCCCCTCTGCAGGGGATCTTCCCAAACCAGGGATCAAACCCGGGCTTCCTGTATTACATCTTTACCATCTGAGACACCAGGGAAGCCCCATGTGTGTCTGTGTGGATGTGTATATATGTGTGTGTATATGTATATGTATATGTATATGTATGTATATGTATATGTATATCTGTGTATATATATGCTCAGTCATGTCCAACTCTTTACAAGCCCATGTACTGGAGCCCTCCAGGCTCCTCAGTCCATGGGATTCTCCAGGCACAAATACTGGAGTGGGTTTCCATTCCCTTCTCCAGGGAGTCTGGCTCCCTGCTTGGCAGGCAGATCCTATACCACTGAGCCACCTGGGAATTTCTTGCCTTCTTGTTCTGTATAAAATGGTATATTCTCCTTCAGTTGCCATCATAAAATACCCTAGACAGGGTGCCATAAATAATAGAAACTTCTTTTTTTTTTTCTCTCACCAGTCCTGGAGGGGGGAGTCTGAGATGCAGGTGTGGGCAGGCCTGGTGTTTCTGGAGGCCTCTCTCCTGGGCGTGCGGATGGCCGTCGGCTCCCTATGTCTTCACGTGGTCGTCCCTATGTCTGTGTGCCCAGACCTCCTGTCCCTGTAAGGACCCCAGTCCTGTGGGATCAGGGCCCACTCCAGTGACCTCATTTTACGTTGGTGGCTCTGTCTCCACTTACAGTTACATGAGGGACATGGGGTTTCAACTCGTGAATTTTGAGGGCATACCGTTCAGTCTAACACATGAAACCAGCGCATTGCATACCGTACTGAATGCAGCTGCAAAATCTGGGCAAAGGCTTGAGGGACCCTAACGCTGAGCTGGGCAACACGTATCTGTCAGAACGGCCAAACACAGATACGTGGCAGCAGATTTGCACTACAGGATCCCTTGCACAGGCAGGAGACCTAACTCGTCCATCCTAAAGGAAGTCAACCCTGAATATTCACTGAAAAGACTGATGCGAAAACTGAAGCTCCAAAACTTCGGGCCCTGCTGCAAGGAGCCAGCTCGCTGGAAGAGACCCTGATGCTGGGAAAGATTGAAGGCGGGAGGAGACGGGGATGACAGAGGACGAGATGGTCGGATGCCATCCATAGCTCAATGGACATGAACGTGAGCAAATTCCTGGAGATGATCAAGGACAGGGAAGCCAGGCGTGCTGCAGTCCATGGGATCGCAAAGAGTTGGACATGACCGAGCCGCTGAACAAGAACATTGATGGCAAAGCTTCCATCACATAACTGTTGATGGACACTGAGACAGTACTATTGAGCCTTCTTTTCCAGCACACATTTGCCATATTTCTTGGCCAGTAAGGTCCTGTTTCTCCCCCTGAACCTTGCCCTGATGGTTGATTTTGGGTCCTGGTACCAGCTGTGGCTCCATTGGTATATGAGCCAGTACCACTGGCCACAATCATCAGAGACCAGAAAGAGTCCAGAGGACTAGCTTCCTCTGCCCCAACTCCAGTTGCGTGATCGCTCAGCCCCCTGCATCCTGCCCTTCAACTGAGATGCTCGTGACTCTGCACCCAAGAAGGGTTGGGGAAGGAGGTTGTACAGCTTGTGCTTCAGACGTAACCATATGTTTAAGCAGGAACCCTGGAGACCACTGGTGGTTTGCACACAGCACCAGAGAAAAGTCGTTTCAGAATCCAAGAACTTAACAGTGGTACCCGGGTCCACACGTGTGAACTCGTTTTAACGCAGCTACGGGCAGTGCTCGGCATGCACAAGTATTTAAGTCACTTCAGTCTTGTCCAACTCTTTGAGATCCCATGGACTGAAGCCCAGCAGCCTTCTCTGTCCAGGCAAGAATACTGGAGTGAGTTGCCATTTCCTCCTCCAGGGAGTCTTTCTGACCCAGGGATCGCACTTGGATCTTCTTCATTGGCGGGCGGGTTCGTTACCGCTAGCACCACCTGGGAAGCCCAATGTTTGGCATCGTTTACCGGAAGTAAAAAGTCTGTGAGAGATGCTGTGTTGAGAAGGATGCTGAGGGATCAGCAGAATAATGCAGGTTGGGAGCATGCACAATGTCCCATGCAAACCGCAAAGAATGGTTACCAAACACAAAATGGATTGGAAAAAAGTAGTCTACAGCGTCACGGAATACCCAGGACCAGTGGTTCTTCACTTTTGATGGAATAGACACTATGTAAGATTTCAGAATTTGCTGAAAAGTTGCCAGCCAATAGCTCCTGAAGAAAAATTATCCTACACTCAGCGTTTTGCCTAGAATTGCAGAGTCTGAGGTGATTCTGAATTCTGTCCACAGAGTCCTTAGAACGGTAACTCTTCAGTGGTCATTGTGGGATTTTGTTGTTATTACAGTTATTATCATAATTTAGTGTCACTGATCTCGTGTACTGGGTAGCAGCCAGGAATGATTAAAAAAAAAAAGTTCAGCAGTGTCCTTAACATTGAAACAAACATAATTTTAAAACAGCAAGAAGAGCTGTACCATTTCCCATCAGTTCAGTCGCTCAGTTGCGTCTGACTCTGTGACCCAATGGACTGCAGCACACTAGGCCTCCCCATCCATCACCAGCTCCCAGAGCCTGTTCAAACTCACGTCCATTGAGTCAGTGATGCCATCCAACCATCTCATCCTCTGGTGCCCCCTTCTTCTCCTGCCCCTAATCCCTTCCAGCATCAGGGTCTTTTCCAATGAGCCAACTCTTCCCATCAGGTGGCCAAAGTACTGGAGTTTCAGCTTCAGCATCAGTCCTTCCAATGAACACCGAGGACTGATTTCCTTTAGGATGGACCACTTGGATCTCCTTGCAGTCAAAGGGACTCTCAAGAGTCTTCTCCAACACCACAGTTCAAAAGCATCAATTCTTCAGTGCTCAGCTTTCTTTATGGTCCAACTCTCACATCCACACATGACCATTTCCCATACAATTTTGGAATATCCCACAAAGTGTTCGTTTACATAAAAAAAAAATTCTCCATCATTATCTGAACCTAGAACCTAATTTCATTTTACATCTAAATTGAAGGAGTACTTTTTCTTTTGCACAGTTATAATAGGCACTGAATTTTCCAGAAACACAGCTGCCAAGTAATTAGAGGGAAAATTGCAGTTTATTTGTTTGGAAACTTACCAAGAGTGGTTAGCAATTTTAGAAGAATTCCAGCACCACTCCTGATATTTGAGTCACTTGCATGAGCAATGCATCTCCTAACGCTTTGGACCACTTCGTTGTAACCTGTGGTGAGACTATATATATATCGTATTATTTCATATTACTTTCCATTTGTTTCTTGTCTGAACTGTAATTAAGAAATTCATTATTGCTATTATTAATGTAATAAGTAAGAGTGCTGGTTTCATATTTCATCATTTATGAGCTTTGCAATCTTGAGCAATTTTTTGAGTTTTGTGCCTCAGTTTCCCAATTTGCAGAACAGTTATAAAAATCGCTAACATCTTAGAACTTTTGAGAATTGAGTCACTTATTTTGTGTGTGAAATATTTGTGCCCCAAACCATATAAAGTTAGTTAACATTACCATCGTTGTTGGTTATTAATATGCATTAAAATATCAGTATGAGCATAAGACATGTTTCAAATATTTGTTATGTAGCAATATATAATCAATGTATAAGATATCTTTGCAAACACAGGATATTTGTGTCTCAGAATGTTAGTCGCTCAGTCATGTCTAACACTTTGCAGCCCCGTAGACTCTAGCCTGCCGGTCTCCTCTATCCGTGGGATTTTTCCTAACAAGGATATTGCAGTGGATATTCCGTAACCTTCTTCAGGATATCTTTCCAATCCTTGGATCGAACCCTAGCCTCCCACATTGCGGGCAAATTCTTTACTGTCTGAGCCCTTGCGTCTCTTAAGGTTTAAAACCATTGTTCCTAAAATTTTGGTAAACCCATTTTCAGAGATTTAGGAAAATTGCCTACTAGTGAGAGATTTAATTTTAAGTTCTACCTTTGAAAAGACAGGCAAGGCTTTACTCCACTTTCCTGAAATTTGTTTTGTTCTTGGCATCATTGACACAGTCCTCCCACCTAGAAAGGAAATCCTAATTTTAAGTATGATTTGCAATCAATTAAACATTCCTCCTTTGACTCAGGACATGGGTACATTTCCCTGTCAATCAGTAAGCGCTGAATGAAATGGCTGTGATTTCTAGTGATGCCTTTTTCCTCCAGTATCAAAAACCAGTTTTGCTCCAACAAAAGGAACTTCCTGGAGTCCCCTGGAAACAAAGACCACTCCACTTTTCTTTCCTGGGGGCTATTCAGGAAGTCAGAGAGACTTCCTATCTGCTTGCCTCACTGTTGGTTGCAAGCTCCCCCATTAACAGAGTGTTAAGATCAATCATTTTCTCCTTCTATGCTTTCCAGGGTCCCCAGTGCCTCCAACCCACCAAATGGTGATATTTCATCATGCTGGTGTTGCACAGACTTTCATTCTGAGAAGCAAATACGATCTTTGATTTCTGCTGCTTAAATCTGGCCGCCTTGAGACCCAAGAGATTCTGAGAAATGCCATGGATTTAATAACTTCTTGTAAAAAAAAAAAAAGTCAAATAATGCTAAACTTTCTTGGCTCTGTTTTAGGGACTAGAACTGTTAGGGTTCACAAGGAATTTTGTTAGTTGTGTGTATTTCCCTTCCTGCAGGACTACAGGTTGCTTCCATTTTTGTTTTTCTTTTTTTTCTTATTCTTTGGTCCTCAAAGCTTAACTAGTGCCTATTTGCCTATCTTCCACCCTGAAATTAGTCTTCCTTAGAATCCATGAGCTGTAATACAGGTCGTGCATACGGCTCTCTTTCATGAGCCTTGCCTGCAGGTAAGCCGAGTCGCTTCAGTCGGGTCTGACTCTTTTGAGACTCCATGGACTGCAACCCAGCAGGCTCCTCTGTCCATTGGATTCTGCAGGCAGGAATACTGGAGTGGGTTGCCACTCCCACCTCCTAAGGATTGTCCCCACCCAGGGATCGAACGCTCATCTCTTGTATCTCCTGCATTGGCAGGTGGGTTCTTTACCACTCGGTCCACCTGGGAAGCCCTTCATGGCCTGCAAGGTAAGTAGATCCACTCTCTTTCAGTATCAAGTTATACATCAGAGAGGAAATAATTCTGCCACGTCTCCTGCCCAAGTTCTCATCAAACCAATTCTGAACACTTTACTTCATGGAGAATATATTTTTTAAAATAATTTAAGCATTTTATTTTGGAATATAGCCAGTTAACAATGTTGCGATAGTTTCACGGGGACAGCAAAGGGACTCAGTCATACATATTTGTGTATCCATGCTCCCCCAAACTCCCCTGCCGTCCAGGCTTCACAGAACATTGAGCAGAGTTCTCTGGGCTGGACAGCAGGTCCTTGCTGGTTATCTATTTTAAATACACCAGTGTGTCCATGTCCATCCCCAAATCCCAATCTGTCTCCCCTACCCCTGTGAAAATGATCTCTAAGTTTGTGAGTCTGTTTCTGTTTTATAGATACATTCATGTCTATCATTTCTTTGGAATCCCAAGTATAAGTACTGTCGTACGGTGTTTCTCTTTCTTCACTTACTATGCTCATCTCTGGGTCCATCCGTGTTGCCGACAATGCCATCACATCACTATTTTTAATTGCAGAGTCATTTTCCTTAAGGGGGACTAACTGAAGGAAAACGAGCTCATGTACCGTTTAGATGTCTTAAACATCAAGAAGTTTGTTATCCTCCTTTTATCTGGACCCTTTTTCTTGGGTGGCCCCAAATGACAGTGAAATCTGGCCTGAACACTGTGTCATCTGCTTCTGTTGAGAACACAGCACGTGGAGACAGGAAGTGTGTGCTGGACGAGCTCAAGGTCTTGGACAGGAGAATAGATCTAAGATCTGGGTGCGTGGAGAATCCTTTCCCCACCCCCATGCTCATGCAAACCCATTTATCTACTCTGACCCCAGTGGTCCCCAATCCTAGCAGGCAGTATCTTGACTACTTGAAGAAATGACTCCCATGTTCTCCACTTCCAGAAAAAGAGATGATTAAGCGAACATTAGCTCTTATCAGGCTTCCCTGATAGCTCAGCTGGTAAAGAAGCCGCCTGCAATGCAGGAGACCCCAGTTCTATTCCTGGGTCGGGAAGACCCCCTGGAGAAGGGATGGGCTCCCCACTCCAGTATTCTTGGGCTTCCCTGGTGGCTCAGCTGGTAAAGCATCTGCATGCAATATGGGAAGACCTGGGATTGATCCCTGAGTTGGGAAGATCCCCTGGGGAAGGAAAAGGCTACCCACTCCAGTATTCTGGCCTGGAGAATTCCACGGACTGTATAGTCCATGGGGTTGGTCCAATAAGTGACTTTCACTCCCCTTCACTAACTCTCATCTGCTTTAAACAGACCATTCTTAAAGCATGCCTTATGTGATTCTTCTATTAAGTATAATGAACATTAGGATAGGCACTTGGGGATGAATGTTTCATTTATTAAAATCTTTGTTACAATTACAACTAATTGGGTGGATGATGCAAATGCCCATAAAACAATGAATAAAAGTCTGAATATTTACCTGTTCTTTTGTGGCAATTATAATGAGTGCTTCCTAGTATTATTGGAGTCAGAGACACACCGATTGGTAAAAAGCCTCACAAACAAGGATGGCCTTGCATAGTTATTTGAATTTATCTCAGATGTGAAGCTCTAGCACTCTGGCCATCTGATGCAAAGAGCCATCTCATTGGAAAAGACCCTTGTACTAGGAAAGATTGAGGGCAGAAGGAGAAGGGGATGACAGAGGATGAGATGGTTGGATGGCATCACTGACTTGATGGACATGAGTTTAAGCAATCTCCAGGAGTTGGTGAAGGTCACGGAAGCCTGGAGTGCTGCAGTGCGTGGGGTTGCAAAGAGTCAGATACAACTGAGTGAACAGCAAGTCTCCAAAGGAAAGAGGAAGAGAAGCTGAAAGGGATAAAATCTGCAAAGGCACTGAGATTTAGAAGAGAATGTTTTGAGAGACCCTGTCTAAGTGAGACTGATGAAAAAAGAGCTTGCTTATTGGCCAGCCGTCAACTTGAGTTTGTCCAAGTAGACTGGTGAAAAAATAAAAGACCTAGAAATTTGGAAATTTAGATCCATAATTGGATAATGAAAGTGAAGTGAAGGTCATTTATAGTTGTGTCCAACTCTTTGTGACCCCATGAAGTATACAGTCTATGGAATTCTCCAGGCCAGTATACTGGAGTGGGTAGCCTTTCCTTTCTCCAACAGATCTTCCCAACCCAGGGTTTGAACCCAGGTCTCCCGCATTGCAGGTGGATTCTTTACCAGCGGAGCCGCCAGGGAAGCAAGCCCATAACTGGACAATGGAAGAGCATAATGAGGTTTGGAGCAAGGACTTGGAATATAAATAATAAAACACTTCAGTACAATTAAAGTCGTGGACGTCATTGCCAATGGACACAAACAAGAAAAAGCCGGCAGTCAGTGAAAATCCTCAGGAGGCTGTCGGCATCCTTCAGTCAAGAAGGTGAGCTGGAGAACTAAAGGCAGGGTGCTCAGACAGGAAGAAGTGTAGTCTTTTCGTCCCCACCAGTATGGCAGGCTGCTTATGCCAAAGCAACATTTCCACTGAAAAAATGCGTAGGAATTCTGAAGAAGGCGGTAACGGGCACTCTTTTAGAATACATAGCAAGAGGGCTCCCCTTGGTGCCTTAGTGGTAGAGAATCCACCTACCAATGCAGAAGGCTTGGGTTCGATCCCTGGTCCGGGAGGATCCCTCATCGTATGCAACAAGTAAGCCTGTGCACCACAAGCTATTGAGTCTGTGCTCTGCAGCCTGGGAGCCAAAAATTACTGAAGCCCGCATGCCCGGATCCTGTGCTCTGCATCAAGAGAAGATACCACAGTGAGAAGCCCATGCATCACAGTGCAGCCCCCACAGGTGCTAACTGAGACCAGCTACACAGGGCATGGGTGTTCCTTCTTGGACAGTTGTGTAGAGTCTGTCTCTCTTAGACGAAGAAAACAGTCGTGTAGAATCTCTCTCGCTTAGATGAAGCAATCATCCTATGTCATATCATATCTATTGATAGATATATAAAGCGTCTGGATATAAATCATCACTCCTTTTCTACCCCCTTTGTGGTTCATCTTCTCTGCTTTTACCAGGATCCTTCTGTGCCTACGCACCCTTCCCATCTGTGATAGATCCTTCCAGAAATGAATTCAGCATCCTTCCTACCTGCTGTGGAAACAGCACATGCTCCTATTTGTCATAACACCGTCACCTTCCAACTTCCGGGAACGTGTCCTGGATCTGGAATCTGGGTCTGGAATCTGGGAATACACGAGAGCCAGGAACTAGGTTTCTCTAATACAACGGTTTTGTCAAAGTCAGTCATGACTTGCTGCTTCCTCCCACTTTCCAAGAGTGATCGATACTTACCCTATACCTTCTTAATGACCTTTTATTCCCCATTTTATACTGAATCAGTAGAAGGAGATCAATCTTCTGTTACCCTATCACCTTTCCCGGGGGAAAATTGATGCAGAGACACTTGGATGTTGTGGAGGCTGCGGATCTCAGATCTTCAGCATTGCAGAAGTAAATTTTGGCCTGTGATTCTCTAATGTCAAAAGGCCTTGAAGTCATAGTCTTTGTTGTTTAGAGTGCATTGGAGATTTGAGACTCCTCTCAGGTATGTTTCAGGGTGCTTGTGGAGTTTGGAAAGCTTAACTCTTGCCAAACTTGCTGTAGGTAGTAAGAGGCCATGTAAAGCTCAGTTTTATTTTCTTAGGCACTCCCTTCCGCTCACAGAAAGTGTCAGTCACTCTCAGTCCTGTCTGACTTTTTGCCACCTCATGGACGGTAGCCCTCAAGGCTTCTCTATCCACCGGATTCTCCAGGCACAAGTACTGGAGTAGGTTGCCATTTTCTTCTCCAGGGAATCGAACCCTGGTCTCTCTCATTACAGGCAGATTATTTACCATCTGAGCCAGCAGGGAAGCACGCACTGTTTTATTTAAGGGTAATGAAACCTGTTTTAGGTCAAAGACATGCAGAGCACTTGCCCAAAAGAGGAAATGCTGTGGACGTTGATGTGCAGAGTCAATGATTTTAGGTGCGTTAGGATTGGACTGATTAAAAAGCTTGAAAACTGGCAGGTAATATTCTGCTAAGTATATAAAAATTTCTTTATAGTAGATTAGATGAGAAAAATATGGTATAAACTAATGTATGTGGAAATGCATGTAGCTTTTGTGTTGGAAACAGGTTAAAGGGATTATATATTCATTTTTATTTGCATAAAGGAGACGTTGGCTGGTAGCATACTAATCTTATTGGGATAAAACAGAAGTTTGAGCATGAGATATCCAGAGGCACATTGCGTATCATTTTTGAATATTGGATTATACGGCTATCTCACCCATTTTAACATTAAGTGAAATTTTAAAAGCGGTATATAAAAGTGGCCTTCCCAGGTGTAGTGGTAAAGAACGCAATTGCCAGTGAAGGAGATATAACAGACGTGGGTTCGATCCCTGAGTCAGGAAGATCCCCTGGAGGAGGGCGTGGCACCCCACTCCAGGATTCTTGCCTGGAGAATCCCATGGACAGAGGAGCCTGGAGGGCTACAGTCCGTGGGGTTGCAAAGAGTCAGACACGACTGAAGCAACTTAGCCTGCACGCACCTATGTAAGGGTGATTAGAAAAAGAGGTACGTTAAAATTTTCAATTCCTCGATTTCTAGTGGACATCCACTACTCAGAACATAATTCTGACCAAGACGGAAAAGAACTGATGTAAAACAGTTCAAATTTTGAAGGTGGGTACAACTCAAAGACTTTACTCTATCCTTCATGTTCATTCAAGGGGGAACTGTGATCGTTTCCACTTAATTTTAGGCAAACAATTTATTGATACACACACGTTTCCATAGTTTGAGCAAACTTCCTTCACAGCAAAGTTTTCAAGCAGACAAGATATTCTCAAAAACGAAAGTTTGCACCTATGACCCTAGCCTTTGTGTCTGAGGAAAAAGGAAGTTTCTGACTTTGGGATGTTCAAATCATATGTTCACTTTCTCTGACAAGCCCTCAAGGGAAAAACAACGGAGAAATGGACCAGAAGTTGGGTGTCAAGAAAGCACAGTTTTGGAATAACTTTGCTGAAGACTCTTGAGAGTCCATTGGACTGCAAGGAGATCCAGCTAGTCCATTCTGAAGGAGATCAGCCCTGGGATTTCTTTGGAGGGAATGATGCTGAAGCTGAAACTCCAGTACTTTGGCCACCTCATGCGAAGAGTTGACTCATTG
>SJYF01000349.1:3103415-3136242 GCA_006410515.1 Procapra przewalskii
GATACTTGCCATACCATGGTGCTTTCTGAGCTATATCAGCATGAACCAGCCACAAGGACACATATGTCCCTTCCTCCTTAAACCTTCCTCCCACCCCATCCCACCCCTCTAGGCTGTCACAGAGCATCAGGTTTGAGCGCCCTGAGTCATACAGCAAATTCCCGCTAGCTGTCTGTCTAAGATATGGTAATAAATATTTATATATATATTTCAATACAACTATCTCTGTTCCCCCCACCCTCTCCTTCCCCCACTGTGCCCACAAGTCTGTTCTATGTTTCTGCGGCTCCCTTATCACCCCGCAAGTGGGTTCATCAGCACCATCTTTATCGAGTCCCTATATATTGCGTTTATATGCAATATGTGGTTTTCTCCTTCCAACCTATTTCACTCTGTATAACAGACTGTCGGGTCACCCATCTCACTAGAATTGACTCAAATGTGTTCCTTTTCATGCCTAGGAAAATTCTCAGAAAAAAAAAAAAGAATTTTCTCTGTCTCCCCCTTTTTATTAATTCTCAGAAAAGAAGAATTTTCTCTATGCCCTCTATCTCCCCTTTCTTTGTTTAGTATCTTAGAGTTTTGGAATATGATCTAGTTACCTTGAAAGTAAAGATACAGAACATTGTACTGAATTCTCCTTCGAGATGATGACTTTCTCTTTAAACATTTCTAAATTGATTTAATTATGGATTGTTGGTTTCCAACTATACAGAAAAGAGAATCTCACCCTGGAAATTTGAGCATTTTTTTAAAAAATCTGAAATACGAATTTTGAAAAGTTTTGAACAGGCATCCCATATCCGTTAACTCCCCCCGCAGTGAAGCACCTGAATAGCAAAAAAATAAATTAACATTCATTAGTGCCAATGGCCCATCATCATATTTTTAAAGGTGGCTTTTATTTTTCATTGAGCGTGCTTTTGAGATGCAGTTTTTGCTGGCCGATGAAAACTTCAGGTGGCGCTGAGGTTGATGAGCAATTATGCCAACATCAGGTCAAGTGAGGAAGCGTTAAGGAGACGAGAATTGGGGGATGGAATGGTGAAACTTAATTCCTAGGACAGATGTCTCCAGTAAAACGCTGTGCTCGCATGGAGTGATAGACGTCAATGCTACAGTGCCCTCATTGCTCAGATGGAAATGCATTATTCTCGTCTCATAACTGAGAGTTCACAGAGACGGAAAGAACAGGCTTGTGGTTGCCATGAGGGATGGACGGCGTGGGAGTTTGGAACTAGCAGATGCCAGCTACCCTGTACAGGATGGTTCCACAACACAGTTCTAAAGGAGCATGCAGAGAGCGATATTCAGGATCCTGTGATAAGCCATCCCTGGAAAAAAGCATGGAAAAGATTGCATATATGTCTGTAACGGACTCACTTGGCTATACAGCAGAAATTAACACAACATTGCAAATCGATTGCGCTGGAATAAAATAAGACTTAAAAAAAAAAACTTCAAATTTGCTTTCCATTAAAATCTCTCCCCCCCCCCACCCCCCGCCTCCAACACACCTCAAACTTGGACGTTTCTGTGCCAACTCTTTAATATACTTGATGTAGGTGAGGAGTGGAGAATTTACAAAATGCATTTCAAATCACCTCTGGGTCCTCCTTTGCAAGTCCTGGTGATATTCATCCTTTCTTTGGGATATGGAGACATTGGCAAAAAAAAAAAATTGTCTTGGGTCTTCTAGAAACTCATATTGAGTCCTAATCTAATATCCACTTATAGATCTAACTAAATCAGAATTCTGAAATTAAACCTAAAAAATTTTTAAATCGAAATTATAGAAATTGAAAGCTAAAATGAGGCAAAGGTTATGAAAGCAAGTGCTTTATATGACCAAGATGACGTTGTTATTTTCAAACTGAAACTGACAAGTGAATTAAGCTACTTAGTATATTTTTAAAATACATTTCTAACCTGTTTTCAGTAATTTTAAAGATGACCAATTATATCTTTAGCATTGCTAATGCTAACACATATCATGATTAGAATTTGTATTTGAATAGATGGGATATATCTTATGTCTGTTTTTATCTTTTATCGTTTTTTTGTTTGTTTGGAGAACGTATTAACACGCAATTTGAATTTTGGTGCATATCAAATTCTACTAATGCTCTTTGGGAATTTTTTTGCACTTTATTAATGCAAATTTAAGATCACTTGTTAAATAGGACAGTGGCTATATTTTGTAAGAATGACTGGTTGAATATATGTCAAAATTTGAACATGGGCCATTAACTCAAATTTAATACTCTTCTTACACGTATAGAAAATTCTCTGCAGGACATTTACAAAAACGCAAGAGGTAACATTTCACTTAATGGCAAAATTCTGGATTCTTTCCCTCAGGGTCAGAAATATGTCAGGTGTTTTTGCTTGTTATATTTAACATTGTACTGGACATTTCAGCCTGGGCAGAATTAAGGCAGAAAATAAAACGAAGGCAGGCAGGCTATGAAAGAAAGAAGTAAAAAATGATTTTTTTTCAGATGTTATGATCTCATAAATGGAAAATCCTAAGGATATTAAATCAACATAAAAAATTCAATCAAATTTCTATACATTTGCAGCAAAAGGTAAACTTAAGAAAACAATTCCCATTTACTGTATCATCAAAAATAATGAAGTGCCTGGGAATAACTTACAACGGAAAATATACATCTTACAACCTGAAAACTACGAAACATTGGTGATGGAAGGCAAAGAAGACCCCAGTAGGTGGAAAGACATCCGTGTTCATTATTTAGAAGATTTCATGTTGTTGGCATAAATAATACCAAAGTGATCTGCAGATTCATTGAAAAACCCCCATTCAAATCCCAATGGCCCATTTCAGGAATGGAAAGCTTGATTCTAAAATTCATCTGGAATTGTAAGAAGCCAGGATAGATAAAACATTCTTGAAAAAGAAGAGCAAAGCCGGAGGACTCCTGTGTCCATCAGTAGACAAATAGGTCAACAAGTGTGGCCTCTGCATGCGTGGTGAGTCGTTCAGTCTTGTCCAACTCTTTGCGACCCCATGGACTGTAGACCACCAGGCTCCTCTGTCCATGGGATTCTGCAGGCAAGCATACTGGAGTGGGTTGCCATTTCCTCCTCCAGGGGATCTTCCCCACCCAGGGATCAAGCCACATCTCTTACGTCTCCTGCATTGGAGAAGACAATGGCACCCCACTCCCATTAGTGCCAACTGGAAAGCCTGTGGTCTTCGCAGGCAGTGGAACATTATTCAGCCACAAAAAGAAATGAAGAATTACCTCACACTACTCTGGGTGATTCATCAGAACGCTAAATGGGGAAGCTGGTCACCAAAGACCACATATGGTGGGATTCTATTGATAGGAAATGTCTAGAATACGGAAATCCATAGACACGTTCCGCGTGTTTGTGATTGCCTAAGGCTGGGGAGAGGGATAATGAGGAATTCCAGCCAAAGGTTATAGGTGTTCTCTTGAAGATGTTGAACGTATTCTAAAATTTCTTGTGATGATTGAGCAATTTTTCTGATGTGCTAGCAATCATTGATTTGTGCTTGAAATGGGTGAACTATGTGGCATGCGGATTATATCTCAATAATTATATCTCAATGGGGTTTCCTTGTGGCTCAGCTGGTAAGGAATCTGCCTGCAATGTGAGAAACCTGGGTTCGATCCCTGGGTTGGGAAGATCCCCTGGAGAAGGGAAAGGCTACCCACTCGAGTGCTCTGGCCTGGAAAATTCCATGGACTCTATCATCCATGGGATCACAAGAGTCGGACGTGACTGAGTGTAAATATCTCAGTAAAGATGTTATCAAAAAAAAAAAAAAAGAACAGTCAAACAAAAACGTAATGGAAGTCAGAGTAGCTTGCCTCACTTTTTATAGTTGATTCCAATCTCAGTGTTTAATTTTTCCTCTTCTAGCATGAAGTTTCGGAGAAGGCAATGGCACCCCACTGCAGTACTCCTGCCTGGAAAATCCCATGGATGGAGGGGCCTGGTGGGCTGCAGTCCATGGGGTTGCTGAGGGTCGGACACAACTGAGGGACTTCACTTTCACTCTTCACTTTCCTGCATTGGAGAAGGACATGGCAACCCACTCCAGTATTCTTGCCTGGAGAATCCCAGGAATCGGGGAGTCTGGTGGGCTGCTCTCTATGGGGTCGCACAGAGTCGGACACAACTGAAGTGACTTAGCAGCAGCAGCAGCAGCATGAAGTTTATATTAAGCTGAGACAGAGGGCAAATCTAGGAAACTTTAGCCTCTTTTACTTTTTTGGGGGAAAGTGAATCAGTTGTTTTCCTGCTTGGATGTAGAGGGAAAAATTCCTGTTTGAAAGTATGGAGCTGAGTCACATGACAAACTGATGATCTTATGTGTAGAGAGTGATTGTTTATTCAGCCTGCTGCACTGAGGGCTTTTGATGACGCTAAAAAATAAAATAACAGAAGCATCCTCAGCCTTTAATCCTCTATGACTAGGCTGAGAGATGCATCTTGTTAAATTTTCTCTTTTAATTTCCCTTATAGTTCATTTTGGAGGGCACATATTGTAAATCTGGGATGGCCAAATCAATAAGTCAATACGGTGCCTAGGTTTCTGCCTTGATTTGAAAGCCATCTCCACCTCAGCCCGGTGCTTGTAAAATGAGCTCTGCTCCCTTCTATTATAGAATTTCTACCCTGCTATTTAAAAGTGTATAAGGAAAATATAAGCCAAAGGTAAATAAATGGAAATTTAAATATATGTCATCTACCCATCTATCTGAACATACACAGATATTATTTAGTATATGTTAGTCACTCAGTCGTGTCCCACTCTCTGTGACCTCATGAGCTGTAGCCCGCCAGGCTCCTCTGTCCATGGGATTCTCCAGGACAGAATACTGGAGTGGGTTGCCATTTCCTTCTCAAACCTGGATCAAACCTGAGTCTCCTGCATCCCAGGCAGATTCTTTACCCCCTGAGCCATCAGGAAAGCCTGAGCTCTGGTTAGTGTGGAGTCTGTCTCTATGTAGTATAGAGTTAGCCACTCCATGAACTGTATCCCACCAGGCTCTTCTGTCCATGGGATTTCCCAGGCAAGAACACTGAAATGTGTTGCCTCCAGGGGATCTTCCTGACCCAGGGATCAAACCCGGGTCTCCTGCATTGCAGGCAGGTTCTTTGCTATCTGAGCCACCAGGAAAGCCCATGCCTAAAGCCTACATATATTTATCATCAGTTCAGTTCAGTTCAGTCACTCAGTCGTATCCGACTCTTTGCAACCCCATGGACTGCAGCATGCCAGACCTCCCTGTCCATGGCCAACTCCCAGAGCTTGCTCAAACTCATGTCCATCATGTTGGTGACGCCATCCAGCCATCTCTTCCTCTGTCGTCCCCTTCTCCTCCTGCCCCTGATCCCTCCCAGCATCAGAGTCTTTTCCAGTGAGTCAGCTCTTCCCATCAGGTGGCCAAAGTATTGGAGTTTCAGCTTCAACATCAGTCCTTCCAATGAACACCCAGGACTGATCTCCTTTAGGATAGACTGGTTGGATCTCCTTGCAGTCCAAGGGAGTCTCCATAGTCTTCTCCAATGCCACTGTTGAAAAGCATCAGTTATCATATATAGTAACAAATACGGTTTTATACACACACACACACACACACACACACACACACACACACACTTACATATATATATGTACATATTCACATATATATCTTCCCTTGATGGCCATATCTCTATCTCACAATTGCTTGATAAGCGTGCCGTCTCTTCCTCACTGATTCAGGATGTTCTCTTTGCCATGTATTCAGTTCCTCTCCGTATGTCTGTCTCCTTATGCCCTCTTCCAGTTTCTTGCTCTCTGTGTATACTCCGGTGCCAACGTCAAGTGGCTCTAATAAAAGTAGCTTTATCAGACGCCTGAATGTCTGGAGGGGCTGGCCCTTCCTCATTAATCTGAGATGCAGCTTTCCTTGTTTCAAAGAAATGCTATCGACATTTACATTGAGATCACTTTCAATTTACAAATTAATTTAGGGTGATGGACCTCGTTATAATCCTGAGTCTTCTTCTCCAAGGAAGAAATAACAGGCTTTTTCCACTTATTTAATTCTTATTTATGTCAATAACATTTCAACACCTTCCTCTCTATATATTGTACATGGCTTTTAAAGTTAATTTTGAGGGGCTTTACTATTTAGTTATTTGGTAATGAGTTACCTTCAGAGAAGGCAATGGCACCCCACTCCAGTACTCTTGCCTGGAAAATCCCATGGATGGAGGAGCCTGGAAGGCTGCAGTCCATGGGGTCACTAAGAGTTGGACATGACTGAGCGACTTGACTTTCATGTTACACTTTCATGCATTGGAGAAGGAAATGGCAACCCACTCCAGTGTTCTTGCCTGGAGAATCCCAGGGACGGCGGAGCCAGGTGGGCTGCTGTCTCTGGGGTCGCAGAGAGTCGGACACGACTGAAGTGACTCAGCAGTAATACCTTCCTGGTAATGAGTTAGGCTTCTCTGCTGGCTCAGATGGTGAAGCATCAGTCTACAATGCAGGAGACCTGGGTTTGATCCCTGGGTCAGGAAGATTCCCTGGAGAAGGAAATGGCAACCCACTCCAGTACTCTTGCCTAGAAAATCCCATGGGCGGAGGAGCCTGGTGCAGGATACTTCATCCATGGGGTTGCAAATAGACATGACTGAGCAACTTCACTTCAATTCACTACCTTCTTGTCAGTTTCTTCTCTAGCGTATTATTACTCATATATGGGGGAAATACTGAATTTCTGTGCTAATTTCATAAATACCCATGTTCTTTTGTTGTCTTACTATCACTTTAAAAAATTTTTTTCTGGTTGATTCTCTGAAGTTTTTGTTATAAAACTAACCAGTCCAACAATAATGACTTCACCTCCTTTTTCATAACGGGTACACATTCTACTTCATGCTCCCACGTGTTCCGTTCGATAGCAATCCTACAGCAACATCAAGCATTACTATTCTTAGCCATCATGAAAGGCAATAAATAAATTGTGGTCTCTCAAAGGCTCAAGACAGGCAAGGTAGACATGTAACAGCAGGCAAACTGGTGAAGCTGCAGAAAGAAATGAAAAAAAATCAATGTTGCTGGTCTTTTCAGCATGGGAAAGAATCTTGACTGTGTCTGCTGGCGTGAGTCAGCTTTGTGGCTTTCGACTCTTCAGGGGTTTATTTTCCACTCCCTTCTCCGCACCTACTTGCTGGTGTCAAGCTCTGTGACGGCACCCCTTGCCAGCATTATGACCCTGGAGAATTTCCTCAGCTTTCCTAGGCTTCCTTCTCCCAGGACAAGGAGGGGTCTATCATTTCTTTGTAAATCCAGGTTCCACATTCAGTCCACCAACAAGGGCTTGTGGAAAGTTTCCTCTATTCAAGCTAGAGGTTACTTCTTCCCTTTAGGTTCTCATCATTTCATGCCTTTATGGCAAATTTTAAGGAAGGAGGGTACAGTGAACATGTCTTTTCCTCAACCACCTTTGGCCAGAAACTTAAATGCTTGTCAACCAAACCCGTATGAGCAAAGGCATTTTGCATAAACTCAAGGACTCTAAAAAAATGCTTTCAAAAGTCTGGATTCCTGGCATGGGCCAGACCTCTGGGAGCTTAGGCCCCCTTTTTATTGGAACGAATCTCCAAGCTGAGTGACAGGAAAGATAACTCAGATGACCTTGTCTATTTCTTCACCCTTGAAACTTCCAGTGACTGTTTCGGAAAGCATCATTCTCTAGATGGTGTCAAACGCGTGCATTTTAAAAAGAAAAAAAATGTAGAGCAAGACAGTGACTCTATTTACTAAATGATTATGCTGGGAAAGCATATGCTGGCTACACGATTACCAAGGAAAGAAGTTGTGGGGTGCTGCGCTTGGGTTTTCTGTGCTCTAAAACTTCTGGTGTCTCTCGGTAAGTATCTCCTCCTCCTCACATCCTAGGGGTCCTATCTAGCAAAAGAGTTTTGCCCATAGGTCAGCAAAGAACTAAGTGGAAAAGGTCTTGTTTATAGATTATTGATTCAAAGCTAATAGCACTAATTATTAGTAACTATTTTGCAGCACAGAACTGCTATTAAGGAAAGAATCTTCATGGAGATATATATATATATATATACATAATTTGACTATGCCCAGGCTTTCTTTGTTGCAGCACAGAAGGTCTTTAGCTATGGCATGTGAGATCCAGTTCCCTGATCAGGGGATTGAACCTGGGCTTCTGCATTGGATGTGCAGAGTTTTAGCCATTAGACCACCAAGGAAGCCCGTGTGTGTGTGTGTGTGTGTGTGTGTGTGTGTGTGTGTGTAGATAGAGACTGATGTCACCAAACTTTGCCAGGCAGTAAGTCAAATCTGAAAGAGTAAGGGATAAGAAAGTAAAGTGATAGTCACTCAGTCTGGTCTGACTTGGTGACCCCGTGGACTGTAGCCCGCCAGGCTCCTCTGTTCATCGAATTCTCCAGGCCAGAATATTGGATTGGGTTGCCATTTCCTTCTCCAGTGGATCATCCCAGCCCAGGGATTGAACCCGGGTCTCCTGCAGTGTGGGCAGATTGTTTACCAACAGAGCTACGAGGGAAGCCCAGATTGAACAGAACCTGTTTAGTCATGATAAAGATGGGACTAGAGTGTACCATTTCAGGAATATTGAAGGCAGCAACATTCCTGTTCTTGTTGTTTACGGCATCATACTCATTCACTGGAAAGACGCTCGCTCGTTCATTCCAGGTGAATTTCAGTGAAAAGACCATAGGCTGAGTTGAATACTTGTAAATCTGTACAGGATAATTCTTAGAGGGACAGGGGCTGTTGGAAGTGATGTCCGTACCACTCCAAGCAGAAGAATAAATCTCTGGAAGGAAGGTTCTCCTCCGTAATGAAGGGAGACAGGGAGAGTGGCATTTTATTTGTCTTCTGAGGGTAGATGCTCTCAGACCTGTCAAAGCCTGGAGGGATGCAGTAACTCCAGAAGGGAGAGACTATAAGGCAAGCACAGAGGTCAGAATCACGGAAAAGTCCTTTACAAAGGGCAACCCCCACTTGGCAAGGAGGTGCAACATCTGGGCTCCCATTTGACCTAATTCAAACAGCACCCAGTAACTCAGGGCAAAGGTTCTCAAGCAACTGGGTGACCTCTCCCATCGTTCAGTTTCATTCTTTTACAAAACGGCACATCTTCTTTACAAATTATTGCGGGTTTAGTCTCTAAGTCGTGTCTGACTCTTGCGAGCCCATGGATGCACGCGAGGCTCCTCCGTCCACGGGGGTTCTCCAAGGCCAGAATACTAGAGTGGGTAGCCATTGCCTTCTCCACCGGATCTTCCCCACCCAGGGATCGAAGCCAGGTCTCTTGCATCGCAGGCACATCTGTTACCGACTGAGCTATGAGGGAAGCCCTTACAAATTATTACCTTGTTCATAATTTTCTTTCTTTTTATTCTTTGGCTGTGCTGGGTCTTCACTGCTGTACGGGCTTGATTCTAGTTGCAGCGACCTGAGGGGTGGTGGTTTGGGGAGTTGGGGGTGGTTGGGGTGGTGCTGCTCTTACTGTGGAATGCTTGCTTCTTAGTGAGATGATTTTTCTTGCTGCAGGGCACAAGTTCCAGTGCCTGTGGGCTTCAGCAGTCGTGGTTTCTGGACACCAAGAACACGGGCTTTCTAGTTGTGGCCCACGGGCTTAGCTGCGCCAAGGCATGTGGCATCTTCCCGGACCAGGGATCGAACTCATGTCTCCTGCACTGACAGGTGGATTCTTTACCGCTGAGCCATCAGGGAAGCCCTAGAGGTCGTTTCTCAAGGTTGAAATGGACCGTGTTTGAGAAGCTTCCGACTCGCCCCCAACGGGCTCGCCAAGTCTAAGTGCCTTCTTCCCCGCACCCCCTGCAACTCAGTTCAGAAATGCTGATGTGCTTTGATCCTATTCTTAGAAGCCGCATCAGGTACTTTTCTGATGCTAATTGGATTGGAAACCGGACCTTCTCCGTGATGAGGCTCGGCTGCGTTGATACCCTCTCTGCAGACATCAGACTTTTATAGCTCTTACCTCACTGAAGATCTTCCCTCCCCCAGAGGGGGTGTTCAATAATTAATGGCTGCAAGAGAAACGTTGAATCATTCTTGCTTGGGATGCACTGAGATAACGCTCTCAGCAGTGTGTAAACAGACTGATGATCACGACTTGCTTTCCACTGCCTTTGGAGAGCTTAAACTATATTGTGGCATGCTGTGCCTGTATATGCACTTTTAAGGAACATCCCCCTAGGATAAGACGGGGTGTGTCTTGTGAGGGATGATATATCTCTGAAAAGAGAGCTGGTCTTGAGGGACACTTGTGGGAAAGCAAGATGGACCAAAGCTTTAGATGGAAGAGACCTTGCTCTTGTTTTTTCAGTTTAAATAACAGATACTCATTTTCTCATAATTCTGGAAGCCAGATGTTCAGGATTAAAATGTTAGAGGGTGTATTTCTTCTTTCATTTCAGCTCAAGTTATCATCAACATATTGTATTCATTTTTATTCTTTTCAGTTCAAGGAATAATCACCATATTGTGTTCGTATGAGATGTACAACAGAATTTTTTTTAAGGATTTCTCTTTTGTATTTACCCTGATGTTGCGAAAGATTGAGGGCAGGAGGAGAAGGGGTGGACAGAGGATGAGATGGTTGGGTGGCATCATCTACTCAGTGGACATGAGTTTGAGCAAGCTCCCGGAGTTAGTGAAAGGCAGGGAGGCCTGGCATACTGGAGTCCGTGAGGTCGCAAAGAGTCAGACGCAACTGAGTGATTGAACAACAGCAAATTTCTATCCACCAGGTCTTAGCTGTGGCATGCAAAAGCTAATTCCCAGAGCAGGGAGTGAACCCAGGCCCGCTGCATTGTGAGTGCGGACTTTTTGCCAGTAGCCCACCACTGAAGTTCTCGTGATGATTTGATGTGTGTATTTATTGTGATAGGCTTCCCTGGTGGTTCAGACTGTAAAGAATCTACCTGCAATGTCAGAGACCTGGGTTCGATCCCCAGGTTGGGAGGATTCCCCTAGAGTTGGGCATGGCAACCCATGCCAATATTCTAGCCTGGAGAACGCCCATGGACAGAAGAGCCCGGTGGGCTACAGTCCTCGAGGTCACAAAGAGTCAGACCCACCTGCGCAATTAAGCACATGTATTCTGACATTGTAACTACAAGAGGTTCAGTGACCATCCACCAGATCACAGAGTTAGAGATTTCCTTTTTCTTGTGAAGTTTTATGATCTTACTGTCTTAGCAGCTTTCAGATACAGAATTACCTTGTTAACGATTCCTTCCATGTGGTATACAGTTCATCTCCAGGACTAGTTTTTTTTATTTTTTTAATGTTTTAAATTTTGTTTAATTGAAGGATACTGGATTTACAATGTTGTTTAAAATCTGTCCTGTAGCAAAGTGACTCATATATATATATAGTTGAAATAAATATAATTTTCAATCTTCTTTTCCATTGTGATTTATCCCAGGAGATTAAATATGGTTCCCTGAAGTGTACAGTAGGACCTCATTGTGTATCCACACCGTGCACAATTATTTGCACCTCCTGACCCCAAACTCCCGATTATTCGGTCTCCTATCTCTCACCCGCTTGGCAGCAACCACAGGTCAGTTCTCTATGTCTGATACACAGCCTTTTTTCTGGTTTGTTGATGACTTCGCCGTGTGATATTTTAGACGTGGTTAGATGTCTCCAGATCCCCAGCACACGATACTTGATCTCTGATGAATTTAAGGTCTGATGGCAGGCGTCACGTTAGGGGTGTCACACCACGGGGCATCTTTGAAAGCTCTTCTGTCTTCTTTGCCCTTTGGCTGAAACACAACGGCCTACGGAAACCAGTGACTCTTGGGTGCTGCTAAGTCACTTCAATCGCGTCTGACTCTGCGCGACCCCAGAGACAGCAGCCCACCAGCCTCCCCAGTCCCTGGGATTCTCCAGGCAAGAACACTGGAGTGGGTTGCCATTTCCTTCTCCGATGCGTGACAGTGAAAAATGAAAGTGAAGCCGCTCAGTCGTGTCCAACTCTTAGCGACCCCGTGGACTGCAGCCCACCAGGCTCCTCCGCCCATGGGGCCTTATCCGAGTGACTCTTTACCAGTCATAAAAAAGATTGGGTGCGGCCTCTGTCTATGTCACAGAGAAGTTCATTTGTGTCCTATTCTAGATTCTACGTGTAATTGATACCGAATGGTGTTTGTCTTTTTCTAACTTAGCTCATGCTGAGGTCATCTCTAGGTCCAGCCATGTTGCTACAGATGACATTTCATTCCTTTTCTATGGGTGAGTAGGATTCTGTTGTACATGTATACCATATATATAGGTACCACATCTTCTTTATCCATTTCTCTGCGGATACACATTTAGATTGCTTCCGCGTCTTGGTGTCTTGGCAGCTGTGCGTAGCCCTGCTGTGATCATAAGCTTATCTTTGTGAACTCTAATTCCGTTCAGGAGTGGGCTTGCTGAATCACGTGTGTGCACACTCAGTGGCTTCAGTCGTGTCTGACTCTTTGCAACCCCGTGGACTGTAGCCCACCAGGCTCCTCTGTCCGTAGGATTCTCCAGCACGAATGCTGGAGTGGGTTGCCATTCTCTCCTCCAGGGGATCTTCCCCACACAGGGATCAAACCCACGTCTCCGGTGTCTCCCGCATTGGCAGGCAGATTCTTTACCTTAGTACCACTTGGGAAGCCCCTGCTGGGTCATAGGGTAGATCTCTTTTTAGTCTGTTAAGGGCCCTCCATGCTCTTCTCCATTGTGGCTGTACTAGTTTGCATTCCCACAGACAGTGCAGGAGGGTTGCCTTTTCTCCACACCCTCTCCAGCATTTGTTATTTCTAGCCTTTCTGACGTTGGCCATTTGCACCACTGTGACTTAATACCGCACTGTAGTTTTGATTTGACTTTCTCTAATAATTTGCGATGTCTGAGCATATTCGCATGTCCCCGTTGACAATCTGTCCATATCTTCTTCTGCCCTTTTTTCGATTGCGTTGTATCGTTTTTTGTTGCTGTTGAGTTGTATGAGATGCTTGTATGTATTTGAAAATGAAGCCCTCGTTGCTCCCATCACTTGTAAATATTTTGTCTCAGCCGGAGTGGCTTATTTTATAGCAGAAAGTGTGTACTTCTAGCCCCCCTTCATCCACTGTAGATGTCTTTGTCCTTCCAATCTATTTCACTTAGCCTATTGCCCTGAGCATCCATCCATGTAGTCTCAAATGGAAGTATTTCTTCTTGGTCATGAATGATAGTCCTGTGTGTGTATGTTATGTGCTCGTGTGTGTGTGTGTGTGTGTGTGTCTGTGTCTGTGTGTGTGTGTACAGCTTTCCTGGTGACTCAGCAGTAAAAAAATCTGCCTGCAAGGCAGGAGAGATGAGAGATGTGGGTTCGATCCCTGGGTCGGGAAGATCCCCTGGAGGAGGGCCATGGCAACCCATTCCACTCTTCTTGCCTGGAGAATCCCATGGACAGAGGAGCCTGGTGGGCTACAGTCCATGGGGTGGCAAAGAGCTGGGCATGACTGAGCACACAGACACACAGACCGTGTGTACACACACACACATTGTACACATTTCTTTTATCCGTCCATCAGCGCACACTTGGGTTCTTCCCATCCATAAGCATCATTCTGTTTTCCGCTCATTACTTCCTCCTGGGTTTTCTTTCTTGTTAACAGCTGTTTCTTCGCTTCCGTTTGCCCTGGGTCTGCATTGCTGTGCGCGGGCTCTGTCTGCCTGTCCCCAGCAAGGGCTGCTCTTCGCTGTGGAGCATGAGGCCTGAGGGCACACAGGCTTCGGTAGCTGTGGCCTGTGGGCTCAGTTGTTCCATCTCATGGGCTCAAGAGCAGAGGCTCAGGGGTTACAGTGCACGGGCTCAGCTGATTAAGGCATATGCTGTCTCCCCAGACCAGGGGTTGAACCCGCGTTCAGTCTCCTGAAGTGGCAGGTGGATTCTGTACCAGTGAGCGGCCGTGGAAGCCCCATAATCGTTGTTAGGGAGCTATTACTGTGATGCATTTGGAAAAGCCTCTGAGAGGCCCTGAGATCATGTATTAGCTTCATTGATTCCTAGTTGGGTGGTCCCAGTTGAATTACCCTCTTTATTGGTTGTGTACGTCATTTGCTCAGTTGTGTCCAGCTCTTTGCAACCCCCCGTGGACTGCAGCCCGCCAGGCTCCTCTGTGCACGGGATTCCCCAGGCAAGAATACTGGAGTGGGTTGCATTTTCTTCTCCAGGGGCCTTCCTGACCCAGGGCTCAAACCCACGTCTCCAAATCATTTCCTGCATTGCAGGCGGATTCATTACTGCCGAGACGCCAGGAAAGGCTCCATTTGTTGTAGGTTTTAGAGCCCTGACTAGCGACTGGTAACTTAATGTCAGTGAGAGTTCTGCCCTTGGTTACGTGTTCCTTCATTTGTGGGTTTAATGAGATTTGCTGAGCCAACTAATAAGAGTTGGCTGGGAGACTTCCCTGGTGGTCCAGTGGTTAAGAATTCGCCCTGCAATGCAGGGGCCAAGGGTTTGATCCCTGGTCTGAGAACTAAGATCCCATATGCTGCAGGGCAACGAAGCATGCATGGGACAACTAAAGTCTGTGTGCCAAAAACAAGATACTGCATGCTGCAATTAAGACCCAATGCAGCCAAATAAATAAATAAATATTAAAAAAAAAACGTTGGCCGGATGCAAAGGAGGTATGAGTGGGGCAGATCCTGCCACTTTTTGTGAGGTGTTCCTGTTGGTGGGGAAGATGCTCTTGTAAATGACTGATGTGTTTTCTAAGTATAAGTAGTTAAAACACCTAAAGTGTGAACAGAGGACTCCAGAAGGTGAACCTGGAGAGAGAAACGGGTGAAGGAGTCGACGCTTAGGTTCACAGGATAACACGAGGATTAGCACAAAACTCTGCTGTGTTAAGCAAAGGTTGCAATTTGCAGAGGAATGTGGGCAAGCTGTCTTCCGGGATGGACTGGAGCCACAAAGAGAGACTGTTGTTGAAAGACTGCTCTGACATGTTAAATACAGAATCGGGTTGCTTACGAGGCATCGAAATAGCAACAGGCAAGGAAGGGGTAGGCTGGGATGGTGGAATAGCCCCAGGAGGTAGAGAGAGATTTTGCAAAATTCAGAAATGCTCCACCAACATGAAGATCTGCTTTGGAATAGGTAAAAAGAGACAGGGAAAGCTAGAGAAATCAACCAAGAGATATGGAAGACAGTTTGAGACGGTTCATGGGAAAGCAAAGAAACGGGATCAATTTTTTTTTTTAAGTGAAATGAAAGGAATTTGGTAGGTTTCTTTAGGCTAAAGAGCCCTCTAGAAACATCACGTTAAACTCCAAATAATACAGTTGACTCTTAGGAAAATAAAGACCAATGGAAGACGGGAAAATATTGAATGCATCATAGAAGACATTTTCCTAAGCTGACAAAATAATTTTCATAACTTTTTAAGTTACTTTGAATGCCTCATAGAAGACATTTTCCTAAGCTGACAAAATAATTTTTATAACTTTTTAAATTTATTTTAATAGGAGGTTAATTACTTTACAATATTGTGGTAGTTTTTGCCATACATTCACATGAATCATCCATTTAAGCTGATTAAATCATCGAGTTTGGTGACCTAAGAAGGCTTATCAAGAATTTCATGGAAAAGGCAAGACTCGTCTGTATGCATTCAAGCAGGAAACACACATAACCTAAAAAAATGGAAAGAAAAAAGCAGATTATCCTCAAGGTTTATTTTCTTTTCCCCACAACAAATGCCATAAGGTAATTCAAAAATAATGCAGAGCCTTGAAGGAAAATGGTTGTGGAGAGTCATTTGTATTTTCAGCTCATTTGAGAAAGTAAAACAAAGTGAGGCTGAAAAAACAGGCCAGTAATTTAAATGTTGCCTGTTGGTTCACATTGGAATAAATCACATCAACTCAATGGGTTATATACACGAAATTAAAAGCATACACAAAGTCAGAAAATGTAAATACTATAGCAAATATTACATTCAACTATAAATATGACAGGATGTCCATAGGGGCTTGCAAATACTGTGGGGTGAAAAGTAGACACGACGTAGCAGTTGTTTTTTACAATGATGCTACCCCCTTTAGTTACCTGAGATGTAAAGCTTTCCACATTTAACCTGCATTCATTTAATACAGGAAAACAGAACTTTAATATTTGATTTACTTATGGTTTATTTATCAGCAGTTAACAGATGTTCATATGGCCTTCAAAAGAAAGATCCCTATTGATGCTTTTGAACTGTGGTGTTGAGAAGACCCTGAGAGTCCCTTGGACTGCAAGGAGATCCAACCTGTCCATTCTAAAGGAGATCAGTCCTGAATATTGATTGGAAGGACTGATGCTGAAGCTGAAACTCCAACACTTTGGTCACCTGATGTGAAGAGATGACTCACTGGAAAAGACCTTGATGCTGGGAAAGATGGAAGGCAGGAGGAGAAGGGGACGACAGAGGATGCGATGTTTGGGTGGCATCACAGACTCAATAGACGTGGGTTTGCATAAACTGCGGGAGTTGCTGATGGACAGGGAGGCCTGGCGTGCTGCGGTTCATGGGGTCGCAAAGAGTTGGACACAACTGAGCGACTGAACTGAACTGAGGACTTCCCTGGCAGTCTAGTGGTTAAGAGGGGGTTGCGGGTTCGATCCCCAGTTGGCAAGCAAAGCTCCCACGTGTCTCACAGCCAAAGAGCAAGACAAAAGACAAAACAGGGATGATATTGTATCAAGTTCAGTAAAAAATGGTCCACATCAAAGAAATAATGAAACAAAAATGAAGATCACATCACTTTCAAGGTGTTCACGCCTAGAAGGGAAGCTGGACCCGGATGTTCAGGATATCACTGATCTAACGTGCTGAATGCCTGTCCACTTCTTCATTCCTTTGGACACTGCCAGATCCTGCCATTTTGTCTCATTGCTGGTTCTTTCCAGCCCGATTACCACTCCCCTTTCCTTTCCCTCTCCTTTCCTTCCTGATGTCCCCCTCCAGTCTTCCTGCCAACTCGTACGTCTGGGCTCTCTCACCGTCCTGAGTGCCATCAACCCTTTCCGACCTCCAGCTCCTTTGACATTCTTGCAGACCCAGCTGCCATCCCTCCAGATCTCACTTGCAAACAGCTGTCCAGGTGAGAGTTCTGAAATGGGCATATTTCTGGCCTGGATCACCTTTGCACACCATCCCATATCTGAGGTAGTTGTGCTCAGTCGTGTCCAGCTCTCTGTGACCCCCATGGACTGCAGCCTGCCAGGCTCCTCTGTCCATGGGCAAGAAAACTGTCCAGGCAAGAAAACTGGAGTGGGTTGCCATGCCCTTCTCCAGGGGATCTTCCCGACCCAGGGACTGAACCCAGGTCTCCTGGGTCTTCTGCATCGCCAGGCATGTTCTTTGACCCACTAAGCCACCAAGGAAGCCCACATCCAAGGCATCCAAACTCCCCTTTCCTCTTGGGTTAACTGTCTCCCCTGGTCCTGCCAACAGTATTCAAGGCATTAAAATAGCCCTGCTTATCCCAAGTCCATATAGGACATGCAGACAGGGCCGTGAGCTTGTCATTCTCTGGGAGTAAAACATCAATGGAGGAAAACCAGCGACCATTTTAATAACAGACATTAAGTTAATTGCTAGTACTCAACCCCGTACCATTCTGTCGCTGTTTAAGACACCACACGGCAGGGGACGGCAACGAATCGTGGCTTCACTTCACATCTAACTCTTTTCTCTCCTCTTTCTTCCCCGCCTCTTTGAAACCATTGGATGATTCTGAAAAGCATATGTTGATCAGATTCATGAATTCCTGAAAATAACTATAATACTCGTTATTGAATAATGTGCTGTACCCTCTTCATTCATTTAATTACTGCAGAGCTCTCAAGTTCTTTGGCCGCCTGATGAGAAGAGCCAGTTCATTGGGAAAGACCCTGATGCTGGGAAAGATTGAGGGCGGGAGGAAGGGGACGACAGAGGATGAGATGGTTGGATGGCATCACCAACTCGATGGACATGAGTTTGGGTGAAATCCGGGAGTTGGTGATGGACAAGGAGGCCTGGTGTGCTGCATTTCACGGGGTCCCAAAGAGTCGGACACGACTGAGCGACTGAACTGAACTGAACTCACAGCTCAGATTGTAAAGAATCTGCCTGCAGTACAGGAGACCCAGGTTCAGTCCCTGGGTCGGGAAGATCCGCTGGAGAAGGGAATTGCAACCCACTCCTGTATTCTTGCCTGGAGAATCCCATGGACAGAGGAGCCCGGTGGGCTATAGTATAAAAAAGACTAATGAGTTAATACTTCAAGTGTGTCTGGATTTTCATTTCATTCCATTTGTACTTTCAGAAGTATGGATAAATATAATGGATATTAAAAATGTTCTCTGAGGGACGTCCCTGGTGGTCCACTGGTTAGAAATCCAGATTTCCATTGCAGGGGGCACAGATTCAATCCCTAGTCAGGGAACTAAGATCCCACATGCCACATGGCAACTAAGCCTGTAATGCCATAACTAGAGAGGAACCCACACAGCAACAAAAGATCATGAAAGACCTAATACGGCCAAATAAATTTTTTTTTTTAATGGATGTGAGAGTTGGACCATAAAGAAAGCTGAGTGCCAAAGAATTGATGTTTTAGAACTGTGGTGTTGGAGAAGATTCCTGGGAGTCCCTCAGATTGCAAGGAGATCCAACCAGTCCATCCTAAGGGAAATCGGTCCTGAATATTCACTGGAAGGACTGATTCATTGAAGGACTGCTGCTGAAGCTGAAGCTCCAATACTTTGGCCACCTGATGCAAGGAGCCAACTCATTGGAAAAGACCCTGATGCTGGGAAAGATTGAGGACGGGAAGAGAAGGGGACGACAGAGGATGAGATGGTTGGATGGCATCATTGAATCAACTAATGAATTTGAGCAAGCTCTGGGAGATACTGATGGACAGGGAAGCCTGATGTGCTTGCAAAGAGTTGGACACGACTGAACTGACCTGAACTGAGGCCCTTAGTCATTTTTAAGAAGGTCAAGTTGTTCCCCAGGTCAAAAGTGATGGACACTGCTAACTTGGAACATGTGGCTTCCTGCCTGCTCCTTAAAAATTTAGGAAAGGTTAAACCCTCTCTCGCTGAAGTGATTTGAGACTTTATGGATGAACCATCATACGACCTTCAGAAAGGAAGCCTCTCTTCATGGCGATGAACACTCCATCCTTTGCAAATCTCACACACATGAATGCCTAGTTGCAGAACCTTAAAAAGAGTCACGTGTTTCTCTTCGGTTCTCTCAGAGAAGGCGTGTGTTGTTGCTGCTGCTGAGTTGCTCAGTCGTGTCTGACTCTTTGCAACCCCACCGACTGCAATGCACCAGGCTTCCCTGTCCATCACTATATCGTGGAGTTTGCTCAAAACTCACGTCCATTGAGTCAGTGATGCCATCCAACATCTCACTCTCTGTCTCCCCCTTCTCCTCCTGACCTCAGTCTTTCCCAGCATCAGGGTGGGTAAGGAGGATAAAAATGCATTCAGACAAAGCGCCAGGTCAGCTAAAACATGGCAGGGCAAAGGGAAATAAGATTTAGTTTGTGTGTAACTGTCTGCTTTTAAATCCACACTCATATAACCTGGCATACTGCTTAATAATTTGAATTAAAAGTTATTTATGTAATGGCTGGGGGCTTACCTGGTGGTCCAGTGGCTAAGACTCTGAGCTCCCAAACTCTGCTTTGATTCATCACTAATAAAGCACCCTAAACCCAAGTGTCTTTGTCCCAACACCAGTATAGAATTGATGGGTCACGGGATGGTATGACTTCCTAGGAGTATCGGTGATTGTGATTAACACCAGTTGTTGTATCAAAGAGTTCCACTGCTCAGGAACTTGACCCAACCAACACTGACTCTCCCTGAATGCAAATATGTCTGCCATTTTTCTCTGCACGCACCTTCTTGTATGATCACGTGCACAGGAATCACGGCAAGGATTTTGTTGCAATAAAAACTTGGAGCACGTCTCATGTGAGCTTGAGATTCTGCTTTTTCTGTGGGGGTGGGGAGGTGGGGAGTTGGTAAAAATTTTACGTGATCCAGGAATTCCACTTGTGAGTATACCCTTAAAAGAATGTCAAGCAGAATATTTGCCTATCTGTGTTCATAGCAGCATTATTTACAGTAGCCGGAAGGTGGAAGCAACCCAAGTGTGTATTGACAGATGAATGGAGAATCACATTTGGTTCACAAAGACAATGGACTGTGGCTGTATTAGTTCCTAAGTCATGTCTGACTCTCTGCAACCTCATGGACCAGGCTTCTCTGCCCATGGGATTCTGCAGGCAAGAATACTGGAGTGGGTTGCCATTTCCTCCTCCAGGGGATCTTCCCAAACCAAGGATCGAACCCCTGTCTCCTACACTGGCAGACAACTTCTTTACCACTAAGCCATCTGGGAAGCCCACAGTGGACTATAATTCAGTCTTAAAAAGCAAGGAGAGTCTGACACGTGCTACAATATGCATGAAGCTTGGGGGTGTTTTGCTAAGTCAGTCCCAAAAGGACATACACCGCATGATTCCACTTTTACGAGTTACTTGGAGATCTCTGTTTATGAGCAATCTCCCCAACAATACTGATGTTGCAGCTCATGAACAAAGATTTTGAACATCAGTGCTACAAGCAAAGCCTTCTGCATGTCTTGAATACAACGCCTCACTGTGCTCCCATGAAGACCAGTAGACACAGCCTCTAACCAGCTTCAGCCACACACAGACACTTGCATATTAATATATGTGTGTCAGTAGCTCAGTTGTATCCAGCTTTCAGGACTCCATGGACTGTAGCCCACCAGGCTCCACTGTCTGTGGGATTCTCCAGGTAAGAACACTGGAGTGGGTTGGCCATTCCCTTCTCCAGTGGATCTTCTCAATCCAGGGATCGAACCTGGGTCTTCCAAATTGCAGGTGGATTCTTCACCTTCTGAGCCACCAGGTAAGCCCCAAGGTGATGTGTGTTAGTTGCTCAATTGTGTCTGACTTGTTACATATTAATATATATTTGTAGTCTTTTTCAGCATAGGTATGTTCAGTTCAGTTCAGTCCAAATCATTTCCTCAGTCATGTCTGACTCTTCGCGACCCCATAAATAGCAGCACGCCAGGCCTCCCTGTCCATCACCATCTCCTGGAGTTCACTCAGACTCACATCCAGTGAGTCAGTGATGCCATTCAGCCATCTCATCCTCTGTCGTCCCCTTCTCCTCCTGCCCCCAATCCCTCCCAGCATCAGTCTTTTCCAATGGGTCAACTCTTAGCATGAGGTGGCCAAAGTACTGGAGTTTCAGCTTCAGCATCATTTCTTCCAAAGTTGTTCCAGGGCTGATCTCCTTTGGAATGGACTGGTTGGATCTCCTTGCAGTCCAAGGGACTCTCAAGAGTCTTCTCCAACACCACAGTTAGGTACATGCATTTAAGTTGGTAAGGGCAGTCTAATTGGTGAAAACTGTTTTCATATTACTACTTATGGAAAAGAGTCAAATCTTGCTACTCTAAGCATTATAATACCTGCCCTGTAGGAATTCACTCAAGGCCTATAAGAATTTCCATAGTTTTTAGCTATGTCCAAAAAAATCCCCTCTAAGAAAAGTCCATATTCCTTCTTTGTGCCAAGAACTAAGGGGGTTTATAAGCCCGTAATGCACCATCAGCAAGCCAAATGAATTTGAATGGCTCCACACGAAAACTGTTTTCATCCGTGTTTGTATCACTAATTACAACATGGTTCTGTTTTATAAAACATGAAAATTAAATATGCATGGTCTCTGAAGAGAACAGTTTACATCTAAATGCTTAAAAAAAAAACACTTTAAATGATTTACAATTTATTTTCCTTTCCAAACACTAAAAGATTTGATTAAAATATCGTCTACTTGGCTATCTGTTATTTTATGCCATTTCTAGCCACTCGGATACTGTTCTGATTTCATGATTCTTTAAAGAAGACCTACAAGAATAATAGACGGATAAAGTTGAAGGGTTTTTACAACCAGGCAATTTTCTAGAGTGGAACAACTCTTTGTTGCTGCTTTTCCTGTTGCTGTTCAGCTGCTCAGTTGTGTCTGACTCTTTGCGACCCCGTGGGCTGCAGCACGCCAGGCTTCCCTGCCCTTCACCATTCCCCGGAGTTGGCTCAAAGTCATGTCCACTGAGTCGGTGATGCCATCCAACCATCTCATCCTCTGCCGTCCCCTTCTTCTCCTGCCTTCAATCTTTCCCAGCATCAGGGTCTTTTCCAGTGAGTCATCAGGTGGCCAAAGGATTGGAGTTTCAGCGTCAACATCAGTCCTTCCAGTGAGTATAGCAGGACATGCGAACCAACGTGATATCACTTTCTCCAGACTCAACCCTCTGACAAAACCTTGAGTCGGAAGATCCAAAGTGGAGTTTGGAGAGAGCGATATTTATGAGCTCAGAGTCTGACTCGAGAAACAGAATGAACGGGCTCACTCACACACTCATGGGGCAGGAAGGGTCTGTGTGTCGCTCACGCCACCCAGGAGTTCCAGAGTCCCTTGATACATTTAGTGGAGGGTAGAAATGAGACCACAGAACCCACAATGGCAGAGGGGAGCGTACGACTGCTGAGTGCAGACAGTGCTATTATATTACCAGTGTGTATCTCAAATGATCAGAAATTAGCTATCAGGGTAGGATGACGTAGAGACCTACATTTTTTGTTCTTTATTATTGAGACCTGCTTTTTTTTTTTCATTGAGAAAATATCAGCCCTTAATTGTGCAACTTGATTCTTGCATATGCCTTTGCTAGTTCATCTTTATCTACTCTTCCCTACAACAAAAGCAGGAAGGAAGTACAATCGCTTGGTCATCACTTAAAATCTTAGCTCTATTTTTCAGCATGTAACCTAGGACACAATTAATTTAACCACTTTTGCCAGTAAGTGAAACTGAAAGTGTTACTCGCTGAGTTGTGGCCGATTCTTTGTGACCCCGTGGACTATTTAGCCTACCAGGCTCCCTGTCCATTGGAATTCTCCAGGCAAGAATACTGACGTGGGTGGCCAATCCCTTCTCCAGGGGATCTTCCTGATCCAGGATCAAACTCGGGTATGTCACATTATAGGCGGGTCCCGGTCTGTCTGAGTCACCAGGGAAGCCCGTAACAGCAAATCACTCTAAACCAGTCCTGAATGCTCATTGGAAGGACTGATGCTGAAGCTGAAACTCTAATACTCTGGCCACCTGATGTGAAGGACTGACTCACTGGAAAAGACCCTGATGCTGGGAAAGACTGAGGGCAGGAGGAGAAGGGGACGACAGAGGTGAGATGGTTGGATGGCAGCACTGACTCAATGGACATGGGTTTGGGCAAGCTCTGGGAGATGGTGAAGGACAGGAAAGCCTGGTGTGCTGCAGTCCATGGGGTCACAAAGGGTCAGACACGACTGAGAGACTGAACTGAACTGAATGCTAAAACAGTAAGCAATCTTTTTATAAAAGATCTTACAGAGCTCTTTAAAAATCTTGCAGTCACCCGCCTGGACTTAGGAGTGTGTTCTCCAGTCAGTCTTTCAGATGAGGTCTCAGCCCAGGCTGGCTTCTCTGGAGGAAGCCTCACCCACCTCTGCAAGGAGAATCCATCTGGTTCTGAACTCCCAGAAACTGTGAGATCACAAAGGTACATTAAGTTTGGGCTATGCCACCGTCTCTCTCCGAGAACACAGAGACGTCTGCTCACTGCTCTTCACTCACTTCAGTATAAACCCTGAACACAGGGGATGGTAATAATGCATCTTGAATGAGTCATGGGAAGGATCACTTCGATAAGGAAAGAAGGCAGAAGTCACGCATTGGAAACGAACGGCTTTGCATTCTGCAAAGCATGTCAGCTTGTTGCCAAACACTCCCTGATGCCAGAGAAATCTCTCAAACGAAGACATCTGTAGCATGAACTAGTTCATGTCCATTCAACGGGTATCAGGAAAGAGGGAACAGCTCTGGACCTGGGCATGGAAGATAAGGGTTACAGCGTCGCTGCTTCCATTTATCAGCTACTTGAAACTGCCAATGCGCTTAAGCTTCTTCACTCTCAGCTTCCTTACTGGGATGGTGCAAGATAGTCAAACTTCACAGAAAGTTGATTAACCAGAGTAGGCGATGGAGATGCTCCATGGAAAGCACCAGATTTTGTTCTCCACATCCCAGGACCTTGAGCACCGTGATCTGATTTTTTCGTTTTCCCCGCAAATATTAAGGAGCAGCAGATATTTAACATTTATGTGTGTGTATTTATTTATTGTGGTAATGATAGCTTACGCTGAACAGTGCTGGATTCGTGATCTCCGAAAAAAAAAAAAAAAGATTTAGCTTCAGAACCAGGACCGGGCTTGATCAGTTCACTTCAGTTCAGTCACTCAGTCATGTCTGACTCTTTGCGACTGCATGGACTGCAGCACACCGGGCCTCCCTGTCCATCACCAACTCCCAGAGTTCACCCATGTTATGCCCAGAGTCCGAGTCCCCAAAACTGAGAGAATAAGACCTCCACCGCAATGTAAAAGCATGAAGGGGTTTTATTTCTAGCTCGAGCTAGGGCTCTCCTGCCACATCCAATGCAGTGGAGTGGAGCACCAGCCCCGAGCCCAGATTTACAGCAGTATTTATAGGTTTAGAACAAAGACAGGGAGTTGGCAAGGGCTGATTGGCTGCAGGGGTTTCCTGCTAGTTACTAATTGGCTAATCTTTATTGGCTGCAGGGGGGTATCTTTTATGTCCTGATAAACTCAAACCAGGTTACGGGGAGCATGCTGATTAGACAAGTCCTGGCCTCTGCGGGGATGACCTCACTGGGCAATGACTCAGCTTTTCCCGTGAAGCTTACCTTAGTCCCTGAAGCCTATCATGGCATTTGTTAGGTCCCAACAACCCAAACCCATGTCCATCAAGTCAGTGATGCCATCTAACCATCTCATCCTCTGTCTCCCCCTTCTCCTCCCACCTTCAATCTTTCCCAGCATCAGGGTCTTTTCAAATGAGTAAGTTCTTCACATCAGGTGGCCAAAGTATTGGAGTTTCAGCTTCAGCATCAGTCCTTCCAATGAACACCCAGGACTGATTTCCTTTAGGATTGACTGGTTGGATCTCTTTGCAGTCCAAGGGACTCTCAAGAGTCTTCTCCAACACTACAATTCAAAAGCATCAATTCTTCAGTGTTCAGCTTTCTTTATAGTCCAACTCTCACATCCATACATGACCACTGGAAAAACCATAGCCTTGACTAGACGGACCTTAGTCAGCAAAGTAATGTCTCAGCTAGTAATATCTGTACTAATATAATCCTTAGACAGAGTTTAAGCTGAGTTGTTTTGTTGTGTAATCATCAACTCTGGGCTTAAAGGAAAAAAAAAGAGTTTTATGTAACTAAGGAATGTAGCCAAAAAAAAAAAAAAAAAAGCTTGTCCTTTCCTCCTCCTTGAAAATTCCAGACCCCATCTCCTCTTCAAGAGCACCAGACCACCCGCTCCTCTGCGAGGACCCCTGACTTATCCACCTGCCTAGGAACTGACTCTCTCAGTAAGAACACTTAACATGAAATCTGCCCTCTTAGCAAATCTGCTGCACAATATTGTTAATTCTAGACATAGTGTTGTATAACGGATCTCTCTTTTAATTTAAGTTTTATTGGCATACAGTTAATTTATAGTATTGTCTTTCTGGTGTACAGCAAAGTGAGTCAGTTATATATATATATACACACACATATATGTATATACACATACATACAAATATATATGTATATATATATATATCTCCACTCTTTTTAGATTCTTTCCTCATATAGGTCATTGCCAAATATTGAGCAGAGTTCCCAGTGCCAGTAGGTCCTATTACTGGCTATCAATTTTATATATAGTAGTGTGCATATATTGATGCTAAACTCCCGATTTATCCCTTCCTTTCTCTTTGGTAATCATAAGTTTTCAGTATCAGTTCGTCTGTAAATCAAATCGTTTTCAGTATCAGTTCTGTTCTGTAAATACAGTCATTTGTATATGTTTTTAAAAAATAAGATTCGACATATGAGTGAAATATTGTGCTGTTTGTCTTTCACTGCCTGACTTACTTCACTAGGATAATAATCTCTAAGACCATCGGGGTTGCTGCAGATGGCATAATTTCATTTTTTATGGCTGTGTAATATTCCATTGTATGTATGTGTGTGTGTATATATATATATACACCACACCTTCCTTATCTGTTCCTCTGACAATGGACACTTAGGTTGACTCCACGTCTTGGCTCTTGTAAACTGTACTTCATTGAACACTGCTGTGTATATATCAGTTTTGGATTATAGTTTTCTCCAGATATATGCCCAGGAGTGAAATTGCTGGGTCATACAGGAGTTTTGTTTTTAGTTATTTTTGTCTTTTTTTTTAAGGAATGTCCATATTATCTTCATCGTGGGCTGTACTAATTTTCATTCCCACCAGCAATGTGGGGGGGTTCCCATTTCTTCAGGAGCAGTATTAATCAACTGTCGCAAACCCTCCATGGTGGTTCTCTGGAAAACAAGATGAACTTGGGGCACTGTATCCATACAGCCTGTTGTTTTTCTTATTTTTATTACTCTCATTCAGAAAGGCCACAGGCGATAAGCTGTCTGCTATGAGGGGGGATTTCAGTAGAGATGGAGAACTCTTTCTGCCCCTGGTCTTATGACTAAGTTGCCTCTCAAATTGCAGGGCATAGAATTTTGCATATAGGTTAGAATCATTCACTCAATCATCTTATCAATCCGCCTGCAGTGCGGGAGACCTGGGTTCAATCCCTGGGTTGGGAAGATCCCCTGGAGAAGGGAAAGGCTACCCACTCCAGTCTTCTGGCCTGGAGAATTCCACGGGCTGTGTCGTCCATGGGGTCGCAAAGAGTCGGATATGACTGAGCGACTCTCACCAGAATCATTCATTCACTGCTCTGGCAGATAAATATACGGCTGGTCCTGGAGCAATGTGAGGGTTAGGGCCAGTGACCTGCACAGCTGAGACTCTCCGTATAACATATAATTGAATCTCGCAGTTTCTGTTGCTTTCTGGAATTCAAGAAACCTTCTATTACTTGGAACTTTAGCATTGGGTTGCCCAAAAGCTTCATTTGAGTTTTTCCATAACATCTTACAGACTTTTGGGGCAACCCAAAATTTATTGTTTTTTTAACAAAGTGAAAATCGCTCAGTCATGTCTGACTCTTTGCAAACTCATGGATCAGGCCCCTCTGTCCATGGGATTCTCCAGGCAAGAATACTGGAGTGGGTTGCCATTTCCTTCTCCAGGGGATCTTCCCAACCCATGGATTGAACCCAGGTCTCCTGCATTGCAGGCAGATTCTTTACTGGCTGAGCTATGAGGGAAGCCTTAAAAAAAAAAAAAACTTACATAATTAAACTCTCAGAGTTCAAACCCATGTTGTTCAAGGACCAGCTGTATACTGAGAACATCATTTATGCCAAGTGTGGTAATAGACTCTGTGGGTGAAACACATAGAAAACTGGCCCGGATTTTTGAAAGAGCTTCTAATATTCTGACCCTTAACGTTTCCCTTTGAATTCATTGTGTGTCAGGAACACAATTCTGCAGCGTAACTTGTAAAGGTTACACCAGAGCTGCCAGTGAAAGTACGAATGTGGCTCAATTCTGTCTGATTCTCTGCGACCCCATGGATAGCGTCCATGGAATTCTCCAGGCTAAAATACTGAAGTTGGTAGCCATTCCCTTCTCCCAGGGATCCTCCTGACCCAGGGATCAAACCCAGGTCTCCCACATTGCAGGTGGATTCTCTACAGCTGAGCCACCAGGGAAGCCTTGGACAGGGTGCTACCTTAATCTAAGTTACCAGCATCACTCCCAGTTATAAGACGAACAGGAATTTGATAGCGAAATCCCCATCTTCCTATACTTACAGGAAGAATTGAAACCAGATGGCTTTGCGCATGTTGTCAGGTTTTGCGCTGAATCAGTGTGGCCAAATTTTTCAGTGATATCCAGGGTCTTTTCACATGTACATCATGCTGGAATACATGTTCTTCAAGATGAGACTTATAACAGATTGTTTTGCTCAGAGAAGAGTAAGTACAAAATACTTGCCCGTCATCTAACCCGTAACACAGAACTTTGAATGAATTGCATGTACCTGGGTGAACGTAATTCAACTGCTCTCACTGTTTGCTCAAGAAGGAACAAGATAGTAATCTGGTTTTTGAATTGGTGAAAGAAGATCCAGTTCTGCCCTCAATGAATTTACAGTAAAAACCAACATTAAATATAGATGGGAATCTTTTATTTTTTTTTTCTTTATTACAAAACCTTCTGCAAGATCTGCTCAGGGACTTTAGAGCTTACAGTGCTAGGAAAGACAGATTTCAAACACTGCGCCTGATTTTAGTCCCATCTATTTTGTCTTTTTTTGATTCTCACCAAACTGAATACATTCCATTGAATTATTTAATTCCAATGATAAGTCAGACTGAGCAAACACGGAAATCATAAATCAGCTGTCTACGAACTAAAGCCCTGTTTTCACTAGAGCATTTCATGAAGAGTTTAAAAGGATTTCAGGATGGATCCAATGGCCTCCCATCACCAAAAAATAAGAGAAGGTAAATTATCTTGTTTGTAACTCTCAAGGCACTCCTGGGGGCTTCTTGTTGCCTTTTCCAGCCCATTCTGGTTCTATGAATGACTCAAATCCACAGTAACAGTGTACCTCGGAGTATATTTGAATGGCAATTTGAGATTGCCTTGTTGTAATAAGATGTGTTTGAGTACTTTCCTTTCATTAAAGGAATGAAAGAAAAAAAAACCTTTTTGAAAGAAAATGAACCTTGATGAGGGAAGCTCTGTCTTGATTTCCAAGTCCTTTGGTGCCCCCAAAGTCTGGATTTAATACGGATGGGTATTAAAGAGAAGACTTAAAAAGAGAATAGTCCTTCCAAAATTCTCAAACCCTACTAGCTTGGGGGGGGGGTGCTTTCCCCCTAGCAGTTTGCCTTCTTCTGTGAACCCAGCTTGGTCTAAAGCATCCTCAACACGACGACCTCACTGTCGGCCCCCACCCCACCTTGTTGGGTTTTGTTTTGTTTTTTAACTGTCTTGGGGAATCTGGGCTGTGGAAACGAAGTGGAAACATTTACATCTCACGGTGAGAGCTCTAGACGTCCAAACATGCATTTTGCAACTTAACCCACAGCTTCAACGGGCATTAGCAAGACTGCAGAGATTAACTCATTCCCAGGAGCAGTGGGATGCTAGAACGTAATGAGGAAGAAGGATCCACTGAGATAAATATCTTTTAAATAGCTTTCAGCAACAGCCGCTTATGGTGGATCTGTCTAGAAGTTCTTTTAAAAAGAGGGGGGATAAAAAAGAAAAAAAAACAAGGAAAGAAAGAAAGAAATCAAGAGTATCACGGCAAAGGGAGTTACATAATTCTGTAGGCTATTTTTAGAATCATTTCCATGGTGTGCCACTGCCGCGGTGTGAAAAGCAACCAAGGAAAGAATTAAATTAATCATGCCCGTCTAGCTTCTTTGTAACCCTCCAGACCTCAGTAAGCAGCTGGAGGTGCTTCCCCTTTGCAGACAAGAGCAGCCTTGCAGAGGGTTATCTCCGCCACAGCCTTTTATATCTGACAACGGCGAAGCAAAAGTCATCTGGTTCTCAAGTCTTCATTTTGAGCTTGGGAGTTGGTCTCAGAAGGAAGCGTAGCAACGCTACGCCAGTCTCAGACTGGCCCTCATTTCCAAAAGGGTTTCTAGTCACCCGTTTGGGATCGCTAGGATCTGTCTTCTCTTGCTTCCATGCTCGAACAGTGCTCCTGTTTGCAAAGTTTTTCTACCTGCCTGTCAGTCACTCTTCTCAAGATAAGATCGTTTCAGTTCAGTCGCTCAGGAGTGTCTCAGTCTCTGAGACCCCATGGATCGCAGTAGGCCAGGCCTCCCTGTCCATCACCAACTCCCAGAGTTCACCCAAACTCATGTCCATCGAGTTGCTGATGCCATCCAGCCATCTCATCCTCTGCCGTTCCCTTCCCCTCTCACCTTCAATCTCTCCCAGCATCAGGGTCTTTTCCAGTGAGTCACTTCTTCACCCCAGGTGGCCAAAGGACTGGAGTTTCCCTTTCAGCATCAGTCCTTCCGATGAATATTCAGGACTGATGGGCACCTATAAACATCAGGGCAGGTTTCAATTTTATTTTGTCCTTCCTGTGTTTTTTCTTCTCCTGAAGCCTGCTTTCTTCGGAGACGAGCCTGATTTCTTTCCTCCTTTTTGGTACACTGGTTTTTTTGTTTTTTCCTTTTTGGAGTATAGTTGCTTTACAATGTTGTGTTTCTGCTGTACCGCTGTACCGCAAAGTTAACCAGCTTTGTATATACATATACATATATCCCCTCTTTGTTGTCCTTCCTTCCGACTGTGATCACCACAGAACATAGAGTAGAGACCCCCACGCTGTATAGAAGATTCTCATGATTTATCTGTTTTCAGGAGGTGGTGATGTGGTGGTTTCTTCGCTAAACCACCGACTCTTGCTACCCCGTGGACTGCAGCCTGCCAGGCTCCTCTATCCACGGGATTCTCCAGGCAAGAGTACTGGAGGGGGTTGCCATTTCCTCCCCCAACCTGTTTTACACCTAGTATCAACAGTTTATATATGTCAGCCTGAGTCTCCCAATTCATCCCTTGGCTCTCTGCATCTGCGTGTCTATTTCCGCTTCACAAATAAGGTCATCGATACCAGTTTGTTTGTTTTCCTCAGATTCCACATATATGTCCTCATATAGGATATTTGTTTTTCTCTTTCGGACTGACTTCACTCTGTGTGAGAGTCTCTAGCCTCGTCCGAATCTCTAGCCTGCTTTCTTTTCCAGCCAGCCATCAGGCAGGAGCTGATCAATGTAGCCGTTTTGCAGCCACCATTCCCTTTTAGGATGTGATGGGGAAAAGCTTCCACTGTGTCCCCTAATATTAATGTTATGGGAACACTAAGTCTGCTGGTGGGAGTGGTGACCCCATATCACACAAGGAGGCGAGTTTCATAGTGAACACGACGCCAAGTAGCAATAGCTGCTGGCGGACGATAGCTTCTGAGCAAGACACGGGGAGACTCCCAGAGAAATGTTTTGCATTTAATTTATTGGTGTTACATTGAAGGATACTTGCTTTACAGTATTTTGTTGGTTTCTGCCATACATCAGCGTCAATCAGCAGCAGGTGTACACCTGTCCCCTCCCTCTTGAACCCTGCTCCCAACCCTCTACGTTATCACGGTTTGAGCCCCGGTCTGAGCTCCCAGAGTCACACAGCAAGTTCCCACTCACTGTCTATTTTACATACGGCAGTGTGCTCCCGGATAAAGGTGTGTCTGTCGCTCAGTCGTGTCTGACTCTTTGCGACCCCGTGGACTGCAGCCCACCAGGCTCCTCTGTCCATGGGGTTCTCCAGGCAAGAAGACTGGAGGGGGGTGCCATGCCCTCCTCCAGGGGCTCTTCCCGACCCAGGGATGAAACCCGCATCTCCTGCTTGGCAGGCAGATTCTTTACCACTGAGCCAGCAGGAACGCCCAAAAGGTTAGATTAACAGAACAAAAACAAGCCGAAGTTGAGGAACACGTGTACCTTCTATATACTCTGGAAATATTCAAGAAAACAGAAGTTCTGTCTCCCGTATTGGCAGGCGAGTTCTTTACCACTAGTGCTGAGCCAAAGCTGTTCTCTTTACTACCATTTCTGGGTGTGAATCCAGAGAAAGAGACATCGGGTCCTCCAGGAGATATGCACACTCCTGTGTCCACTGGGCCGTTATCCACAACAACCAATGTGTGCAAACCACACACAGCTGTCCACTGACACACGGACGAACCAAGGATGCGCAGATAATGAAAAGCAGCATGTCCGTACCTCGGGAGGGTAACCGGCCTTAAAGAGAAGGAGGTCCTGCCGTGTGTGACCACACCGATGACCCCCGAGGCCATCACGCTGAGTGACATCACGCAGACGGAGTGTAACAGGGAAGAGCCTTCAGGTTCCAAGTCCATCGCTAAAAGGTTGTTGCCTGCAAGCGTTAAGTGACACACAGAGGCCCATCTCCGGGAACGCTGCCACCCAGGTGATAAGCATTAAGGTAAAAAATACTGCTACTGAGCTCAAGATAAAGGTCCTGCCCAGGGCCACTTGTGAATGACTGCGGGAAGGGAGAGAATAACAACACATCCCCTGTGGAGTCTGGCTGGAAGCAAGGTCTTACCCTCCCCCCTTTTAGTGTAAAAAGACTCAGGAGACGTCCCTGGCAGTTCAGTGGTGAAGACTTCACCCTCTAACGCAGGGGGCTTCTACAGTGGCTCAGACTGGAAAGAATGTACCTGTGTGATTCAGGAGTCCCAGACTTGAGGCCTGGCTCCGGAAGATCCCCTGGAGGAGGGCATGGCAACCCACTCCGGTATTCTTGCCTGGAGAATCCCATGCACAGAGGAGCTTGGCGGGCTACAGTCCATGGGGTTGCAAAGAATCAGACATGAGTGAACGGCTAACACTCTTAATTCAGGGTGTGTGGTTTCCATCTTGGTCAGTGAGCTAAGATCTCAATGCCTTACGGCCAAAACAAACAAACAAGCAAAAACAGAGCATAAACAACAGAAGCAATATTGTAATGGTTCACAGCAAAAGTATGTATATGCTAAGTCGCTTCAGTCGTGTCCGGCTC
>SJYF01000349.1:3188351-3209451 GCA_006410515.1 Procapra przewalskii
AAAGAAATCCCAGGGCTGATCTCCTTCAGAATGGATTGGTTGGATCTCCTTGCAGTCCAACGGACTCTCAAGAGTCTTCTCCAACACCACAGTTCAAAGCATCAATTCTTTGGCACTCAGCCTGCTTCACAGGCCAACTCTCACATCCATACATGACCACTGGAAAAACCATAGCCTTGACTAGACGGACTTTTGTTGGCAAAGTAATGTCTCTGCTTTTGAATACACTGTCTAGCTTGGTCATAACTTTTCTTCCAAGGAGTAAGCGTCTTTTAACTTCATGGCTGCAATCAACATCTGCAGTGATTTTGGAGCCCAGAAAAATAAAGTCTGACACTGTTTCCACTGTTTCCCCATCTATTTCCCAGGAAGTGATGGGACCTGCTGCCATAATCTTTGCTTTCTTTCTGAAGGCATAACGCTCTTGCTCACTTACTAGACTGCAGTCTAGTATAAGCATCACTTTTGCATGCAGTGGGAACCCAAAGCATTTTTTGTCACCAAATTCACGTAAACGGTATGGAACCATACCTGCATTATTCCAAGGTATGCACACACTCTTTTCATCTTTAAAAAATAAACTAGGGATCTCTTTGGTGGCCCAGTGGTAAAGAATCCGCCGGCCAGTGCAGGAGACGTGGGTTTGATCCTTGGCCTGGGGAGATCCCCTGGATTCCCTGGTGGCTCAGATGGTAAAGAATCTGCCTGCAGTATGGGAGGCCTGGGTTCGATCCCTGGGTTGGGAAGATCCCCTGGAGAAGGGAAAGGGCTACCCACTCCAGTACTGTGGCCTGGAGAATGCCGTGGACTGTGTAGTCCATGGGGTTGCGAAGAGTCGGACGAGACTCAGCGGCTTGCACTTTTTCTGGGAAGATCCTACATGCTGCAGGGCAAACTGAGCTTGTGCAACGCAGCTGCTGACCCTGTGTTCTCGAGCCCGGGAGTCACAGCTCCTGAGACCCACGTGCCGTAGAAGCCGTGCAGCTGCCAGAAGAGAAGCTAGCACAGTGAGAGGCCACAACTGGCAGTAACGTAATGCCCGCCCCTTGCCGCAACCAAGGAAAGCCTGCAGGCACCAGTGAAGACCCAGCACAACAGGAAAATAAAAAATAAAAATTTTAGATATCCCCCTCCCCCAAAAAACCCTGTAAAGATAGTACAGAGCTGGTTTGTTTATCCCAAATCTAATTAATGTCTTATTTTACCCTGGAATGTCTGTCAAACTAAGCAGCCAACACTGGTAGAGTGCTGTTAACTAAACACCGGATTTGTGTGAATTTTCCCAGGTTTCACCTCATCCTGCTTTTCTGTCCCAGGGGCCCCTGCAGCCCACCAGGCTGAATCCATTAGTCTCTCCCATCTGCTTCATCTCCTCTCGTCTGTGACCTTATCTTCCACGATTTTATTAATGGCTTCGTGATATTAGGTACAGAGTCCACCCCCCACCACCTCAGTTGGAGTTTGAGTGATGTTGTCGTCTGGGATTCGTGTCTGGGCAAGGAAACCCAGAAAGGTCAGTTGAGTTTCTCAACTCTGTCAAGACGTCTCCTGCCCACAGGCTAAGGTTGACCTTGAAAAAGCTGGTGAAGGCAGGAAGTGGGTTTCTCCCACATTCAAGTCACACCTTGGCTCGCATTTTCCCAGACCTTTCTTCGGAATCTAGGCACTTAAAGTCCACAGAGGCAAGGAGGTGGGCTGTCCGGCTGGTCGTCTTGGATGGTAGAGTATTGACTTGGATTATTTAGAATTTCTCTGTAAGGGAACTTCGTGCCGCCTCCATCCTTTGTTCACTGATTGTCAGCCTTCGCAAACATAGGGATGAGTGGATGTGAAGCTGTGGATATTTAGCATGTGAAGCTGAAAGAGTCAGTGGCTCACTCGTGTTCGACTCTCTGCGACCCCACGGAGTGTAGCCCACCAGGCTCCTCTGTCCGTGGGATTCTCCAGGCAAGAACCCTGGAGTGGGATGGAACACGGGTCTCCTGCGTCTTGACTGCTGCGCCACCAGGGAACCCATCCTCGGTTGTAGAACCACGAGGAACGCTCCCATTCGGGGTTTGGACTTGGGAGGAGGATTCTGTTCTTGAAAGATCTAGAATGGCGAATGTGACTCTGCTGTTTCCTTGGGACTCTTCCTCTCTTGTGGGTCAGCTCTGCTCAGCACACTGACCCAGGGGAACTCAGCTTGCAGAAATGCCACCTTCCACCTCAGCGGACTGGCAGAGGGCACAGTGTTGTTTACGGTCCCTCATTGCGTTAATCTGCAACCCTCCTGGGCAGGAAGTTTCAGAGTGGCCTGGGGCTCACTCCTTCTCACAGTTCATCCCAGTATTTTTCTATATCTTCTTGTTGTTAAGTTGCTAATCATGTCTGACTCCTTGCAATCCAATGGACTGCAGCACTCCAGGCTTCCCTGTCCATCGCTGACTCCTGGACTTTGCTCCAACTCATGTCCATCGAGTTGGTGATGCCATCCAACCATCTCATCCTCTGTCTTGCCCTTCTCCTCCTGCCTTCAGTCTTCCCCAGCCATCAGTTCAGTTCAGGTCAGTCACTCAGTCGTGTCCAACTCTTTGCGACCCCATGAATTGCAGCACGCCAGGCCTCCCTGTCCATCACCAGAGTTGACTCAAACTCACGTCCGTTGAGTCATCTGTCTTTTCCAATGAGTCGGTTCTTTGCATCAAGTGGCCAAAGGATTGGAGTTTCAGCTCTAGCGTCAGTCCTTCCAATGAATATTCAGGACTGATTTCCTTTAGGATAGAATGGTTTGATATCCTATACAGTCACAAAATAAAACCTGGAGCTGACAGTGGCTCAGATCTTGAGCTCCTTTTTGCAAAATTCAGGCTTGAATTAAGGAAAGTGGGGAAAACCACCAGGCCATTCAGCTATGACCTACATCAAAGCCCTTATGATTATCTAGTGGAGGTGATGAATAAATTCAAAGGATTAGACTTTTTTTTTATCAAGAGGCACAAATTTGAGGGAATAGACTCCTGACCTGTTTTCCACCGGTAAGCCACACGGAGGGCAGATTTTGAAATGCTCATAGGCACGGGGTCACCTTTTTCACCTTGATCGACACTGTAAAACCTGAGCTTGTGTTCTTAACATTATGGCTGTGGGACTCACTATGAAATTATCATATGCACACAGGTGATTATCATTTCAGCGAATCTTGAGAAGCCTTCTGTTTGGAATTCTGAGTCTCCTTTGTGAATACATCACAGAAGCACATGAAACCTTTTCAAGGACGTTTTAAGGACAGTGTGATTTTCTTTGCAAGAAGGGATGAGAGGCATCTTATAGGAATAGGGAAGTTCTGAAACAAACGTTAGCATCGATCCTCAAGTCTATAAGCCACTGGTCAAACACTACACAACTTGTACAGTTTCTCTCAGAATTTTCCATATATTTTACTATTTTAATTATATTTTGATAATTTAGTTATTTACCTCTGTGTCCATCTTTATCTCTGTGCTTGCGTGCTAAGTTGCTCCATTCATGTCTGACTCTGCGACCCCACGGACCGTAGCCCACCAGGCTCCTCTGTCCAAGGGACTCTCCAGGCCGGAATACTGGAGTGGGTTGCCATTTCCTTCTCCAGGGGATCTTCCCGACCCAGGGATCAAAGCTGTGTTTTTATATCTCGTGCTTTGGCAAGCGGGCTCTTTACGGCTAGCACCCCCCGGGAAGTCCCGTATCTGTATATATGTGTGTGAATTTCTTTGCATGTATGTCCACATGCATCTTTTATCAGCATCTACATATTTGTATCTTTATCTGTATCAGTCTATATCATACCCATATCGTATCGATGACTATACGAGGTCATGTCGTTCCCACTTGGGTTTATATCTGGATTATGTCCATATTCATATCTCTCCCTGTATCTTTCTTGATATACATACTATGCGTTTCTTGCAGCTTCTCTGGGGGCTCAGGTGGTAAAGAATCTGCCATGCCAGAGACCTGCGTTCGATCCCGGGGTCAGGAAGATCCTCCACAGAAGGGAATGGCAACCCACTCCAATATTCCTGCCTGGAGAATCCCATGGACAGAGGAGCCTGGCGGGCTGTAGTCTATGGTGTCGGAAAGAGTCAGATATGACTGAGCGACTAACACTTTTGTTTTCTTTATATATTTACATCTGTGCCATTCTGAACTCTACATTTCCCAAAGTACTGTTGCGAAAGCCTCTTTCAAGTTATCTCAAATGTCCCACAAATGTCCATGAGTGTTATTTTCTGTGATTAATTCTCTCGGGACGTTACACCCTAAGCATTTCTTTTCTTTTCTCTTCCAGGGCATTATAAGGTATTGACTGTAGGTTATTATAAGATACTGAATCTACTACAGCACATTCTTGTTTATATATAGTAGTGTCTGCTAACCCAAGACTTGAAACCTTCGACAGTAACATATCTCAACAGTAAAATAATCCCTAAGCGTATAAGTTGAAAAACACACACACTCCAAAGATAAACAAGTTTACAAATCAAAACAGTATATACATCAATCTGCTGCTGCTGCTGCTAAGTCACTTCAGTCGTGTCCGACTCTGTGCGACCCCGTAGACGGCAGCCCACCAGGCTCCCCCGTCCCTGGGATTTTCCAGGCAAGAACACTGGAGTGGGTTGCCATTTCCTTCTCCAATGCATGAAAGTGAAAAGTGAAAATGAAGTCGCTCAGTCGTGTCCGACTCTGTGGGACCCTGTAGACCGCAGCCCACCAGGCTCCTCCATCCATGGGATTTTCCAGGCAAGAGTACTGGAGTGGGGTGCCTTCGCCTTCTCCAATACATCAGTCTACAAAATGAAATAAGCAATGCCCCTCTAGTGAAGCATGTGGGATCTGTATGTATGGATTTGAAACGAAGTTACAGGTGCAACACCCCTCCCAGTATCCCGCCAGTGTCCCTCGCTGCCTCTCCCTCTTGGTGACCGTAAGTTTGTCTCATGTGTCTGTGAGTCTGTATCTGTTTTGTACAGAACTGCCTTTGTACTATTTTTCGAGGCTCAACTTGAAAGTGATGCTGTCTGTTTGCCTTTGTCTGACTAAATTCACTCGGTGTGGTCATCTCTGGGTCCCACCGCGTTGCTGCAAATGACCTTATCCCATCCTTTGTTACAGCCGAGTAGAGTTCCTTTGTATGTATGGAGCATATCTTTATACAGTCATCTGTCGATGGTCATTTAGGTGCCTTCCCTGTCTTGGCCACTGTGAATGCTTGCTGCCATGAACATCACGATGCCTGTATTGTTTCAGATTTGAGTTTTTGCCTTTTACAGATGTATGCCCAGGAGGCAGGCTTGCTGGGTCATAAGGTAGCTCTAATTTTATTTAATGAACCCCTATTGCTCTTCTTGGGGCTTGCACCAATTTCCATTCCCACCAGCCGTGGAGGAGGGTGCCTTCTTTCCACACCTTCTTTGTCATTAATTGTTTGTAGATTTTTTGATGACCGTGACCGGTGTGAGATGCTAACCTCCTTGCCATTTTCATGTGCATCCCTTTTATAATTAGCGACGTCGAGCATCTTTTCAGCATCTGTTGACCATCTGTATGCCTTCTTTGGAGAAACGTCCATTTAGATCTTCTGCCCATGTTCGGATGAGGTTGGTTGTGATTTTCTGTCCTTGGGTTGCATGAGCTGTTTGTTTATTTTGGAAATTAAGCCCTTGTCCATCCTGACTCTTGGACATATTTCTCTCTCATTCTGTAGGTTGCCTTTTCATTTTGTTTGTGACGTCCTCTGCTGTGCAGAAAGCTTTTAAGTTTGGTTAGGTCCAATTTGTTTATTTTTGCTCTTATCTGTTTGCCTTTGGAGACTGACCTAAGCAAACATTTCTGCAATTTATGTCAGAGAATGTTGTGCCTGGGCTTTCTCCTGGGAGTTTTACAGTGTCATGTATTATAATGAGGTCTTTCAGCCATTTTGAGTTTATTTTTGTATGTGGTATGAAAGACTGTTTTAACTTCACTGATTTATATGCAATGTCTTTATTTTTTGGTTGGTAGAGGGTTTATGTAGTCTTGTACCTATAAATTATTTTCAAATTCATACATATAAATCCCACATGCTTTACCACAGGGGCATTACTTATTTTGTTTTGTAGATTGATGTGTATACTGTTTTGATTTGTAAACTTGCTTATCTTTTGTGTGTGTGTGTGTTTTTAAACTTATGTGCTTGAAATCTTGGGGATTATTTTACTGTTGAAGGTTTCAAGTACTTGCAAGAAAAATGAAAAAGAAAGAAAGAAAATGGAATAATGAATCCCAAGTACCCCATCACTCAGCCTTAACAATTACGAATGCCTGATCTAAATGTTCCTATATAATACCACGCCCCTCGCCCCACCAGCTCTTATTATGGGGACATATGGTTCACATCATGACATGTCAGTCCACTACTTTAAGCTGAAAAAGAACTATTTTTTCCCCATATGTAACAGTTGTATCTTTACTACCTCTAAAAATTATCAGCAGCTTCTCAGTATCACCAACAATGAAGTCACGAAAGTCGGAGGAGTTTTAGTCTGATTTTTTTTACCAGTTTGCTTGGACACGACTGAAGCGACTTGGCGGCAGCAGCAGCAGCTTACCCAAGGTCTGTGCCTTGCAGTTGGTTGATGTATCTTTTGAGTTTTGTGTGTCTCTGACCCTCTGCGTTTTTTTTCGCGAATTCTTATTGAAGGAACCGCTCTTTTTATCCTATGTGAAAGTAGGTTATAGACTCAGCAAAAAGTAGTGCTCAAGTTATTTTTAAAAGAACCAGAGTGTTTCTTGTAATACTCAGTCTTAGCTTACCAGCCCCTTAGGGAGGAAGCCTGCCTTACCCGAGCCATTGTTCTCCTTAGAAGGAAAGGTTTGTGAGTATGGACTGGTGTGACTGGGTCCCTTCTGGGATCACTGGTACCCATTTTATCTGGGTACCCATAGGAAAGGCAGAGATGGAGAGACTTGGATGGTAAATTTTGCTGCATCATGACAAAGGCATCTACACACACACATTCCTGCATTTTTATCCCCCTTTGCTAGCTCAGGTGCTGTGCTTCGTTGCTCAGTGGTGTCTGACTGTTTGTGACCGCATGAACTGCAGCCCTCCAGGCTTCCTCTGTCCATGAGATTCTCCAGGCAAGAATCCTGGAGTCTGTAGCTCGTCCTTTCTCCAGGGGATCTTCCCAACCCAGGGATCAAACCCAGTTCTCCCACATTGCAGGTGGATTCTTTACCAGTTGAGCCATCAGGGAAGCCCAAGAATACTGGAGTGGGTAGCTTATCCCTTCTGCAGGGGATCTTCCCGACCCAGGAATCGAACCGGCGTCTCCTGCATCGCAGGCGGATTCCTTACCAGTTGAGCCACCAGGGTAGCTTATAGTTAACCCAATTTTATCAATTTTTTTTTTTTTAGGAAGAAATGTATTGATTGATTTTTGGCTGTGCTGATGAGTCTTCATTGCTACGCATGGGCTTTTTCTCGTTGCAGCAATGGATTTGGGGAGGGTGGGTGCAGTTTACTCTCTAGTTGCAGAGCACAGGCTCTCGGGCAAGTGCGCTTCAGTAGTTGGGGCTCCAAACCTACTGAGTGTAGGGTCAGTAGTTGCGGAACATGGGCTTCGTTGCCTTGGGGTCTTAGTTCCTGGGCCAGCGATGAGACCCACGTCCCCTGCATTGACAGGCGGATTCTTACCCACTGGACATACAGAGAAGGCCAGATCTTATCAGTTTGGTTAATAGCCCATGCTGTGTATCATATTTACAAAAATAAAGACTAAACATTAGCAACCTAAGCTGCCCAATTATATGCTTACCGGTGGCTCAGCTGGTAAAGAATCCACCTGCAATGTGGGGGACTTGGGTTGGATCCCTGGGTTGGGAAGATCCCCTAGAGAAGGGAAAGGCTACCCACTCCAGTATTCTGGCCTGGAGAATCCCCAAAGAGTCAGATGTGACTGAGAGGCTTTCACCTTCATCATTCTTATGGGGCCCTGGTTAAGACAGCTTAGGGTCAGGTGGCTAAATGAGGGGCTTTCTCATCACTGTTGGTCTGTCTCATCCTTTCTTCCCACAACTGGTTTTCTGAGACATGACTGATACATTGTAAGTAGAAGGTAACTTCCCTGGTGGCTCAGAGGTTGAAGCATCTGTCTGGAATGCGGAAGACCTGGGTTGGATCCCTGGGCTGGGAAGATCCCCAGGAGAAAGAAATGGCAACCCACTCCAGGACTCTTGCCTGGAAAAATCCCATGGATGGAGGAGCCTGGCAGGCTCTACAGTCCATGGGGCGGCAAAGTGGAAGGTGTCCAGTCTGATGATTTGATACCTTTATATATTATAGAATAACTGCTACGGTGGTCTTAGCCCCCAGCCCCGTTACGCCACGCGATTACCGTTTGTTATTTGTGGTGAGCACCTTGAAGGCCTATTCTCAACAGTGTTCAAGCGGAGGAGACAGTCCAGTGAGTCCCCTGCCTATCAACCTTCACGTTGCAAACTTTGAAAGAAGCGGATGTGTTAGAAACCCATGACACAGCAGTACTGCTTGTGTTAGCTGGGTCCCTGGGCTCACTCTGATGGACTCTGGAACACATCGGACTTAAGAACGTGGTCTCCGGACAGAACCAGTTCATGGGCCGGGGACTCACTGTGTTGTCAGACCTTATCTCCTGACTGGAAGTTGTGACCCTTCGGCTGACGTTTCCCCCATCCCCCAGCCTCTGACAACCACCGCTGTACGGTCCGATTCTAAGCTGACTTCATCCTTCAGCGCAGTGGCGGAGACCCTTTCAGTCAGTGGGTCCATATCTGAGAAAAATAATGCCTCTTGGATTTCTGCCTTGTAGAGTAAAACAGAGGGATGACGTTATTATCATTGATGTTGTCAAATAAAAGCGAATTTCATTGTCTTGGCAGAGCGGCAAAGAATCCATCTGCCAATGCAAGAGACCAGGGTTCAATCCCTGAGTAGGGAAGATCCCCTGGAGAAGGAAATGGCAACCCAGTCCAGTATCCTTGCCTGCTGCTGCTGCTAAGTCGCTTCATTCGTGTCTGACTCTGTGTGACCCCATAGACGGCAGCCCACCAGTCTCCCCCGTCCCTGGGATTCTCCAGGCAAGAACCCTGGAGTGGGTTGCCATTTCCTTCTCCAATGCATGAAAGTGAAAAGTGAAAGTGAAGTTGCTCAGTCGTGTCTGACTCTTAGCGACCCCATGGACTCCAGCCTACGAGGCTCCCTTGTCCATGGGATTTTCCAGGCAAGAGTACTGGAGTGGGGTGCCATTGCCTTCCCTGATCCTTGCCTAGAGAATCCCTATGGACAGAGGAGCCTGGTGGACTGCAGTCCATGGGGTCTCAAAGAGTCAGACGCTACCGAGTTCATGTACTTGGGATTCTGTTCGCCTAGTATGCGTGCCAGGCATGATCACAAAAACTGGGGAACTGTTTGCCATCAGAGGTAGTAACTGTATTGTTTTGGAAGCTCTGTTTTGTACAAACTAGGCTTTTTTGAATTATGTTGGTTGTAATGTGAAGGAGGATGGTGTTGCAGATACTCATTATTGTGTCTTGACCGCAAAGGAAGATGGAATTGATTTGTATAAGGGAGCACTTCAGAGCAAATAAAAAGTGGAAACAGGAAGAGCAAAATCTCAGTGACTATGTTTCCGAACAAAGTGCGAAGCCAAATGGAGCTAGCTTATCTACAACTGGACAACATCGCGTTGCAGTTGGAAAACTCGGTAGATGAGGGTGGAGACAGTGTTCGAACAGTTGATGCCTGGAATACGATTTGCATTTCTGTAGATGAGCATGAATTCGGGAGAGCTGCCCGTTGTTGAGAAGTTACTGGCATCACTGGAAACCATAGAGACGTTCTTTGCACAGTTTCTGACGCCTTGAAAATGGTGCTGCCTTCTGCACAGTGTTGTATTGATGGATTAAAATTAGATTCTTCTGCAAAATAAGAAGTGTTAATATTCTGTGAGTGATCTCAAGATGGATTTGTGTGGGGAAAAGGTGTTTTTGAGACATGCTATTGTTAACCTCAAAGGTTCAGATTGAATATCGCTGACCCCAAAGAAGGCAGTGTAAGATCTGTGATAAGTGACTGCACTATAACTTACTTGCCATTATCATTTTTAATTTCTAGAAGACATGGGCACCTTCTCCGTTTTTGATGATAAAAGGATTATGCAGCAACAGTGATTTTCATTCAGGTGGTAATAAAATAGCAGTATATTTCCATGCTTCATTTAAACTGCTGAGACCAACTTCATAATGGTCCCTAGCAACCTAGATGAGACACCCTAACTAATACTTAACAGTGTGTCTCTGTAAAATTGGATCGTGACGTTTGCTGTATTTTTTTTTTCTTTTACAAACATTTCTTTAGTTTGTCTGTCTGCTACAATGGATAAGGATTTCATTGTATTCCGTTTGTAGCTCGTAAACAGGAATGCTTTACTTTTCCTTGTCTGTGTTTTTAAGAGTCTCCCTTATATGTTTGAAGTGTCGATGCCGTGGCAACAATATATAAACTAATGACTAGAGCAGATTTAAAATGAGCGTCTGAACCACTAGGAAAGAGGTGAAGAATCCGGGCTCTGGGAAAAATAGAGGCAAGGAAAAGTCAGTTCATTACTCAGTGATGGCAAAGAGCTTGCTTTCTTTCTTTTTAGATTATTCTGTTTTCCTGTGCTTTGCGAGGTGTTGATCATCTCCATCAATTCCTTTGTCAGTTTTGTTTTTTTAATATTGTTTGTTTTTGGATTATTATGTCGTCTATTTTATATTATTAGTTTTGGGTGTGCCGGGTCTTCCTTGCTTAACCACCTTTCCCTAATTGCGGTTCATGGACTTCTTATTGCGGTGGCTTTGTCTCACTGTGACTCCCGGGCTCCAGGCGGACTCACGGACTCAGTACCTGTGGTTCAGGGGCTTAGTCTTCCCGTGGCCTGTCAGATGGCCAACAGGACAAGTCAGATCTTCCCTGACCAAGAACTGAACCAGCGTCCCCTGCATTGGCAGGCGGACCCTTAACCACTGAACAGCCAGGGCCATTCCGGGGAAAGAGCTTTGGATGCTCCCATGCAGATTGTTCCCCGGGACCATCTGGTTACCATTCTCCTTACATTTCTGGCGGGGTCCTGTGTGCATGTGGCTTCTGCAGGGAACACACCTTGTGGCTTCATGCAAATGTACAGAAGGTAGTTTTTTGTATAAAGGAAAAAACAGAGTGAAATGCCTGGTTGAAAGCAACCATCCAGCCCATGGGTAGACTGTTCTTGTTCCAGGATTCCAAATGTGTGTCTGTAACACACACACGAACACACACCCCCCTACCTGGAGCAATTTTCTTCTATTTCTTTCCAGGATTAACGCTTAGACACTAAAAGCCAAAAAGTCAGAAGCCCCACCATCTCATTTTGTAGATAAACCCGGCCCGGTGAGTCGAATTGCCCTTCTCCAACCCCGAGGATCTCCGAAGGTGACCTTGTCTGAAAGTGCGGGCTTTGCAGATGGCGGGAAGGATGAGGTCATCGGGGCAGGCTGTGATCTAGCATCCCTTTAAGAGGGGCCAACGTCATGTGCAGACACAGACAAGGGAGGGCTGAAACAGATAACCGCGCGAGGAGAAGATGGGGATGTGAGGGCCTGGCCACAGCTACGAGTCAGGGAGGGCCCACCCTGGCCAAGAGCCCTCTGGTTCTAGAACACAGCGGGGAGCACCCTCCCAGGGAGTCTTCAAAGGCAGGGAGGACCCCTTGACTTTAGGACTTCTGGCTTCCAGAAGCAATAGTTCCTATTGTTTTTTTCCTTTTTTTAATTAATTTTTTTTTTTTTTTTTTTGCTCACCGAACATTTTTAATTGAAGTATGGAGAAGGAAATGGCAACCCACTCCAGTATTCTTGCCTGGAGAATCCCACGGATGGAGGAGCCTGGTGGGCTGCAGTCCATGGGTCGCAAAGAGTCGGACACGACTGAGCGACGTCTCTTTTCCCTTTGCTTTCCCGTGTGCTGTCAGTGTCTGCTGCGGAACACTGTGAATCAGCCAGATGTCTTCACACATCCCCTTCCTCATTTGATTGCCATTTCTGGCTGAGCTGCGTCTTTATTGCTGCACCTGGGCTTTCGCTAGTTGCAGAAACAGGCGGGGTGTGGGGGGTCTACTCTCCAGTGGACGTCTCACTACAGTGGTTTTCTCTGGCTGCGAGGCTCCAGGGAATGCTTGGGCGTAGTAGCTCTGATGCCACGTCAGAGCTCTTCCTGGACCTGGAACTGAACCTGTGTCCCCTGCACGGGCAGGCGGATTCTTATCCGCTGCGTCTCCAGGGAAGCCGTCATGAAGATTGCTAGGATGGCGCTCCGCCCTAAAACAGCGTCACTCATCCCGGGGCGAGGATGGGCCTCCCCCCCACTTTTTAATCACAGTGCTTACAAGGGAGGCAGCCTCCTGCCCCCTCGACTGTGAAATGAGTGGGTTGGACCCATCCCCAGGTCCTCTCCAGCGCTTAATTCTGCCTGATTCGAGAGCCGTGATCATTGTAATTAAGACTCTCCATGTGAATAGGGCTCGTTGGACACCGTGATTATCGAGACCACACGCTGCGGGGATTTTACTCAGTGTCTTGGCGATCGCGTGAGACATCACAGGCAGATTGGGGAAAGGGCAGGGCTGGGGAAGGGGGCGGCTTGCGATTTGAAATGTGTCACTGAAATCGAATGCAGGGGGGTGGACATCTTAAGTGACACCCAGCCCATCCCAACCCTGCATCCTTAAAGCTCAGGGTGGCCTTTATGTCAGAAAATTGAAACTGCCCTGAAATTAACCCTGGACAGAGAGGTGTTAGTTGCTTGCTCATGTCTGACTCTCTGCGACCCCGTGGACTGTAGCCTGCCAAGCTCCTCTGTCCATGGGATGCTCCAGGCAAAAATAGTGGAGTGGGTTGCCATGCCCTTCTCCAGCATATCTTTGTGATCCAGGGATCCAACCTGGGTCTCCTGCATTGCAGGCAGACCCTTTTCCATCTGAGCCACCTGGGACACCCCCAGAGATGTAGGGTTTGTCCTATCTCCTCTTTAGCTCTCTCGCCAGTGTCTGACGCTAAGCAAACGGAAGATGCCACGTCGGTTTGCCCCCGTGTATTTTTCCACTTGCAGCTCATGGATTGTAAACAGTTAAGCCAATAACAGACCTTTTGTCTTATGCGTGTTGGCATGAGGTGACACACTGTCCAGCCCTTCACGCCTTCTCTCTTCTCTGCTCCCCGAGGACGGTATTTCTTGACCTTGACCAACTGGATGGATGGGAACCTGGAAAACAGCCGCTGTGAGCGTCAGAACCTTCAGAAGCGCAGTCATGTGTTTTAACACGCTGGGCAGTCCTGGGCGGGCATCGGACTTGCCATGTGGGTTGTTAGATAAGCGGGAGATGCTGTCTTGGTCTTGGGGTCTTGTGGTCCGTTGGAGGACGCCGATGCTGACGTACGTGCAGGTGATGTCATTCCTTGAATCAGGGTGACGTCATGTCTACAGCCCTAGGGGAGAACGGCAAATAGGGGGAATGCTTCTTTAGACCGAGTTCACCGGACTTCTTCCTAAAGAACTGATACCTGCCCACTGGGAGGGTCTTGAACAGATCATGAAGGATGGGAGCGTTGGGGATCAGAGAAGTGTAGAGTTTAAGAGCAGCTGCTGAAGAGACCTTACTGATGGCCCATGAAAGAGTTGGCGGGTGTCCCTGGTGGCTCAGATGGTAAAGAATCTGCCTGCAATGCAGGGGACCCAGGTTGCCTTCCAAAGGGGGTGTTCAGTGGCTATGTGTTGAGGAAACGAGCAATTGTCAGGACGCACCCTGTATGTATTCACTGAGAGAATGGAGAAATCAAACGCTGCCTGTTACCAAGTGTTAACAACCGAGGCGTCACTGTTGGACTTTTAGGTGAGTCAGACAGGCTGGAGAAACCCCCTCTGTCATTGACTCAGTTTATGGCTGGAGAAGCTGGCCACATGAGGCAAGACGGGTCTTCTTTGATGGTTCAGCTTCTTTATAGACCAGCACGATTTACTGAAGTATATGAACGTCCCTGGTGGCTCAGACAGTAAAGAATCCACCTGCAATGCAGGAGACCTGGATTCAGTCCCTGGGTCTGGAAGATCCCCTGGAGAAGGGAATGGCAACCCACTCCAGTATTCTTGCCTGGAGAATCCCATGGACAGAGGAGCCTGGCGGGCAACAGTCCAAGGGGTTGCAAAGAGTCAGACACGACTGAGCGACTAACAGACACAGTTAGGAGCTTTGTGCAGGAAAGCAGGGGCAGAGAGTTACATGTCCATCTTCGCTATTTCACATACAGGCACCCTTTGTCCATCACATGGGGCTACGACTCTGTTCCTCTCACACCCTCTCCTCTCTCCGAGCGGCACTACTGGTCACCCTCTTTGGTGCTCGTCGCTTTCTACCGCGGTAGCCAGGCCGCCTCTGACACTTTCCAGGTGTGTGAACTGCAATAGCTGATTTTTCACACTTCCAGTTTTCTCCTCCTCGAAGAGGCTTATACGAGAGTCCCTGCGTGTAGCAATGGTTGCAGAATAGGTTGCGGAATCGGTGAAGGCTCATTGAAATGCAGGCACACAGTAAGTACCTAATGAGGCAGGATGTTCGTATTATTTATCTTTCACCTTCTACTCCTCCTTCTCAGCCTAAAAGAGCTCCCAGAGAAGGGCTGCGTATGAATGACACTTAACATGAACCCCACATTCCTTTCTGTGACCTGTTGGCTTTGTGGAATGAGCTTCCCTCCGGCCTACAAGCTCTATCACGTTCGGTCCTCTGAGGACGTCGCTGCTGGTATACCAGCCGTCTTTAGGTTTTGTGGTCCAACCAAGCAAAGTTAGCACGTGGCCATTCCCCCTGCCTTCTTCCCACGTAAAGTGGGCTGCACACCGTTGCTTTCTTCTTACAAAATATTGATTGATCTGTCTGTTTTTGGCCGTGCTGGGTCTTTGTTGCTGCACAGACTTTGTCTAGTTGCGGTGCATGGACGTCCCATTGCGTTGGCTTCTCCTGTTGTGGACCGCAGGCTTCGTGATAGCTGTGCCGCACGGGCTTGGCTGCTCTGTGACACGTGGAATCGTCCCTGACCGAGGATCGCACCCATGTCCCCTCATGGGCAGGCAGATGGTTAATGGCTGGAACACCAGGGAACCCCGCCTGTTGTTTTCATATTTCATCTCCTGCTTGCTTCCCTTTCCGTGCTCGCCCAGACTCAAAGGCATTTTGACTCTTTGACTACAGGTGTGGGTTGAAACGTTTTTCTACCTTGCCCTCACAAAGGGGTGTTCACTGGCTATGTGTTGAAGAAAGGAGCAATTGTCAGGCACCCTATAAGTATTCACTGAGACAATGAGGACATCAAATGCTGCCTGTTAACAAGCATTAACAACCGAGGCATCACTGTTGGATTTGTAGGTGAGTCAGGCTGGAGAAACCCCCTCTGTCATGGATTAGTTTATGGTTGGAGAAGCTGGCCACATGAGGCAAGATGGGTCTTCTTTGATGGTTAAGCTTGTTTATAGACCAGCACGATTTACTGAAATACATGAACGTCCCAGGTGGCTCAGATGGTAAAGAATCCACCTGCAATGCGGGAGACCTGGGTTCAATCTCTGGGTCTGGATGATTCCCTGGAGAAGGGAATGGCAATCCACTCCAGTATTCTGGCCTGGAGAACTCCCTGGACAGAAGAGCCTGGTGGGCTGCAGTCCACGGGGTCAAAAGAATCAGACATGACCGAGCGACTATCACTTTCATACGTTCATGGATCATTCAACATCCTTCTGTGATTTATTTCTAAATGTCTACTTATCTTTGAAGATCTCGGCCAGTATTTGTGTCCCTTGAATTTTTAGTGTCTTTTTTTCTGTATAATTTTAAAGAAAGACATTGTCATAGAAAAGCTTTATCACATTTCCGATTCTAGTCCACACCTAGAAAATTTAGAGATACAGTTTAGGAACAGTTTTAGATACAGTTTAGGAACGTTAAGGATTTTGGACTTTAATCCTTTTAAGTCTTACGTGAAAGCTATAAATGTGTTTCTTTGCGCCGTTTGCTGGATAACGACTCTAGTACTTTTTAATTTTGTTGTAAAGATTTGGTTCAAAATTAGCAAAGTGAATACGAAATGAATTTCTTGAGAATCATCAGAATTCTGGGATGTTTTCGGCAGAGTAGAACTGTGTACAATTGATTTTCTGTATATTCAGTTACTCTTTAAATGCTAAGGAAAATTTCTCTCTGTTTCTCCTCGCTGGATTTTCCTAATGCTAAAAATGAAACAATTCGAGCACTGCTAAAAGTTGGGAGCAAATCCAAGACAGAAACACATGTTTTATTAAATATGCGTCTTTTCAAAACCGAATGTGGTTTGGAAGATTGTGACAGAAAAGAGATAAAGTCTGGCTTGGATACATTAGGGTGCAAATTAAGATGATTTATGTTAATTGGGACATTTATCTGCACATTCAGACATGTCTGGGACACCCTGCTAACCTTGGAATAAGTAGCATTCTCATCTGAGCATGCATTTTACTCAAATTTTAGCTACTCATGAAAGTCTATCAAAATTCAACTTCTCCCATTTTCCATGTAGAAATTCAGCAAGTCACTGAGACTCAAAAGACAGTTAGATGATGAATGATACTATATTTTTTTAATTTAAAAATATCTCTGAAATATCTTGTGGTTTTAAAGACAATTTTATATTTTCCTCTTTCTGTGGATGTGTGTGCGAGATGACACTAAATGACGAATGATGCTAGATTGTTCTTTTCTTTTGAACTTTTAAATTTTGTATTGGGGTGTAGTCAGCTAGCACTGTTGTGACGGTTTCACGTGAACAGCAAAGGGACTCAGCTAGACACATACATGTATCCATTCTCCCCCAAACTCCCCTCCCGTCCAGGCTGCCACATGACACTGAGCAGAGTTCCCTGAGCTGGACAGCAGGCCCTTGCTGGTTCTCCATGTGAAATACAGCAGTGTGTCCATGTCCATCCCAGATTCCCTGACTATCCCTTGCCCCCTCAGCAACCATAACAAGTCTAAAAAGAAATGATACACATGAACTGAGAAAACAGAAAGAGACTCACAGACTTGGTAAACGAAGAATGGACACTAGAGTCATTTCTTTTTTAAACAAATCTCTCTGAAGTATTTCAGGTTTTAAACATACACTTGTATTTTCCCATTTTGTTTATGAGTGTTCTGGACTGCGTGCAGACATTGGTCACGAGTGATGTGGAAACCTCAGGCCCCCTCAGCTGTACTCCTGGCTCCGACTTCTTGAGAGCCTCCCTGCTGGCTCAGTCGGGAAAGAATTTGCCTGTAATGCAGAAAGCTTGGGGTCGCTCCCCGGGTGGGGCAGATCCCCCAGAGAAGGGAATGCGAACCCACTCCAGTATTCTTGCCTGGGGAATCCCATGGATACAGCAGCCTGATGGGCTGCAGTCCATGGGGTCGCAAAGAGTGGGGCACCGCTGAGTGACTTCCACCTCACTGCCTTTACCGTATTTATTTGGCTGCAGTCGGCCTTGCTTGCAGTCCTTCCTTGGACGCTGCAGTCTGCTGTGGCATCGGAACTCTTGTGAGCAGCTCTTGTGGCATTGGAAGGCGTAGTTGCAGCCGCTGCAGTCTTTGTTGTGGTGTTGGAGCACTTAGTTGCAACCTGTGGGGTGTTTACTCACTGCATGTGGGATTTACTTCCCTGACCAGAGATGGAACCAGGGCCCCTGCGTTTGGAATGCGGAGTCTTAGCCACTGGGCCACCAGGAAAGCCCCTGATACTTTTCTACTATCCTCAAATCTTATGCAAAGTCTGTGCTCAATAAACATTTCCGAAATGAAATAACTGAGGATTTCTAGGCAGTGCTTGCTGTACAGCATTTGCTGTTGTTGTTTAGTTGATAAGTCGTGTCTTTGCGACTCTGTGGACTGCAGCCCGCCAGGCTCCTCTGTCCATGGGATTCTCCAGGCAAGAGTACTGGAGTGGGTTGCCATTCCCTCCTCGAGGGGGATCTTCCCCACCCTGGGAGCGAACCCACATCTCCTGCATTGGCAGGTGGATTCTTTAGCACTCAGCCACCTGGGAACTCACATTATGTAGCCTCCAGGGAATAAAATCATATTCGTACCCTATTGAAAAGTCCTAGCCTCATCAACGGCATCTTTGATGAAAGTAATTATGTCCCTGCTATCTTATGTTCTAGGTGTCTGCTGGACCTGCTGCTCAGGGCCATTTGGAATGGCTGTGAACATCTCTACGAAACCCCAGGTCTTCGGTCGTAAAGATGAAATTATTTGGAGAAGCTTCATTGAAGCGTTGTCATAGAGTGGAGTAGACCGTTCTTAGCTTCTGCATCGAATATTCTGCCCGAGGTCTGTATGCTTTGACTCGTGTTGGCTGCGTCCTGAGATGCCAGCAGCATGACCTAAGACGTTAATGCTAGTATTTGCTGACGTATCAGTGACTCATCAATACTGTTGTAACTTGAGAATTTCATATCAGTCACCCCGAGGGATTTTTTTTTTTTTTAATCTGCACTGGTTGTTCATTGTGGAATGCAAGCTTAGTCATTGTGGTACACGGGCATATTAGTTCTGGTACACGGGCTTAGCTGCCGCGAGTATGTGGCACCCAAGTTCCCCAACCAGGGATTGAACCCACGTCCCCAGCACTGGCAGGTGGATTCTTAACCACTGGACCACCAGGGAAGTTCAGTTTTTAAAAGAAACGTTCACACATGAGTCGATAACATAATAATTATAGTGTAAGATTTTTTTATAGATGGTATCTATATGGTAGCATAAAATTGTGTACCCTATATAGTGAAACTGCATAATAAACTGTAATTTCTTATTAATTTTCAATGAATCAGCAGTTTGTTGTCATATTTATCTCTTTTCAGGACATCTGTAGTATGTCCCTCAGCACAAATGTAAGAGACACGTTGAACAAATATAACAGACACATCGATATTTTTTTTTCCAGTAAGTGTTTCATTGTTTTGGCAGCTCTTCTCTGACACACACACACACACACATGGTTGACTTTCACAACTTGTGAAATGGACACTGAGCTGTGGGTGTGAACCAAGGCAGGACCTCTGATCAGGTGAAATGGAAACAGAGCCAGTTTGTCAGGTGTGATATGTAATCCCGCTATGTTACAATAGCTCCTAGGTCATCAGATCACATCAGATCAGATGTGTCCGACTCTTTGCGACCCTATGAATCGCAGCACGCCAGGCCACCCTGTCCATCACCAGCTCCCAGAGTTCACTCAGACTCAAGTCCATCGAGTCGGTATGCCATCCAGCCATCTCATCCTCGGTCGTCCCCTTCTCCTCCTGGCCGCAGTCCCTCCCAGCATCAGAGTCTTTTCCAATGAGTCAACTCTTCACACGAGGTGGCCAAAGTACTTGAGTTTCAGCTTCAGCATCATTCCTTCCAAAGAATACCCAGGACCGATCTCCTTTAGAATGCACTGGTTGGATCTCCCTGCAGTCCAAGGGACTCTCAAGAGTCTTCTCAACACCACAGTTCAAAAGCATCAGTTCTTTGGCGCTCAGCCTGCTTCACAGTCCAACTCTCACATCTATACATGACCACAGGAAAAACCATAGCCTTGACTAGACGGACCTTTGTTGGCAAAGTAATGTCTCTGCTTTTGGATATGCTGTCTAGGTTGGTCATAACTTTCCTTCCAAGGAGTAAGGAAGGGTCTTCTAATTTCACGGCTGCAGTCGGATGCTTGCTATTGCTATCCGCATCACTGTGGCACTGAGGCTCTTTGGTCCTGAATCAAAGTAACCCTTGATGGAAGCCGTGTCAGGCCGAGATTCTCATAGGCTGGGGACTGAGAGGGGGACAAAGAGAAGGTATTAACTGCTCCACCGATGCAATGTGTCTTGATAGTCTCACCGCCCACTTTGAGCCCTGCACCGCCATTAACAGCTCTGTGATCTGGGTGAGTTCCCTAATACCGCCTTCATTTGTGTGGTTTTTCCAATTAAAGGAGATAATGCTGCCTTTTGTGCTCATTGAGAGGATGAGAAGAGTCCAAATGGGAATTCCCTGGTGGTCCAGTAGGGCTTGGTGCTTTCATCACTGGGACCCCGGGTTCCATCCTCGGTCAGGGAAATAAAATCTGAAAAGCCGAAAATGAAAAAGAGTCCGTGCGGAAAGCAGTATGTTTAAGGTTGACCCGCCGTATATATATATATGGGCTTCCTAGGTGACTCAGTGGTAAAGAATTCTCGTGCCAGCCCAAGAGCTGCGAGAGACCCAGGTTCAATCCCTGGCTCGGGAAGATCCCCTGGAGGAGGAAATGGCAGCCCGCTCCAGTATTCTTGCCTGGAGAATCCCCGTGAACAGAGGAGGCTGGTGGTCCACAGTCCATGGGGTCACAAAGAATCCGGCAACTGAACACACACGCACCATACACGTTTAATATTGACCCATCCGGGACACATTACCTCCAGCAACAGTTCCTATTGTGTTTGGACAAAGAGGCATCTTGATTCTGGGAAAAGCATGTGTTCTCTGAACTCAAGGTAGACATGGGCTCAAGTCTGTCTTACAACTTGTGAGTCCTGAAACCTAACATCTGAATATCATTTTTCCTAAAAGTATTTAAAATCAGTGTGATGGGAACTGTCCCGCATGGCTATAAAAGGGTCAAGAATAATGAGTGCAACTAAGATTGTTTCTTTCATACAAATTCATTTTCACAAATATATGTGCCTCTGCGATATTTATGACATAGTAACTGATCGTGGCTACGTGTTACGAGTGATCAAAAAAAAAAACAAAAAACTAGACCATGAACCTCCTTTCCTACAGCTGAACAATGGACTGAGTCGTTAGCTTTGAAAGCCAAGCGTCAGTACTAATGTCCGCTAAGGCTGAAGTGGGTTAAATTGAGGGTTGAAAGGTTTATCTTCTCTTCCCACTTGCTGTCTTCCTGCAGAAGTAAAGTGATAACTCAGTGACAAGTGTGTAGTCTGTCCAAATATCTCACGGGCGGTGGG
>SJYF01000349.1:3209978-3232421 GCA_006410515.1 Procapra przewalskii
AGTGGGGAGAAGTGGGATTGTTGAGAGTCGTCGTGTAAAGAGAAGACTCCAGCCTGAGATGACAAAGTGTCAAATGGTCCCAAGATGGTTACTGACCAAGCAGAGCCTGGTTTTGCCATAGGAGATCCCAGAGACAAGGACCCCTTGAATCTTGCCCACCTGACATACTGCTGTTGGAGGAAAAAAAAAAAATCTCTGCAGGCTGAGGATTAGTCTCTCAACTAAACGATGCCTAAGGTGTTGTTGGGCTTCCACAAATCTAATTGTGCAAGGAGCTTGTTGCTGTTCAGTTGCCTCAGTCGTGTCTGACTCTTTGCGACCCCATGGATGGTAGCCCCCCAGGGTCTCCTGGCTGTGGGATTTCCCAGACAAAGACACTGGAGTGGGTTGCTATTTTCTCTTCCAAGGGAGTCGTCCCAACCCAGGGATCGAACCCTAGTCTCCTGCATTGCAGGCGAATTCTTCACTCCTGAGCCACCAGGAAAGGCCAAAGAGTTTAAATCCTTGACTTAAATAAACTAGATCAAACATAGACATGAACTAAACTGACTGCTCATTTTCAATGAAAATTTAATGGCGGCCCAAGGAGTATAAGTATTAATACATTGCTCCATTGTTTCAGTTTATTCTGAATTCTCAAGTTGCCCGTGGACTCGTGTGGTCAGACCAAAAAGCTACAGTTTGCTGTAATCACTGTTTCGACGTCCTTTCTTGATTGGTTGCTTGAATTTAGGAAATGGGTTCGGAATTACTTGATGTCTCTATCCCCTACTTTTTCTAATTGTTGAAAAGAAGGCGTAGAAGAAATGTCACGTTGCTTTTGACACAACAATACCATCTCTTTTACTGAGTGGATTTTTCTCTCTTTCTCTGTGTCTCTGTTTTATGGTAACAGGGGAAAAATGTGCTAAGATGGAAAAGCAATCCAGTAGATTTTCATGGAGGCATTTTTAAAAGCATCTTCTTAGAAGGACGATGTAATGGTAAGTATGAAAAAAGTAAACATTGATCTCTGCTGGTTTATTTTCTTGAAGCATTTACTCCCCGGTTAATTCACTTCTAGCAGTGCGTTGAAATGACTTTGGTGGGGGAAATGGTTTTCTTTTTAAAAAAGAAAAAAAAAATCTATTTCAGATTCACCACAGTGCAGAGCAGCGATTTCAGCCTTCTTTGCTGTGTACAGCAGGCATGCCTTGTGCATTTAGGATTTCGTAATAATTGTTTGTTTCTGCAAATAGCCCCAGTGCAGAGTCTATCTCATTAATGAGGCAGAAGAGTCAGTCCTCTGACTCACCTTGCGTATATTTCTCCTGAAATGGACCCTCATCCCACTTTATCCTGCAGGCAGTGTCTTAAGCTACTGAGGTCTTTGAACGGCCTCAATGTATCCTTGTATCATTTTTGCGTGAGGCCCTGAGGAGTGGAATACAAAATATCAGATGTACTTTTAATGCAGGCTGGGGGCCCACTGAGGCCCCTGAATCCTTCTCTTGATCAGAAATAGAGCCCAGCGTAAAGAAGGGCAAATTGACAGAGTATTTTGATGGTTCACAGTAGTGAAGATACGTCACAAGTCAAAACTGACACACTTACCCCTCCCCCCACACTTAAAACTTGAAAAGAATGCATGCATTCCTAGTCCATAGTCAGGTCCAACTCTTTGCAACCCCGTGGACTGTAGCCCACCAGGCTCCTCTGTCCATGGGGATTCTCCAGGCAAGAACACTGGAATGGGTTGCCATGCCCTCCTCCAGGGGATCTTCCCCGCCTAGGGATTGAACCCAGGTCTCCTGTAACGCAGACGGATTGTTTACCGTCTGAGCTACTGGGGAAGCCTTTTAAAAGTACGTCAATATACTAAAAAGAATATGTCTTAATGTATTTCAAGTAAATAGTTGAGGCTTTTCAGGACTCAGCTGTCCATTCAGGCCCTGCTGATATGTATATATATGAGATTATTGTTGCTGTTTGTTCAGTCAGTAAGTCGTGTCCAACTCTAGCTTTTAACTGCCTGTTTCCCGTTTAACCATGTAAGTTTCCAGTCTTCATTCTAACAAACTTCAATGACTTTCCGGGATTTGAGTTGATTGTCAAGGTCATGCCCTTCACTGGACTCTTACTTTCAACAAACTAGATTTCCAAACTCCCCTTCCTATGTCCTGCCATAAACAAATGCTAGGTTGCTTTCCTTTTTGGCTTCCCCGAAAAGCTAATTTGTAATGGGTGAAGAAAGACTTAGACCAAACCCCTGTTCATGCGGTTAACATGGAAATGTGAAAGATAGCCGATGAGGAAGCAAATGAGTCGCAGTTTGCTCTTTCTATCTTGTGCAGACATACCTATTTTATCAAAAGAGTTGTGTGCGCACACATTTCTCATCAGGATATACGGCACAGCACTCAGTAACAACACATTAATCAAATCTGTTTCTCTTGTGAATTCGAAACTTTTTTTTATTTTGTAGTCATTTTCTTTTTGGAGGAACATGGGATATACGCAACCAAGGCATGAGGTTCCACAAGTATAGGGTCGGCCGAAAAGTTTGATACCCCAAGGAACTCCTTGGCCAGCCCAGTATGTGTCTTCCTTCTCATGCCGCCAACCCTTTAGCCACACGCAGTGCTGCTTGTCACCATTTCAGCAGCCACCCTGCAAGGAGCCGTCAGCGCAGTGAAGCAGGCCGTCCTGGTTCTAGGGAGAGGCGGGGGTTGCTGGGTCTGGAGTCAGAGCGGTAGACAGCACAGCTCTGAGTATGGGCTTTCCGTGGGGCTCAGCTGGTGAAGAATCCGCCTGCAGGGCGGGAGACCTGGGTTCCCTCCCTGGCTTGGGAAGGTCCCCTGGAGGAGAAGGGAAAGGCTACCCACTCCAGTATTCTGGCCGGGAGGAGGGTTGCAAAGATTCAGACACGACTGAGCGACTTTCATTTCAGACCATGAAACCCCAAAAGGAGCTTGATACACAGTGCCCCAGTGAAGGGCTTTCCTGGGCAGTGCTGGGGGGAAAGAACCCACGCGCCAGTGCAGGTGACATTCGAGACTCGGGTTTGATCCCTGGGCCAGGAAGATTCTCCTGGAGGAGGACTACAGTCTACACAGTTGCAAAGAGTCAGACATGACTGAGCTTGTGTGTACCTTAATATATAACAAATTATGGATACTATAGGTGTATGCTTTCATAATTAGGAATTTTGTGAATGCACCCACTACAATCTTTTAACTGTACAACAGGTGTTTGTCAGCTGAAATTTGGGGTGCAGGCAAGCCTGAGGCCTGCGTTGTTGCTGAGTTGCCCAGTCATGTCTGACTCTTTGCTACCCCCACAGACGGCAGCACGCCAGTCTTCCCTGTCCCTTACCAGCTCCCAGAGTTTGCTCAGGAACGTCTGGGAGCTCCCCGGAGTTTCATGTCTGAAAGTGACCCGCTCCGGGGAGAGAATCCACGGCTGTCCACAGAAAAGCATGTGTGATTCAGCCGCCCTGATGAGGGCGGGTCACAGCAGCTGTCATCTCCTGTCCGTCGTGATCAGAGACGAAAGGAAAAGACTGCTTGAGGAAGCACCTTCAATCATTAGGACTTTGGTTTCTGCTCCCCTGAACATTTTGACGAAGGGCATTTATAGGGTTCAAACCAAGCAGCTCGCAGATCCCATTTGTGTGTCTCAGAGAGCCAGGTGACTGTGAGTCAGCAGGCTTCCAGGAAGAGGGTAATTAACATCAGCATGGAACGGACTTGCTTTCTCTTTTCTCTGGCGGGTTGTCGGTCTTCACGCCTTGGCGTGCTGGGGACCTGCAGTAAATATTAAGAAAATATATTTTTGTTGTACGTGATTCGGGATCTTTTGCGTAAACATATGCCTTTTTCTCAGTTTTTTTTTAAAAATTGGAGTCAGGATGCTTTACAAAGTTGTGTTGTTTTCTGCTGTGCGAGAGTGTGACTCTGTTATGTGTATACATACATCGCCTCCTTTGTGAGCCTCCCTGCCACCCCTCTAGGTCATTACAGAGCTGAACACCCTCTGCTATACGCCAGCTTCCCACTGCTAGCTATTTTACTAACTCAGTTGGTAAAGAATCCGGCTGCAATGCAGGAGACCCTGGTTTGATTCCTGGGTCCCCTAGAGAAAGGATACGCTACCCACTCCAGGATTCTTGCGCTTCCCCGGTGGCTCAGCTGGTACATAATCTGCCTGCATTGTTGGAGGGAGAAGGCAATGGCAGCCCACTCCAATATTCTTGCCTGGAAAATCCCATGGACAGAAGAGCCTGGTGGGCTGCAGTCCATGGGGTCAGGGAGAGTCGGACATGATTGAGCGACTTCACTTTCACTTTTCACTTTCCTGCATTGGAGAAGGAAATGGCAACCCACTCCAGTGTTCCTTCCAGGAGAATCCCAGGGATGGGGGAGCCTGGTGGGCTGCCGTCTATGGGGTCATACAGAGTCGGACACGACTGAAATGACTCAGCAGCAGCAGCAGCAGCAGCAGCAATTTGAGAGAAGCTACCTACTCCAGTATTCTGGCCTGGAGAATCCCATGGACTACACAGTCACAGACAGGTGGACACGACTCATTGACTTGCACAGTTCAGTGTGCATATATGTCAGAGCTACTCTCTCCATTCATCTCGCCCTTGCGGGATGTCCTGGTGTCCACCTGGGTTTCACCTGGGTGTCCACAAGTCTCTTCTCTCCATCTCCATCTCAGTTCCCACCCTGCAAATAGCTTAATCCATACTGTGACTCAGAAAGACACAAAGCACCCCAGCGTTTGCAGCCAGGACCTGGGAGCCACCTAAATTGTCCATCAACACACGAATGGACAAGGAAACCGTGGTACCTATATTCAGTGGAATATTACACAGCCATAACAAAGAGTGAATTTGACTCAGTTTCGGTATGAAGCAGAGGAAGCTTGTCATACAGAGCAACTTAGAAAGAGAAAAATAAATATTGCATATTGATGAATACGTATGACAGCAAGGACATCCAACAAGTCCATCCTAAGGGAAATCAGTCCTGAATATTCACTGGAAGGACTGATCTTGAAGCTGAAACTCCAATCCTTTGGCCACCTCATGTGAAGAGTTGACTCATTGGAAAAGACCCTGATGCTGGGAAAGATTGAAGGCAGGAGGAGAAGGGGACCACAGAGGATGAGATGGTTGGGTGGCATCACCCACTCAATGGATATGGGTTGGGTTTGGGTGAACTCCTGGAGTTGGTGATGGACGGGGAGGCCTGGCGTGCTGCAGTCCATGGGGTCACAAAGAGTCAGACACGACTGAGCGACTGAACTGAACTGACCAATGGAATCTCAATATATGCCTCTAACATGCTCTGCCTCCTTCCCTGTCCATGGTGACTGCTGAGCTAAGGGTTTCCACTGTGTTCCTCACTATTTCTTGAAGCGTGACATGCGGTCATGGGGAGTGGAACCTTTGGGAGCTCAGTGAGGTATCCCCTAACATAACCTCATGAACACCATTAGCAAACGGGACTGGCGACCTGGTCCTGTTCTGGCCCTTGAACCTTCGTGGGATCCTTCTTGGCAGGCGGTTGGAATTTATGTTCTGACTGTTCTGGGTCTTCGTTGCTTTGTGTGGCTTTTTCCCGAGCTGTGGCGAGCAGAGGTCACTCTCCGGTTGAGGCGCACGGGCTTTTCTTTGCAGTGGCTGCTCTTGTTGCCGGGCACACACTCTGAGGTGTACTGACAACAGTAGTTGCAGCTCGTGGGCTCAGACGAGGGCTCGAACCCGTACCCCCTGCATTGGCAGGTGGATTCTCAGTCACTGGACCACCCGTGAAGTCCTGGTGATTTACGTTGAGAAGATTGAGTGTTCTGTGTTCCCATCATAGCCCAGGGCCGTGCAGAAGGCTCTCAGTAAATGACCAGTGAATGCAGGTCAACAAGCTTGACTCCTGGTCTCACAGGGACACGTGCTTTCCGGCAACCGGTAGCTCTAAGGTCTAGTCCGGGTTGAGATGCTCAAGGGAGCAAGTCAAGGACACTGCACTAGTCCTTTGGCCTCCTTCCTGAGCCGTCTGCTGACAAGTGAAGGCATCAGCCTGGCGGCTGCAGTGTTATCCAAGTGTAGACGGTCTCGTCCTACGCGTGAAGCTTTTCTGCCCAGCGTCTGAGCGGACGAGACTCTTTCCCATGGTGCAGATAATCCTTCTTCGAAGCTTTAATATCAGACAGAGAAAATAAAGTCATTCCAGCCCACGTTTGCTGTGTTTCAGGAGGCCAAACATCTTATGACCCCAGGTAGCTCAGGGGATAAAGACTGCCTGTGCAGGAGAGTCGGGTTCGATCCCTGGGTTGGGAAGATCCCCTGGAGAAGGGCAAGGCAACCCACTCTCCAGTGTTCTTGCCATGGACAGAGGAGCCTGGTGGGCTACAGTCCATGGGGTCGCAAAGAGTCAGACACGGCTGAACGACTGACCAAGCACCACCACAATGGAGCCTTGATTCTCGAGAATTTTTATTGCCCTCGCTATTTGCTCTGGTCTGGTTCATATGCATGGAAGACCATAAATTATTTAGCATTGACTTATCTGTAATTAAGTCTTCTAAATGGACTACGATTTCAGCGGCTGTGTTTTCTTCTCAATTACTTAGAAAATTTAAGGCTTCCTTGGGAGGGGGGGGATGTTGAGTCCTTCACTTGTCCTTTTAATGGTAATTGATTGGCTTGTTCAAATTAGGCTGTTCTCGGGAGAAGGTTAACAAATAAAACCTGGCAAGGGGAGAAGCAGGTGGCGTCAGATGAATGAAGCGCTGTCCGCGCTGGGTCTGTGTCCTCATTAATTTCTTACCTTCAGAGAGATTGCAGATTCATCACGAAGGGTAACTTGAAAACGGACCGTGTGTCAGCTCCGGAGTTTCACTTTCCTAATAGGCGCTCCTTTGCTCTCTTGTGTTGCTGCTATTTGCATGGAGTCTTTTATTTTTCGTTAGTATTTCCTCACTCAGGCACGTCCGACTCTTTCTGACCCCCACGGATTGTAGCTCACCAGGCTCCTCTGTCCATGGGATTTCCGAGACTAAAATACTGGAGTGGGTTGCCCTTCCCTTCTCGGGGGATCGTGTCGACCCAGGGATCCAACCCACGTCTCTGGAGCCTGTTGCATCACAGGTGGATTCTTTAATAGCCACCAGGAAAATCCCTTGAGTCTTTTATAATCCATTGTTTATTAAACATCGCAGCTAACTGCATTCTCTTGACATTGTAGGTTTAATTTTTTTAAATGTTGAAACCACGGACTTCCTCAAAAATCGATGGATGAGGGGAACTGAGGCTGAATGTGGAATCATGGCTGGCCATTTGTTAGTTTATGGTTTGAAACGTCAGATTAGAGTTGAAGCGTTTTACAACGCCAGTATTTAATCTTCTCAGGTATTTTCAAATCATTAGGTTTTCTGTGTTTAAGTCTTAGATCTCTGAAAATGATGTACCGTGAAAACCATTAAAAAAATGTTTAGGTTAATTCTTTATTTTGGGTGTGCCAGCTCTTAGTTAAGGCATGCGGATTTTTTGAGTTGCAGCATACAAACCCTTAATTGAGGCTTATGGGAGCTGGTTCTGGGACTAGAGGTCAAACCCAGGTCTCCTGATTTGGGAACAGACTTTTACTCACTGGACCACAGGGAAATCCCTAATATATATATCTACATATATATATATATATATTTTTTTTTTCCCTGAAAACAATCAAGTGGCACTGTGAATGAGTTAGGACTCAAGACGATTTGACCCAAAAGGAATTGTTTTGAGGATAGAAGTCATTCCCCACTGTGGGGCCATCTTGTTTTCAAACTTCTGAAGGTCCACGAATTGATCTTACGTCTTCGGGATAAATTGGAAGGATGCTTGTACTGAAATGGCTAAACGGCTTTGGAAAGAAGTGTCACCGTTTGTGACATCTCAGGGCTTGGAGAGAACCCTCTGGAGCTCTCATGGTGTCCGTTTCTCACCAGTGTTTTCCGACAGCTGCTGGTTGGGAAGCTTTCTGATCCATTGCTCTCTCAGGCCGTTCTGTTGAGAGATGCTACGTCAGTCATTGCAATCTGAAAGGCACCCTCTTGAAGCCTCACCATTACATCTGCTATATTTTTCTCAGCCCGTCTTCTTCTCTTTCTTTTTTAACTTTTTACTTTGTATTGGGCTGGAGCTGATTAACAATGCTGTGGTAGTTTCAGGTGCTCCATAAAGGCACTCAACCATGCATGTACATGGGTCCCTACTCCCCCAGACTCCCTTCCCATCCAGGCTACCACGCGACATGGAGCAGAGTTCCCTGTTCTCAGCCCGTCTTCTTGAAGAAAAGAAAGCAAAAGTCGCTCAGTCGTGTCCGACTCTTTGTGACCCCATGGACTATCCAGTCCATGGAATTCTCCAGGCCAGGATACTGGAGTGGGTCGCCTTTCCTTTCTCCAGGGGATCTTCCCAAACTCAGGGATTGAGCCCAGGTCTTCTGCATTGTGGGCGGACTCTTTACCAGCTGAGCCACCAGGGAAGCCCAAGAATACTGGAGTGGGTAGCCTGTCCCTTCTCCAGGGGATCTTCCGCACCCAGGAATTGAAGCCAGGTGTCCCACATTGCAGGTGGATTCTTTCCCAGCTGCGCTGTCAGGGAAGCCCTCCTGAAGACAGGGGTCATGGAAACACATTTGGGTCGCTTCCCACTGCTTTTGCACTGTGTTCATTTCCTCCTAGTGCTGAACAGATGATCATGAAGCTATTGGTGTGAACAGGACATGCGGACAAGCTCAGTGCTGGAGCTCCCATGTCTGGGGCAAAAGCCAGGGTCAGCAGGGTCAGCAGGGTCAGTTCCTTCTGGAACGTCTAGTGGAGGGGAGGATCCACTGTCGTGCCTTCTCCCGGCCCCTCCTTGATTCCTGCTGCCTTCTTCCGTCACCTCCTCTGTCTCCTTCATTTATTACATCACCTTCTCTCACTCTGAACCCCGCCTTTTCCTTTCAGTTGCTGTTTAGTCACTCAGTCCTGTCCCAATCTTCTGCCACCCCAAGGACTGTAGCCCGCCAGGCTCCTCTGGCTGTGGGGATGCTCCAGGCAAAACGACTGGAGTGGATTGCCATGCCGTCCTCCAGGGGGATCGACCCGACCCAGGGATCGAACCTCCGTCCCCCGTGTTGGCAGGCTGATTTTTCCCCGCTGAGCCACCTGCTGAAGGAGGCCCCTTCTTTCTTTTAAGGACATTATAATTCCTCTGGCCTCACCTGGATGAACCAGAGACATCTCCCTATCCCAGGAACCTCGGTTTGATCACGTGTTCAGTGTCCACATAAAGTTCTCTGCCAGGGAAAGCCATGTGTTCTCAGGAATTCTGGAAATACAGAAGTGGATGGCTTTGTGGTGTCTTTGTGCATGTTTGGCTGGGGGTGGAGTCATTCAAAAGCATCATCTGATGCATTTGAACTGTGGTGTTGGAGAAGACTTCTTGAGAGTCTCCTGGTACTGCAAGGAGATCCAATCAGTCCATCCTAAAGGAGGTCTGTCCTGGGTGTTCATTGGAAGGCCTGATGTTGAAGCTGAAACTCTAATCCTTCGGACACCTGAGGCGAAGAGCTAACTCATTGGGAAATACCCTGATGCTGGGAGAGATTGAAGGCAGGAGAAGGGGATGACAGAGGATGAGATGGTTGGATGGCATCACTGACTCTGGACATGGGTTTGGGTGGACTCCGGGAGTGGGTGATGGACAGGGAGGCCTGCCGTGCTGTGGTTCATGGGGTTGCAAAGAGTCGGACACAACTGAACCACTGAACTGAACTGAACTGGAGTCATTCAACCCACCACAGGTTGAAGGCTGCAATCCTCCAAGTGTCAGGAGATGAGTCTCAGGGCTCGCCTTCGGTGACCTCTGCCACACCCATCTCCGTCCCTGGCATGGCCTCTCTCCCCTCTGTCTGTCTCTCTCTCTTATTTTGGCTGCACCTCCTGGCACGTGGGTTCTTAGGTCCCCAACCAGGGATGGAACCTCTGCCCGCTGCAGGGGAAGCCTGGGGTCCTAATCCCTGGACCCACATAGAAGTCTCCTCCTGCATTTTGCAACAGTCTTATTCCTTTTTCTTTTTCCCTTCCTTCTTAGCATCCTCTTCACTTCCATTCCACCTGCTCTCACCCCTTCGTTCTCTTCGACTCTTGGCGACCCCATGGACTGCAGCACGCCATGCCTCCCTGTCCATCACCCTCTCCCAGAGTTTGCTGAAACTCATGTCCACTGAGTCGGTGATGCCATCCAGCCATCTCATCCTCTGCCGTCCCTTTCTCCTCCTGCCCTCAATCTTTCCCAGCACCAGGGTCTTTTCCAATTGAGTCAGCCGTTTGCATCAGGTGGCCAAAGTATTGGAGCTTCAGTCCTTCCAGTGAATGCTCAGGGTTGATTTCCTTTAGGCTTGAGTGGTTCAATCTCCTTGCAATTCAGGGGACTCTCAAGAGTCTTCTCCAGCACCACAATTTGAAAGCATCAATTTTTCAGTGCTCAGCTTTCTTAATGGTCCAACTCTCGCATCTGTACATGACTACTGGAAATATCATAGCTTGTCAGCAAAGTGATGTCTCTGCTTTCTAATGCTCTGTGTAGGCTATCTGTCGTCTATGGCTTTGCACAGAGTTGGACAGGACTGAGTCACTAACACTTTCACGTTCCTCCCTTAACTCAGCTTTCTGGGGAGCTAGGAAAACATCCCATTCAGCCTTCTGACTCCATTTGCACCCACACATCACTTCTCAGGGAAACCTTCCTCCCCCTGTAAAATCCCTTATCAGCATCTCACGCTAACTGGATCGCTCCCTGTTTAATGGAATGTCTCACTTCTCTCCCAGACTAAACGGTCGAGTATTGGAAATATTCTGTGTTACTATATCCACCACCTCATCTCAGACAATGCTCATGCACAGTCAAAACTTATTTATTGAACTGACGTTATAATAAATTATGATATGCTTATATGTTATATTATAAGCTTGTAATATGATCATAATAGATTATAATACTGTTGTAATAAAAATATGTATTAGTAGCACTGAAGGCTACGTTTAGAGCAGCGGTCTCCAACTTTTTGGTACCAACCTCCAGTTTCATGGAAGACAGTTTTTCCATGGATGGGGGGGGTGGGGGATGGTAATGGGAAGATTCGAGCATGTTGCATTTATTGTGGTCTTTATTTCTATTATTATTACATCAGCTCCAGCTCAGATCATGAGACATTAGATCCCACAGGTTGGGGACCCCAGGTTTGCAGGTGTATCTCATTCCTCTGCCATCAGTCTCTCTCAGATTCGCTTGTTCATGTTAATTTCCATAGTACGTGTATGTTTGGCGGTGATTTAGTTGCTAAGTTGTGTCCAGGTCTTGCGACCCTGTGGACTGTAGCCTGCCAGGCTCCTCTGTCCGTGGGATTCTCCAGGCAAGAATACTGGAGTGGGTTGTCATTCCCTTCTCCAGGGGATCTTCCTGACCCAGGAATTGAACCCAGGTCTCTCGTGTTGCAAGCCAATTCTCTACTGACTGAGCTAAGAGGGAACGTCTGTGTAAATGATAATGGGGCTTCCTTGGCGGCATTAGTGGTAACGAACCTGCCTGCCAGTGTAGGAGACACGGGAGCTACGGGTTCGATCCCTGGGTCGGGAAGAGCCCCTGGAGGAGGAAGTTGCAGCCCACTCCAGTATTCTTGCCCGGAGCATCCCATGGAGCCTGGCAGGCTACAGTCCATAGGGTCACAAAATGAGTCGACTAAACAATGACAAAAAGTCAGAATGGATGACTGAAGAAGTCAGGAATCCCTTCCAGTTCCCTGTGCCGCCTGCTAGAATTTATTCCATCTGTACAGAGCTGGCAGAAGACGGCCAGTGTCCCTGATGACCTGAGCGGTCCCCCTTCTGCTCGGTCAGCCCTGATGTCCCCGAGACCTCTTGATCTACGGATGCAGGTGAAAATAAAGCTCCCTCCTGAGCACATAGAACATTTGTCTCCGTCTCTCTGAAGAGACAGGCTAAATATTGCTGTCTTCTGATGCAATATTGTTTTTCTCCAAGAGGTGCTCAGCCTTCACTTAAAAGAAAAATGTTGGCCGGGCTGGTGGAAGTGAACTGATAACCTTATTTGGGGGGACAGGACTCTGCTCCAGGGTAGCTACTAAAGAGTAATGTTTTCAAAATAACACTGAGAGATGAAAGTGAACATTAAAAAAAAAAAATGCTGTCAGCGATTTAGACCTTCTCAAGGTCATGTGGAGAATTGCTTAACTGGAGTTATTGCCACTCTGATCTTATATATATATATATTTTTTTTTTCCCCCTGAGAAATGTCCTAGCCAAAGATTTATTTATGTTTTGTCTTTTTTTAACCCTGTTCTGTTGCTACTCTATATTTATAAACAGGAGAGAAACACACCCGATGTAAATTGTAATCAACAGACACAATAGGCTGGAACCTGTTCCTCGAGATTTGTGCTCTAGCGGAGTTTTATCAAGGAAGGTTGAGTTGAAGGCTCTCTCTGTTGTGGAAATGAGTTGTTTTGTTCTGTCTAAGGGCTCTTGTTTTCATTTCTAAAGGGGATGTACTCTCTAAAGCTACACATTTAATTTTGTAAGACAAAAGGAGCTAACTTTGCTTAAAGAGGAAGGGCTTTTTGTGTTGATAACTTGCCCTTTCCTGTGTGCAGGGAGCTGTCTTCAGCATTTCAGTCATTAGGTGTATCTGTGCTAAGTCGCTTCAGTGTGTTTGACTCGTTAAAACCCCAGGGACTGGAGCTTCCAAGGCCCCTCTGTCCGTGGGATTCTTGCAGGCAAGAGTACTGGAGTGGGTTGCCATGCCCGCCTCCAGGGGATCTTCCCGACGCAGGGATCGAACTTGGGTCTCCTGCATGGCAGGCAGATTCTTTTACCGCTAGCGCCGCCTGGGAAGCTCAACTCTTAGGTGACGAGAGAAATAAGGAAATGTCTTTGGGAAGGCGGAAAGGTTCAGAGGGCGCACACCTCCCAGCCTTGCGAGGGAGCAACAAGCCATCTCTTGCTTTACCTTCTTTGAACCCGAACTTTAGTGGCCTCCCTGGGTCTTATAATTGCTTTTTGGTTCCGAGAGACAAGCACTTGCTCCCTCCAACTGTTGGACCGTCGAATCTTGCAGGGCCCAGAAGTCACACTGGCTAAATCTGCCATCCGTGACCCTGTTATAATATGCTGTGAACCCAGCCATGATCACACTGGGGCGTCTAGTTGAGCGTGCTCACACCCAGTTATCAGCCCACCGTGCCCCTCGTGGAGACCAGGGCTTTTCTCTCCTTGCAGAGGAATGCCCTAAGGTTGTTGCAAATGGCTCTTCTCTCAATTTTAGCCTTTTCTCTAACAACATTTTTTTAATAAGAATCAATTTTCGGCCGCACTGGGTCTTTGCTGCTGTTCACAGGCTTTTGCCTAGTCGTGGTGATCAGGGGCTGCTCTTGACTTGCGGGCTTCTCTTATTTCGGTAATTATGGCTTGGGGCTGAGGAGTAGCATCTCCTGGGCTTAACACAGCCTTGGTAGTCATAACGCAGGGGCTTAATCGCTGTGTGGCATGTGGGATCTTCTTGGACCAGAGATGGCACCCACATCTCCCGCACTGGCAGGCGGATTCTTAACCACTGGACCACCAGGGAGGTCCTGCTACTGTGTTTTAAAAGATAACTGCAGAGTCATGGACACTCACAGGAGATGGTTGACCTTAGGCATACTCCTTTCCCGCATGGCTGGATGAGGCTGTTGCTAAGATAACATGACCTGAAGCCTCCTGGTTTTACCCTTGGCTGTGTGACGGTTTTAGAACCTTGGCAAACAAAACTTGCCTTTTCTTCTTTGTCATACTATAATCAGTGGTTTGATTTTCTTTTTCTTCTTCTTCTTTTTTTTTTTTTTTTAGTTATTAGCACAGGGGAGTTTTGTTAGCTCAGAACTCCAGAAGGTCAAGTTGATATTTTATCTTTGCCAGTCCCATGGAATTTAGGATTCTGCCATTCTTGTTGTTGTTCATTTGCTCAGTCATGTCTGACTCTTTGCGACCCCATGGACCATAGCACATCAGGCTTCCCTGTCCATCACCATCTCCCGGAATTTGCTCAAACTCACGGCCATCGAGTTGATGATGCCATTCAGCCATCTCATCCTCTGTCGTCCCCTTCTCCTCCCACCCTCAATCTTTTCCAGCATCAAGGTCTTTTCCAATGAGTCATTTCTTTGCATCAGGTGGCCAGAGGATTGGAGGTTTGGCTTCAGCATCAGTCCTTCCAGTGAATATTCAGTACTGATGTCCTTTCGGATGGACTGGTTGGATCTCCTTGCAGTCTGAGGGGCTCTCAGGAGTCTTCTCCAACACCACGGTTCAAAAGCATCAATTCTTCTGTGCTCAGCTTGCTTAATGGCCCAGCTCTCACATCCACATCTCCTGGATTTTAGTTCGTCTCTAGCATTTCAGTTAGTCAGCTATTTCAGCATGCACACACGTGTGTACACACACACACAGACACACACACACACCCCTACAAATGTGACTCTTCTGTATAGGTGATGTAGCAGATTTACGTTAATTATCACCAAAAGGATCTCTGATGATGATCCAGACTTGGGTTGTATAGGGCATCAGGAATGAACTCCTTTCATTTTTGCAAACACTTATATCACAGCATCATAAGTGAGCTTCCTTATGACTTACATAGACTCGCAAAGCGTCTTTCCACAAGGTGAATGGCAGCTTGCTCTGTACTGCCTTCCGTTTTCAAGACCACAGCGTCACTGAAAGCGTTCTGTGCTGGCGATGGGTTTAAGGGCTCAGACCATGGAGGGACTGATTTAAAGGCAACCCCTTTATATTAATGCTTTATGTTAGTGCTGCCAGACGTCTTGAACTTGAAATGGTGGTAAGGGGCACAAGGAATTTAAAGCTCAATTAACACGTTCAATTCAGTTCAGTTCAGTCGCTCAGTCGTGTCCAACTCTTTGTAACCTAATGAATCACAGCACATCAGCCCTCCCTGTCCATAACCAACTCCCGGAGTTCACTCAAACTCATGTCCATCAAGTTGGTGATGCCATCCAGCCATCTCATCCTCGGTCGTCCCCTTCTCCTCCTGGCTACAGTCCCTCCCAGCATCAGGGTCTTTTCCAATGAGTCAACTCTTCACATGAGGTGGCCAAAGTACTTGACTTTCAGCTTTAGCATCAGTCTTTCCAATGAACACCCAGGGCTGATCGAGTGGTTGGATCTCCTTGCAGTCCAAGGGGCTCTCAAGAGTCTTCTCCAACACCACAGTTCAAAAGCATCAATTCTTTGGCGCTCAGCCTTCTTCACAGTCCAACTCTCACATCCATACATGACCACTGGTAAAACCATAGCCCTGACTAAGGGACCTTTGTTGGCAAAGTAATGTCTCTGCTTTTGAATATGTTATCTAGGTTGGTCATAGCTTTCCTTCCAAGGAGTAAGCGTCTTTTAATTTCATGACTGCAATCACCATTTGCAGTGATTTTGGAGCCCAAAAAAATAAAGTCGGACACTGTTTCCAGTGTTTCCCCTTCTATTTGCCATGAAGTGATGGGACCGGGTGCCATGATCTTAGTTTTCTGAATGTTGAGCTTTAAGCCAACTTTTTTCACTCTCTTCCTTCACTGTCATCAAGAGGCTTTTTAGTTCTTCTTCACTTTCTGTCATAAGGGTGGTGTCATCTGTATATACAGCCTTGACGTACTCCTTTTCTTATTTGGAACCAGTCTCTTTTTCCATGTCCACTTCTAACTGTTGCTTCCTGACTTGCATTTAGGTTTCTCAAGAGGCAGGTCAGGTAGTCTGGTATTCCCATCTCTTTCAGAATTTTCCACAGTTTCTTGTGATCCACACAGTCAAAGGCTTTGGCATAGTCAATAAAGCAGAAATAGATGTTTTTCTGGAACTCTCTTGTTGTTTCCATGATCCAGCGGATGTTAGCAATTTGATCTCTGGTTCCTCTGCCTTTTCTAAAACCAGCTTGAACATCAAGGAGTTCACGGTTCACGTATTGCTGAAGCCTGGCTTGCAGAATTTTGAGCATGACTTTACTAGCATGTGAGATGAGTGCAATTGTGCGGTAGCTTGAGCATTCTTTGGCATTGCCTTTCTTTGGGATTGAAATGAAAACTGACCTTTTCCAGTCCTGTGGCCACTGCCGAGTTTTCCAAATTTGCTGGCGTATTAACCCTAATTAACACACAGTGGTTTTATTGTTTCATCATTTCAGCTTTGCTAGGTAGAATATTATAATACTGAAGGGACTTTGTATCCTAGTGGTTCAGAGCACAGAATTCGGAGAGAAGCGAAGAATAGTGTGGCTTCTGATGTCTCCTCTGCTTCCTTAGACAGGTGTCAAGTTCTTTAGTGCATCCACCTCCTTCTCTGCAAAGTGGGTAGAGAACAGTTGTTCTCATCGCCATGTGTGGGGTAAGAGAGAGAGCCTGGCTTTCAACCTGGAACTCTGTTGGTGCTCAGTGATTTCACAGGGACAAAGTAGTTTATTTCAAAAAAATATTTTTGCAATTATATGACCGTTTTCTGAATTTGTCATTCTTCAGTCGCTCAGTCATGTCTGACTCTTAGGGACCCCGTGGACGGCAGCACGCCAGGCCTCCCTGTCCATCACCATCTCCTGAAGCTTGCTCAAAGTCATGTCCGTTGAGTCGGTGATGCCATCCAACCATCTCATCCTCTGTCGCCCCCTTCTCCTCCCGCCTTCAAACTTTCCCAGCGCCAGGGTCTTTTCCAATGAGTCAGTTCAAAGTACTGGAGTTTCCGCTTCAACATCAGTCATTCCAATGAATATTCAGGGCTCATTTCCTTCAGGATGAACTGATTTCCTGACTCTCAAGAGTCTTCTCCAGCACCAGAGTTTGAAAGCATCCGTTCTTTGGCACTTAGCCTTCTTTATGGTCCAGCTCTCACATCCGTACATGACAGCTGGAAAAACCATAGCTTTGAGTAGACGGAAGTTGTCGGCAATGTGATGTCTCTGCTTTTTAATAAGCTGTCTGGGTCTGTCATGTTTCTTTCCAAGGAGCACGTGTCTATGTATCTTATGACTGCCTTCACAGTCGGCAGTGATTTTGGAGGCCAAGACAATACAATCTGCCACTGCCTCCACATTTTCCCCTTCTGTTTGCCATGATGTGATTAAATTCAGACTTCTCTGTCAGAGCTGTTTTACATTCACAGCAAAGGTGAGGGAGAGGTACAGACAGTTTCCATTCACTCCCTGCCCATGTTCCTATTCTAACCCCACTATTAATGAACACCTCTCACTTCCGCCTCCAGAGTGGGGTGCGTGTATATACATGTCTATTTAACTAAGGGATAACCCACATTACCCAGCATCCAAAGGCCAGCCTTTGCATTAGAGTTCACTCTGGGTCTTGTACATCCTATGGGTGTGGACAAGCGTGGAACGACATGGATCCATTGTTAGAGTGTCGTAAAGAGTATTTTCGATGTCCTAACAGTTCTGTCGGAGAAGGCAATGGCAACCCACTCCAGTACTCTTCTCTGGAAAATTCCATGGATGTAGAGCCTGGTAGGCTGCAGTCTATGGGGTCCCGAAGAGTCGGATACGACTGAGCGACTTCCCTTTTACTTTTCACTTTCATGTGTTGGAGAAGGAAATGGCAACCCACTCCAGTGTTCTTGCCTGGAGAATCCCAGGGACGGGGGAGCCTGGTGGGCTGCCGTCTGTGGGGTCGCACAGAGTCGGACACAACTGAAGCGACACAGCAGCAGCAGCAGCAACAGTTCTGTACATCACCCTTCTCACCACCCCAGCCCTGGCACCCACTGATGCTTTTACATATGTACATAAAATATAGAGATAATGACTCTACAACGCTGCCTTTACCAGAACGTCACCTACCTGAAATCACACATTCTGTAGCCTTTTCAGATCAGCTTGTTTCACGGAGTGAAATACATGCATTGAAGGTTGATCCATATCTTTCTTTATGGCCCAGGAGCTCAGTTTTTCTTTATCCATTATCTGGATCGACCGTAGTTTATTTATCCATCCGGCTGCTGGGGAATATCTCGGTTTCTTCCAAGTTTGGACCATGATCGCTAGAGATACATAAACACTGGCGTGTAGATTTTTGTGTGGCTACAAGTTTTCAGCTCCTTTGGGTAATTACTCAGGAGTGTGATTGCTGGAATCTACTGTTTTCGTCACATCCTATGCAAGGGAGGACTCTGGATTTTCTTCTTGAATACCAAAACAGTGGTATGCCTCGGGGATGACAACGCACTTGGCAAAATTAGGCTTCCGAATTCAGGGGCGATGTGTTTGCCAAAGGGATTAATCACACTTATTTTTAGGATAGCATTTCTGGCAGGAGAAGCAAAGAAAGGGAGGAAGCATTTGAAAATGCCCACTTCTCCACAGACCAGCCAGTCCAGGAGAACAACCCTGGATATTCATTGGCAGGACTGATGTGCAAGCTGAAACTCCAGTACGCTGGCCACCTGATGTGAGGGGCCAACTCACTGAACAAGACTCTGATGCTGGGAAAGACTGAGGGCAGGAAGAGAAGGGGACCACAGAGGATGAGATGGTTGGATGGCATCACCAACTCAATGGACATGAGTTTGAACAAACTCCAGGAGATGGTGAAAGACACGGGAGCCTGGCGTGCTGCAGTCCATGGGGTCACAAAGAGTCAAACATGGCTTAGCGAGTGAGCAATTTCTCCCCAGACCAGCTCACTGACGTCACTTACTTGGACAAGGCTGGTATTTGAGACAGATCTACTTTCATAAACAGCCATGCTTCTGTACCAAAGCTCTACCTCTGAGAACTTAAAGAATTAGACACATCTAATACGTCACTGATGCTCCAGAAAGTTACATCTGATCCCCTATCCTCTCTCTTCATTTCTGCAAATGCAATTTTTTCCCCCTCACATTGTCACAGACTTTCCCCACCAAAGCTTCTCTCCTGGGGAAAAATGGTTGGATTTAATTTTCTGTGTATCTAATCCTAAGATTGGAAAGTTAATCCCACAGTCCTGTTTAGATAAGCTATTGGGTTTTCTTTGGCAAATTCGAGAATATGGAAATCGTCGTATGCTCCTGATGTGTTTCATATAAAAGATGAAAGGCCAGGAGCATGCTTGCTATTCTCTAGTTTCTGGCATGGGTGCCAAGTAGCTATTCTGCATTCGTCTGCTGTGACTGTTGTTTACTCATTTAGTCATGGCCGAAACTCTTTGCTACCTCATGGACTGCGGCCTACAAGGGTCCTTTGTCCCTGGGACTTCCCAGATGAGAATACCGGAATGTATTGCCATTTCCTCCTCCAGGGATCGAACCCACATCTCCTGCATTGGCAGGGAGATTCTTTACCCTCCGGGCCACCAGGGAAGTCCAAAAGAGGCATAAATGGCTTACAAGAGGCTTCCCAGATGGTGCAGTTGGCAAACAGTCCACCTGTCAGTGCAGGAGACGCACGAGACGCAAGTTTGATCCCTGGTTCTGGAAGATTCCTTGGAGGAGGGAATGGAAACCCACTCCAGTATTGTTGCTTGGGAAATCCCATGGACAGAGGAGCCTGGAAGGTTATAGTCCTTGGAGATTCAAAGAGTGGAACATGATCAAGTAATTGAGAACACATGCAGATATCTTTAAAATAAATTCTTCTGCCATCATTGCAAGATCTAAGCGTCCATGCCTGCATGGCACACTGGATGCCCAGCATGAGAATGAAATGGAATTCACTCCCAAAGCACGCCACTGGGGAGTTCCACAACAGCAGCTACACAGAGAAGATCTGAAGAATTTGGGATCTTCAGGCTGTCAGAACCCCAAGTAATCAGGAGTTAGGATCATGGGCACTTCAAAAACCTTCCGGTAATCTAAATAGAGGGCTTTCCTAGTGGCTCAGCGGGTAAAGAATCCTCCTGCAATGCGGGAGACCTGGGTTCGATCCCTGGGTTGGGAAGATTCCCCTGGAGGAGGAATTGGCAACCCACTCCAGTATTCTTGACTAGGAAATCCCATGGTTGGAAGAGTCTGGAGGGCTACAGTCCACGGGGTAGAAAAGAGTCAGACACCAGTGAGTGACTAACCACACATTCCAAACAGAACTGATTTCCCATCCAAAACTCTATTCTAAATGATACGGTCCACTGGAGGTCAGAGTCTAGGATCTTACCTCATGCAGGGTCTCTAAAGATAGCCTTCTCTTGCCTTTTTGTCCTCAGAAGGCTGTGTGATGATGTGTTTCTTCAAATAGCAGAATTCATCAAGCTTCCCTGGCAGTCTAGTCAGTAGGACCCTGCACTTCCCGCTGCTGGGGACTCGGGTTCGATCCCTCGTCAGGGAACTAAGATCCCACAAGCCATGTGTCTCGGCCAAAAATGAAAAAAGCAGAATCCTTAATGAATGGAAAGACTTGCTTTCCAAGAAGCAGTGGACTTCACTGAACAGAGCCAGAGCCACTGAGTCTCCCATGAATTCCGGGCAAAGACTGGGACAGAAAAGGATGTTCAAGAGCGATATCGAGGGGGAAAAAGTAAGTCAACAGAAAAGAAATGGAGCATTTTGTCATTTGCAGATGCTCATGGGCGGCCCGGTTGGATAAATGATGCTTTAGAAAAAAGGTATCCACCTGCACGCGCCCTCACACTTTGACTTGATTATTTTTTCTTTGAGAAAAATTTCATTTCAACAAAGAAAGACCTAGTGTTGTCTTTTTAAAAAATGTTTATTTGTTTTATTTATTTATATTGGCTGTGCTGAGACTTTGGCCATGTGTGTTACTGCACACCGCCTTTGCTTTAGTTGCAGCGAGCAGGGTCTGTTCTGATCACAGGTTTCTCGTTATGGTGGGGTCTCTTTTTACGGAGCATAGGCTCAGTAATTGTAGCACATACCCTCTCTTGCCTCAGGGCATATGGGATCTTCCCGGACTAGGGATTGAACCCGTGTCTCTTGCATTGGCAGGTGGATTTTTAACCATTGCATCATCATGGAAGTTCCCCACATTGTCTTAAAAGCCAAACTACTGGTATTGTTTGAGTACCGACGGAAACTTCAAACAGCTGATTGCTGCCCCAGAGTCCACCCCCTCCCTCACAAGCGTGCTGTCCTGAGAGGAGAGTTTCTGGTGAAGACAGTCCTGGAGATGGGCATCCTGTTTTTTCTTTCTTTCTTTCTTTCTTTCTTTTTTTTTTTGGAGGGGAAGCATTTAGAAAAATGAACACTAGGTTCACGTCAAACATGAATACGAAGTTCTGAGACTGTTAAACTGTCTCCAGTTAAAACAGGTCATTCAAAAGAAGAGAGGTTTTGTATGCAGCCAACAGGAATTTGCTGTATGTCTCAGGAAACTCAAACTCTAGACTCTGCATCAACCTAGAGGGGTGGGATGGGGAGGGAGGTTGAAAAGGGAGGGGATATATATACACCTGTGGCTCACTCAGGTTAATGTTTGACAGAAAACAGCAAAATTCTGCAAAGCAATTATCCTTCAAAAAAAATTTTTTTTTAAAGGAGATATTTGTTAGACTTCAGAGCTTTGTTCAACAGTGCTCATTAATTGCACAGGGACAGTGATGTTTGTAGTGGAGAATGATAAAAGCTGGAGTGTTTGTAACTGTTCTGGAGAAGGCAGTGGCATCCCACTTCAGTACTCTTGCCTGGAAAATCCCATGGACGGAGAAGCCTGGTGGGCTACAGTTCATGGGGTCGCTAGGAGTCAGACACGACTGAGCAACTTCACTTTCACTTTTCACTTTCATGCATTGGAGAAGGAAATGGCAACCCACTCCAGTGTTCTTGCCTGGAGAATCCCAGGGATGGGGGAGCCTGGTGGGCTGCCATCTATGGGATTGCACAGAGTCAGACACTACTGAAGCGACTTGGCAGCAGCAACAGCTGTAACTGTTCTGGGAAGTTTAGACACCAGAGGCAAAGAGGATGGATACTGTCTACATGTGATGAGGACATTCTCTGTCTGCTCTTGACCCTTCCTAGCTAGCTGTTCTACATACAACATAGAGTCATTTCTGCATGTTCTACCTGAAAATCATGTATCAAGAAACTGTAGCGGGGCCTTCCGAGATGGCTGGGTGGTCAAGAGTCCACCCGTCAGTGCAGGAGACAGATCCCTGATTGGAGAAGATCCCATACGCCGCAGGGCAACTGAGCCCATGAACCACAATGACTGAACCTGCACTCTATTGCCCACACGCTGTAGATCCCTTGCTCCAGGAGAGAAACCACCCCAGGGAGAAACCCAAGCACCACAGTTAGAGAGTGGCCCCTGCTCGCTGCAACTAGAGAAAAGCCCTCCCAGCAACAGAGACTCAGGGCAGCCAGAAAGAATATATACAATTTAAAAAAGAGGCGGGGGGAGAGAGAGAGAGAGGGAGAGACACAGAG
>SJYF01000349.1:3233905-3256009 GCA_006410515.1 Procapra przewalskii
AACAGGGGCTCTGGATCAACCTGGAGGGGTGGGGTGGGCGGGAGATGGGAGGGAGGTTTAAGAGGGAGCGGATATCTGTACACCTATGGCTGATTCATGTTGAGGTTTGACAGAAAACAGCATAATTACGTAAGGCAATTATCCTTCAATTAAAATAATGAAATACGTTAAAGAGCAAAGAAAGAGAGAGGGACTTAAAATCCAAAGCCTTAGTTTAAATCTGGAACTTATACCGTATTAACTATATATTACTGATTCCTTTAAATCTCTCTTTTCTTCAATTTTTGCACCTGTTAAAAGGAGGGTTAAGTACGACTGTATTTAGGGTTACTGTAAAGATTACATCATTTTAAACCTTGAAAAAAGAAGACGAGGGTGCACCACGAGCCAGCCTCATTACTCGGTTTGTTGTTTTCGTTTCCCCCCTTATTATCAGATGTGTTCTTTCCAGAAAGGCAGCCGTGCCTGATAAGTGACCTAATGCCCCTCTCAGAAAGCTTTTCACTCTTGGAGCTGTTTTCCTTGTCATTTCTTTAAAAACCCAAGTCACAGAAGGTCCTCGGGGTGGAGGGCTTTTTGTCTGTCCTGCGGAAGGTCCATCGGGCCGGTTCAGAGGCACCATGCCAATTTCATTGTTGCCCCTTTTCTTTACTGTTTCTGGAACATTGCATGAGGGTAAATTAAACACAGTGATCTCAGTTTGCATTTCCTGGGGAAGTCCGGCCTTCTGAGTGGCTCCTTGGAGGAGCTCCTTGAATTCCGAGGGTCTCAATTCCATGAGATCCTTTCATGACGTCATTACCTGCGGTATAAATTTGTCCAGCGGTCAAAGATGCACCTGTGGAAGCCAGGTTTTCCTTTCACCATAATCTGGCTTCTTCTGAGCTTCTACCCTGATGCTAGGAAAGATTGAAGGCAGGAGGAGAAGGGGACGACACAGGATGAGATGGTTGGATGGCATCACCGACTTGATGGACATGAGTTTGAGGAAGCTCTGGGAGTTGGTGATGGACAGGGAGGCCTGGCGAGCTGCAGTCCATGGGGTGGCAGAGAGTCAGACCCGACTGAGTGACTGAACTGAACTGAGCTTCTATAGTGAGAAGTATTGACCTTTTCCTAACAAACCCCAGCCACTATCAATAGCATATCAATAGCATGCTGTACCTTCCACAGCTAGTACAGCCTGCATTTCCTCAGTACAGTTTATACCCAATAAATAATCTGATGGCGTGCAGGTAGGTCTCTGTATTATGAGACAAGAAGTGATGGACTCAGCTCCCTTCCATCTATTTTTAAAAGAGACTGTTTATTTAAGGAGTTGCTTTCTTCCAAGAAGAAACCTGATTGAAATCCACAGTGGGGGCTGGCATATTGAGCTGGCACTGTGACAAGATCTGATCCTTGAGTCTCTTTCTCAGATGATGGATGTTGCTGAAACTCATTTGTTTCCCATTGGCAGACACCTGTGTTTCCTCTTCCCTGGAGGTCCCTTCCTAGGATCTAGAAAACTCTTTTTCAGGGATGCCAGGCTGTCTCTTTCCTGCCTCTCATGATCCGTCTTCACCATTTTCTTTAAAGAGTTTTGCCTTCCTAACTTTACTCTTTCACTTTCATCAAGAGGCTAAACAGATTGGTTCCAAATAGGAAAGGGAGTACGTCAAGGCTGTATATCGTCCCCCTGCTTATTTAATTTATATGCAGAGTACATCATGAGAAACACTGGCCTGGATAAAGCACAAGCTGTAATCAAGATTGCCAGGAGAAATATCAATAAACTCAGATATGCAGATGACACCACCCTTATGGCAGAAAGTGAAGAGGAACTAAAAAGCCTCTTGATGAAAGTGAAAGTGGAGAGTGAGAAAGTTGGCTTAAAGCTCAACATTCAGAAAACGAAGATCATGGCATCTGGTCCCATCACTTCCTGGGAAATAGATGGGGAAACAGTGTCAGACTTTATTTTTTTGTGCTCCAAAATCATTGCAGATGGTGATTGCAGCCACGAAATTAAAAGACTCTTACTCTTTGGAAGGAAAGTTATGACCAACCTAGATAGCATATTGAAAAGCAGAGATATTACTTTGCCAACAAAGGTCTGTCTAGTCGAGGCTATGGTTTTTCTAGTGGTCATGTATGGATGTGAGTTGGACTGTGAAGAAAGCTGAGCACCAAAGAATCAATGCTTTTGAACTGAGGTTCTGGAGGACTCTTGAGAGTCCCTTGGACTGCAAGGAGATCCAACCAATCCATCCTAAAGGAAATCAATCCTGAGTGTTCATTGCAGGGACTGATGTTGAAGCTGAAATTCCAATACTTTGACCACCTGAAACGAAGAGTCAACTCATTTGAAAAGACTCTGATGCTGGGAGGGATTGGCGGCAGGAGAAGAAAGGGACGACAGAGGATGAGATGGCTGGAAGGCATCACTGACTCAATGGACATGAGTTTGAGCAAGCTCTGGGAGTTGATGATAGACAGGGAAGCCTGGAATGCTGCACTCCATGGGGTCCACAAAGAGTCAGAAACGACTGAGCAACTGAACTGAACTGAACTTTACTCTTGTCTGTGTAAGCTTTACTCAGTTGCTTGGTCGTGTCCAGCTGTTTGCGATCCATGGACTGGAGTCCTGTAGGCTCCTCTGTCCGTGGGATTCTCCAGGCAAGAATACTGGAGTGGGTGGCCATTTCCTTCTCCAGGGGATCTTCCCAACCCAGGGATCGAACCCATGTTTCCTGTGTCTTCTGCACCGGCAGGCAGATTGTTTACCACGGAGTCACAGTCTTGTTAAAGCTAGTGAATTGTGTGTGCGTGGGTGTGTTTAAATTGGAGGATCATTGGTGTACAGTTTTGTGTTACTTTCTGTTGTACGACAGTGTGAATCAGCCGTACGCATACTTGCATCCCCTCCCTCTCGATTCACACCTCGTCCCACCCAGGTCATCACAGAGCCAAGCTGTGCTCGCTGTGTTATGCAGCACCTTCCTAGCGGTCTGTTTCACACGCCGTGGTGTATAGAAGTCAGTGCTGTGGTCTCAGTTCGCCCCACCCTCTCCTTCCCCCGCTGTGTCCACGAGTCTGTTTTCTCTGTCTGCACCCGTATTCCTGCCCTGCAAATAGGTTCATCAGGACCATCTTTCTATACTCCATATATATGCTTTAATATTTGATACTTGTTTTTCTCTTTTTCACTTTCATTTCCTCTTGATGACAGACTCTGCATTTCTCCACCTCACCAAAACAGACTCAATTTTGCTCCCTTTTTATGGCTAATATTCTGCAGCCTAGAAGTCCATCAACATGAATGGATCAAGAATCTTTGGTGCATACCCACAATGGAATATTGAGTATATTTTTAAAAGCTCTTCATTTGGGAAATAAAATCAAGCATCTAAATGGGTCTCCTTGAAAGAGGGTGAAAGTGAAAGTCGCTCAGTCGTGTCTGACTCTTTGTGACCCCATGCACCCATGGATTTCTCCAGGCCAGGATACTGAAGTGTGGATAGCCTTTCCCTTCTCCAGGGGATCTTCCCAACCCAGGGATCAAACCCAGGTCTCTTAAATTACAGGCAGATTCTTAACTGTCTAAGCCACCAAGGAAGTACCTCTAATAAAGTGAACAGAAGCGTTAGTCACCCAGTCCTGTCTGAGTCTTTCTAACCCGGAGACGTATAGCTGACCAGACCCCTCTGTCTGTGGGATTTTCCAGGCAAGAATACTGGAGTGGGTTGCCATTTCCATCTCCAGGGGATCTTCCCAACCCAGGAATCGAACCTAGGTCTCTTTGGAGAGACACTTATTTGCAACTCATCTGTAAAAGACTTGGATAAGCAATTCCGCCCCCTCCCTATAGACACAGACAAGTGAATTTTATAAATACATGTGGAAGGCGGTTATCTGGACTGTCATAAACTCAGTGTGTTTTCCTAACGACCTAATTAATTCAAAGACATTCTCAACAGAGGCAAGTTGTTTTGTATGTGGCTGTTTAAAACCTCTTGGACATGATCACCCTGCCCTCCTCCAGTATTTGAAGCTCCTTTGGAAATCAGTCTTAAAATGGCAGTGTCATGCTGGTGAATTCCCACTTGGCAGGGAGTCTGCCAGGTGAAAATCTAACGTGAAGGTTTTATCTGCATGTGTATCACGCCTTCTGAGTGATAACACTGGGGGTGTGGGCCAGTGGAAAAGAACACGCAGTAACAGAGATGTGCCTAATGGATAATTAAGGTGGGGGAAGTAGAACCGTCAAGGCAGAGGATTTAATTGGGTTTAATTGGGTTAAGAGGAATAGGCCAGAAGGAAAGAATAGCTCTTAATAGGAGGTCTGAAAATAACCACAGAAAGCATTCATTGCACAAAAAAAAAAAAAAAGCTGTGACATCTGATGATTGTCGTGCAAAGGAAAAATCCACCTTTTTATATCCTGCTCTGTGCTGAAGGAGGTGAAGGGTAGAAAGAAATTTTTCCGTATATTTGTGTGTGTGTGTGTGTGTGTGTGTGTGTGTGTGTGTGTGTGTGTGAAAAGTGCAAAGTCTGAAAGTGTTAGTTGCTCAGTTGTGTCCGACTCTGCGACCCTGTGAACTATATAGCCCACTGGGTTCTTCTGTCTGTGGAATTGTTCAGGCAAGAATACTGGAGTGGGTTGCCATGCCCTCCTCCAGGGGATCGTCGCCACCCAGGGATCGAACCCAGGTCTCCTGCCTTGCAGGCAGATTCTTTGCCATCTGATCCATATATAAGAAAGGAAAGTTTTGAGTTTCGAAAGGGGAGATGCCAGAGGGCTTCCCTGGTGGCTCAGAGGTTAAAGCGCCTGCCTCCAGTGCGGGAGACCCGGGTTCGATCCCTGGGTCGGGAAGATCCCCTGGAGAAGGAAATGGTAACCCACTCCAGTATTATTGCCTGGAAAATCCCATGGACGGAGAAGCCTGGTAGGCTACAGTCCATGGGGTCGCAAAGAGTCAGACACGACTGAGCGACTTCACGTTCAGTTTGACACATCAGAAAGGATAGCATTATCTTTAGGCTTTCAGGATTTCGCCATTAAACACTGTGGAGCGTCTATAACATCGAGGGTTTCTGCGTCCGTTGTCTCAGACACAGATCACAGGAAACAGGTGGGCAACACGCCCGAAAGCAGTGGCTTTATAAATGCCGTGATCAGTTCTGTTTTTCCCTGCATTGCTTCTCCACGGCTTCAATGAGTGGAGACTCCGTCTGGGTACCCAGCATTCAATGGTATTTTTCCTTTTTTTTTTTTTAATTGGAGTATGCTTTATTTACAATACTGTGTTCGTTTCAGGTTTAAGACACAGTAAGTCAGTAATACCTCCAGTACGTTGGCCACCTCATGTGAAGAGTTGACTCACTGGAGAAGACTCTGATGCTGGGAGGGATTGGGGGCAGGAGGAGAAGGGGACGACAGAGGATGAGATGGCTGGATGGCATCACGGACTCGATGGACATGAGTCTGAGTGAACTCCGGGAGTTGATGATGGACAGGGAGGCCTGGCGGGCTGCAGTCCGTGGGGTCACAAAGAGTTGCACACGACTGAGCGACTGACCTGAACTGAACTGATGCCCACTTTTGCTTAGGTTCTTTTCCCATCCACGGCATTATACAGTGCTGAGTACCATTCCCTGTGCTATGCAGTAGGCCTTTGTTCTTTCCTATTTTATAAACAGCAATGTGTATATGTCAATTTCGATCTTCCAGTTGATCCCTCCCCTGGGTCTCCCTGGTAGCCATACATTTGTTTTCTACACCCATGACTCAATCTCGGTGTTGTAAATAGGTTCATTTGTATCATTGTTTTTTGTTAATGATATTTGTCCTTGTCTTTCTGACTTACTTCACTTCATTTGATAATTTCTAGGTCCATCCGTGTTGCTGCAGGTGGCAAAATTTTACTCTTTTTTAATGAGATAAAGTAAGCAGGAAAAAAAAAAATGAGTGCTTGGCATGTGGTACTCCTTTCTTTGCTTGCAGAGGTCACAACAGTAGGTCCTCAAAACCAGATCTGAGCCTTAGCTGATGGTTGTTTTTTTCCACGTTTCTTATTAATGGAAAGATTAATTGCTTCTCGCTGTGTTGGTTTCTGCTCTTCAACAATGCAGACCAGTGCTAACTATATATATATACTATTTTATATTGGACTGTGTGGTTAGAGTCTTTAGCAGCGACATGTACACACCGCTTTATTTCAAAGGAACCTCAGTTTTTAACGTTAGATTCCATGGAGACTGGCTGAAATCTGTCAACTGCCAAAGACTCTAGCACTGTTGATTTCCTGTGTCAAAGGGCAAACGCTAGAGGCGCTCTTTAGCATGAAATTTCTGCAGGCAGGAAGCATAGCGGCTGGGACTTCCCTGCGGTTGAGTGGTTAAGACTTCACCTTCCAATGCGGGCGCTGAAGGTTCGATCCCTGGTCGGGGAGTGAGGATCCCACATGCCTCGTGGACAAAAGACCAGATGCGTAAAAGAGAAGCCATATGGTAACAAAATCAATAACGACTGTAAACATTAATGATAATAATAATAAAAACGATAGAGATTGAACCATGGGACTCAAAGGAGGTTTATGTCTGGAGTATGAATGGAATTGACGGACAGGAAGAAGTTTACCAGCTGCCCAGAGGAGATGGAGCTGAGGAGAGACGCTTGAACGCTGACCTGGCCTTCCTCATCCGGGGACTTTCGGACTGACTGACCGGGCCTTCTTCTTCTCGGTACCTTCTGCATCTCGTCTCTTCCTTTTCATGGAATAACCTTTGCTGAGGACCTCCTGTTTCCCCAGAATCAGTATTACTCGTCTGTGGTCTTTGACCTTCAATTGCTCATCGTCTGGCCATGAACGTCAACCTGGAGGAATTAACTCTGACATAATGTGCGTTCCTTGATCCTTTCTGCTGTCCATAAGCCCTTGTGGGCTTCTATTCACACGCTCAAAATGCAGTCCTTCACTCCTCTGGTACCGCGTGACCGAACCCCTTGGACTCAGCTCTGTCTCCGTATCTAAGGTACTCAAACACATCTCTCAGATGTGCCATCCCAAATTTCAGCCTGCACTAGCCTAGGGTCCCACAGGAGGAGGGGACGGGAGGAAGTGGACCAAGCACTTGCTCAACTGTAATAATTTATATCTAGGCTTGACCTCATCTTCTGGAATACAGACTGTCTTCAGATGGAAGTTTGATGGATGTATCTTCCTATTGATCAAAGTGAGTTTCACAGTGGAACCACTCACCAGCACCTTAATAAGTAATCACAGTTAGCTCTCACTTCTCTAGGGGACGTGTCTTGGACTAAATGTACGTATGTTAACATCCAGGTAAGCGAAAGTGAGAGTTGGGGTGGCTGAGATGGTAAAGAATGTGCCTGCACTGCAGGAGACCCAGGTTCCATCCCTGGGTCGGAAAGTTCCCCTGGAGAAGGAAATGGCAACCCACTCCAATATTCTTATCTGGAGAATCCCATGGACAAAGAGCCTGGGAGATACCGTCCATGGGGTCACAAAGAATTGAACATGACTGAGCTGACTGTGGCTCAGATCATGAACTCCTTATTGCCAAATGCAGACTGAAATTGAAGAAGTCGGGAAAACCACTAGACCATTCAGGTATGACCTAAATCAAATTCCTTATGATTATACAGTGGAAGTGAGAAATAGATTTAAGGGCCTAGATCTGTTAGACAGAGTGCCTGATGAACTATGGAATGAGGTTTGTGACATTGTACAGGAGACAGGGATCAAGACCATCCCCATGGAAAAGAAATGCAAAAAAGCAAAATGGCTATCTGGGGAGGCCTTACAAATAGCTGTGAAAAGAAGAGAAGTGAAAAGCAAAAGAGAAAAGGAAAGATATACCCATTTCAATGCAGAGTTCCAGAGAATAGCAAGGAGAGACAAGAAAGCCTTCTTCAGCAATCAATTCAAAGAAATAGAGGCAAACAATAGAATGGGAAAGACTGGAGATCTCTTCAAGAAAATTAGAGATAACAGGGGAATATTTCATGCAAAGATGGGCTCAATAAAGGACAGAAATGGTATGGACCTAGCAGAAGCAGAAGATATTAAGAGGTGGCAACAATACACGGAAGAACTGTACAAAAAAGATCTTTATGACCGAGATAACCACAATGGTGTGATCACTCATCTAGAGCCAGACATCCTGGAATGTGAAGTTGAGTGGGCCTTAGGAAACATCAGTATGTACAAAGCTAGTGGAGGTGATGGAATTCCAGTTGAGCTCTTTCAAATCCTGAAAGATGATGCTGTGAAAGTGCTGCACTCAATATGCCAGCAAATTTGGAAAACTCAGCAGTGGCCACAGGACTGGAAAAGGTCAGTTTTCATTCCAATCCCAAAGAAAGGCAATGCTAAAGAATGCTCAAGCTACCACACAATTGCATTCATCTCACATGCTAATAAAGTAATGCTCAAACTTCTCCAAGCCAGGCTTCAGCAACATGTGAACTATGAACTTCCAGATGCTGAAGCTGGTTTTAGAAAAGGCAGAGGAACCAGAGATCAAATTGCCAACATCTGCTGGATCATGGAAAAAGCAAGAGAGTTCCAGAAAATCATCTATTTCTGCTTTATTGACATTGCAAAGCTCTTGACTGTGTGGATCTCAATAAACTGTGGAAAATTCTGAAAGAGATGGGAATAACAGACCACCTGACCTGCCTCTTGGGAAATCTGTATGCAGGTCAGGAAGCAACAGTGTGAACTGGACATGGAACGACAGACTGGTTCCAAATAGGAAAAGGAGTACGTCAAGGCTGTATATTGTCACCCTGCTTATTTAACTTCTATGCAGAGTACATCATGAGAAATGCTGGGCTGGAAGAAACACAAGCTGGAATCAAGATTGCCAGGAGAAATATCAATAGCCTCAGATATGCAGATGACACCATCCTTATGGCAGAAAGTGAAGAGGAACTAAAAGGCCTCTTGATGAATGTGAAAGAAGAGAATGAAAAACTTGGCTTAAAGCTTAACATTCAGAAAATAAGATCATGGCATCTGGTCCCATCACTTCATGACAAATAGATGGGGAAACAGTGGAAACAGTGTCAGACTTTATTTTTTGGGGCTCCAAAATCACTGCAGATGGTGATTGCAGCCATGAAATTAAAAGAAGCTTACTCCTTGGGAGAAAAGTTATAACCAACCTAGACAGCGTATTGAAACACAGAGACATTACTTTGTCAAAAAGGTCCATCTAATCAAGGCTATGGTTTTTCCAGTGGTCATGCATGGAAGTGAGAGTCGGGCTATAAAGAAAGCTGAACGCCAAAGAATTGATGTTTGAACTGTGGTGTTGGAGAAGACTCTTGAGAATCGCTTGGACTGCAAGGAGATCCAGCCGGTCCATCCTAAGGGAGATCAATCCTTGGTGTTCATTAGAAGGACTGATGTTGAAGCTGAATCTCTAATATTTTGGCCACCTGGTGTGAATAGCTGACTCACTGGAAAAGACCCTGATGCTGGTAAAGATTGGGGGCAGGAGGAGAAGGGGACGACAGAGGATGAGATGGCTGGATGGCATCACCGACTCAATGAACATGAGTTTGGGTAACCTCCAGGAGTTGGTGATGGACAGGGAGGCCTGGTGTGCTGTAGTCCATGGGGTTGCAAAGAGTCAGACCCGACTGAGCGACTGAACTGAACTCAGCTGAACGACCAACACTTTCATTTTCACACACGCATGTGTATTTATAAAAGAATATGTATATACATTCACAGAGACATGCATTCCCATATCCCTACATGTGATTAGTATCGTTCTATTCTATGCTCATTGTGCAAAGAAGAATATGGAGTCATTCATGCATATTTCATGTGTATTGGATCTCTTGACTTATAGTTTTCATCACATTTTGAAATTTTAGTCACTACTTTCAAATACATTTGTTTTTATCCCTACTTCCCTCTTGGGGTTGCATTTACATTATTTAAGATTTTGGGGGGTGGGGGGGAAGAAAATGGCAGCTTTGATGGCCGAGAGCCTTCTCTGTGGGTTGCTGATGGGCAGGCCAAGTTTAGAAGGCATGTTCTTAACCCTTGCCCCATACTTCTACCAAATGTTTGGTACCTGGATGAGAGAATGTTTCAATGCCCAGTGGTGCATATTTGAGCCTGTTTCTCAGATTGCTCACACTTACCCTTCTATCTGCAAATGGGTGGCCACCATCGCGTGTATTTGATTGATCATCTCCAACAGAAGGAGCATTGATCAAGGTGTTGCAGAGATTTTCAAAGAATGGAGAAGGTGTACTTCTGAGCCCAGGGAACTTAATTCCTCAGTGGGTTGCTTTAAAGAAAGACACACACACATAGACGTACATAGACACGAACATACACGTCTCGTATATTATTGGCTTAGTTGTAAATATATGTATATTTTAAAACTCGTTTAGTCACTCCATTGGGCCTGACTCTTTGCAACGCCATGGACTGTGGCGCACCAGGCTCCTGTGTCCATGGGATTTTCCAGGCAAGAATACTGGAGCAGGCTGCCGTTTCCTCCTCTAGGAGGTCTTCCCAACCCAGAGACTGCACCCGGATCTCCTGCATTGACAGGCAGATTCTTTACCACCGAGCCACCAGGGAAGGCTGTATTTTGAAACTGCATACATGTAACTACATACATGTGTATATAACTTAAAGTACTGTTCAATTCAGTTGCTCAGTTGTGTCTGCCTCTTTGCGACCCCATGGGCTGCAGCACGCCAGGCCTCCCTGTCCATCACCAACTCCCAAAGCTTTCTCAAACTCAAGCCCATCGCGGCGGTGATGCCGTCCAACCATCTCTTCCGCTGTCATCCCCTTCTCCTCCTGCCTTCAATCTTTCCAGACCCTGTGAAATAACCCCGTGTGGTTAAATATGGGAAGAAGGCAATAGATTCTTTGTGTGGGACAGTGAGTACAAGGACTCCATGAAAACTGGGGGTAAAGAGAATTAGTATTCGTTCTGAATCTATCTGGCTGTAGAGTTCAGGTGCATGACCCCTAGTGACATGTTAATCCTGCTCATAGACCGTTTGTGGTCTTGAAAAAGTACATCCATTAAGAACAGGGTTGTAAGGCTGCTCTATCTGCTTCTGACCACATTAATCTGCCTGTATTCTTCAGAACCAGTGGTCTCCCCTGAACTGTGACTTCCCGCTTCACTGGAGACCTTTCTGTTCCCCTGACTTCCATATTTCATGTACACTCTGGGCGTTGATTTAATCACTTAGTGGCGTCTGACTCTTGTGACCCCATGGACCACAGCCCCCCAGGCTCCTCTGTCCATGGGCTTTCCCAGGCTAGACTATTGGAGTGGGTTGCCGTTCCCTTCTCCAGGGGAATCTTCCCAACCCAGTGATCCAACCCAGGTGTCCTGCATTGCAGGCGGATTCTTTACCACTGAGCCACCTGGGAAACCCACATACACTCTGCTTTGAAGATAACAGTCAGGTTTCCGAGGACCCTCGGGCTGAAGGCAAATGATGAGGTCACTTCACCCAAGCCCTCGTGGGTCGGTCCAGGAAGCTGAAGCGCTGGCCGCTACCTGATGTTTCAGAGGCCTGCTGGCTAATTGGTGACAAGGCAATGGCCGTCTTGGGTGACCTGACTCTGTGTCAGCAATGCTATCAGCCTCTGCTGCTCTTTCTGGATTGTGTGGGCAGCTGGTTTGTAACCTTGGCAATAATATCGTTCCTTCTCTCTTATTTTCTTATTTTTTATCAATTTATTTTAATTGGAGAATAATTACCATATTGTGATGGTTTTCTTTTTGCCGTACATCAACCTAAATTTTCTTTTAAATTTCAGATATATTTTAAGTGCTTGGGAAAATCAATTTTGGGGAGAAACCTGTAGAGATAGCATCTCCTAATGGAAATTTGCACCGTGTGGTGATTGAAAGTGAAAGTGTTAGACGCTCAGTCGTGTCCAGCTTTGTGACCCCATGCTCTGCCAGGCTTCTCTGTCCATGGGGTTCTCCGGCCAAGAATGTTGGAGTGGGTTGCCATTTCCTCCTCCAGGGGATCTTGCTGACCCAGGGATCGAACCCAGGTCTCCCACACTGCAAGTGGATTCTTTACCATCTGAGCCACCAGGGAAGAACTGTACAATAACCACACTCAGAAAATGTGCACTGTATGGAAACAGATAAATAAATATATATATATATATATATGCATATATATATATGTATATAAGTTAAACGAATACATCTACTGACATACTCAAAAAGAGAACGTCACCAATATCTTTGTTTGCATATAAATTGCTACCCAGAATAGGGTCGTTACTGCCCTAGCTTTTGGTTTATATAATGCCCTTGTTTTTTTTGTTTTTCAGTACAAGTACAGCTCTAAGCTGTTTATACAATGCCAATAGCAGCATCCCATCATATGTCTGTTTCTGAGACTTGCTCTTTACTAGGAGGACATATCTCTTTTGACTCAGATCTTCATTTTATACATATTTCACTGTTGTGCAGTATTCTAACATGCTAAAATGTACTTACCATTCACCTCTTAGTGAATGTCTGGGTTTTTTCCAGTTTTTTTCTATTATAATTTTGCTTGTATCAAGGAAGCTCTGTAGGAGACATACAGACTATTTAGGTTGTGTAGTTTGCATACGTGCGTTGTGTGTGTGTGTGTTTATCCGCACCAGAGTCGTGTGCACGCCTGACACTCCTCTATGACACAGAATCGTTTTCCCGGGAGACCACCCTAATCTGTGACCAGCCTGGTACGGAACTGCTGCACATCGTGGCTCAATGCTTTCTGCCTCTTGGCTTTTGCATTTTCTCTGACCCTAAGTGACCTCTTCTCTCTTTCACCAATACCCAATGAGTTAATCTGTCTGCTGCTGCTAAGTCGCTTCAGTCGTGTCCGACTCTGTGTGACCCCATAGACAGCCGCCCACCAGGCTGCCCCGTCCCTGGGATTCTCCAGGCAAGAACACTGGAGTGGGTTGCCATTTCCTTCTCCAATGCAGGAAAGTGAAAAGTGAAAGTGAAGTCACTCAGTCGTGTCTGACCCTTCCAGACCCCATGGACTGCAACCCACCAGGCTCCTCTGTCCATGGGATTTTCCAGACAAGAATACTGGAGTGAGTTGCCATTCTCTCCTCTCCAGAGGATCTTCCCCACCAGGGATGGAAGCTGGGTCTCCCGCATTGCAGGCAGACAATTTAGCATCTGAGCCACCCAGGGAAGTCCTGAATGTTTCTAAATATTTAGGAAAATGATGGTCCTAGTTATTGGAGTGTGGAACAAAAATTATGAAGGCTATTTGAAGAGCACAGAAATGGAAATTTTTTCAGAGACAAGATATTCTGAAGGGCTGACACTTTGACCATGATGTTCTGTGAGTGAGTCTTATGAGAGAGCTCCACACAAACCCTGGAGATATTTGCAAGTAACTTGATTTATATTTGGAAATCATGTTTGGTAACATGTAATCATTTTTTTAAATTTAAACATGTGTTTATTAAATTTTCTGTTAAATATTGAACACTTGTTTGTCCTAGGGCTACAGTGATTAATAAGATGGATAGATTTTAAAAATCTATTTATTTATTTTAATTAGAGGCTAATTACTTTACAATATTGTAGTGGGTTTTACCATACACTGACATGAATCTGCCATGGGTATACCTGTGTTCTCCATCCTGAACCCCCCTCCCCCTTCCCTCCCCATCCCATCCCTCAGGGTCATCCCAGTGCACTGGCCCCGAGCGCCCTGTCTCATGCATCGAACCTGGACTGGCGATCTATTTCACATATGGTAATATGCATGTTTCGATGCTATTCTCGCAGATCATCCCACCCTCCCCTTCTCCACATAGTCCAACAGTCTGTTCTGTACATCTGTGTCTCTTTTGCTGTCTTGTGTATAGTATCATCCTTATCTAAATTCCATATATATGCGTTAATATACTGTATTGGTGTCTTTCTTTCTGACTTACTTCACTCTGTATAATAGGCTCCAGCTTCATCCACCTCATTAGAACTGACTCAAATGCGTTCTTTTTTTCTTATAGCTGGGTACATGCTCCATTGTGTGTAAGTACCACAGCTTCCTTAAGGATGGATAGATTCCTTTGAAACTTTATTTTTTGTTGGAATGTAGTGGACTTACACTGTTGTGTTAGTTTCAAGTGTACTGCAGAGTGATTCTGTTATACGTATACATACATATGTACAAGAATCTGTTTCAGAATCTTTCCCCTTATATGTCATTACAAGACACTGAATGTAGTTTCCTTTGTATACAATGGGTCCTTGCAGTTTAGTTAATATGTAGTAGTGTGCGTGCGTTCACGCCAAACTCATGATTGATCTCTCCCTCCCTTTAGTGTTTCCCTTTCGCTAACCATAAGTTTGTTTTCTGTCTGTGTGGGTCTGTTTCTCTTTTGTGTGTAAATTCACTTGTATCTTTTTTTTTTAAGATCCACGTACAAGTGATAGGACATTTGCCTTTTTGTTTTACTTACTTCACTTAATATGACAATCTCTCCATCTGTGTTGCTGCAGAGGGCATTGTCCCACTCTTTTTTATGGCTGAGTAATATTCCATTGCACCCCATAATTATCCATTCGTCTGTTGATGGACGTTTAGAGTGCTTCTGTGACTTGGCTGCTGTGAATATGGCTGCAGCGAATATAAGGGGTCATGTGTCTGATTATGCTTTAGTCCAGATCCACCCTCAGGGCTCAAGCTATCCAGTTAGTCTTGAGTGGACCACCTACGAGCCATTAGACCCTTTTTCCTGGGTTTGTTCTGAGTTCTGTCTCTCGTTGCAAAGTCCACTTCCTACAGCCGTGCCCCAGATGTGTTCCTGACCCATTAAACTTCAGCACAAGAACAGAAATGGTGATGGAGGTGATAACTTGGAGCCTCTCACTGGGCACCAGTCTACCTTGAAGGAAGTTTGTATGGCATCTTTGCTCTTTGGTTATTTACATGTAAGCCTCATGGTTCAAAAGCGTGGATTTTGATGGGCATTGCTTTTTAGAAGTGCAACTACCAAAAAAAAAAAAGTGCAACTACATGGATGGGTGTACAAAGAACGGTAAGATTTGTTAAAAGATAGAATAGGACTCTTGTCCATCTGGGAGCTAAAATCAAAGCCAGGAAAATTTTTCTTGTTAAGGAAACACAAAAATATACTAATTGGCTGAGTACTAGCATGGAGTAAGTCTTGAATAAGGATTGGATGAGTGTGTGTGTGTGTGGTGTGTGTGTGTGTGTGTGTGTGTGTGTGTGTGTTGTAAGCCAGTGAGAGTGTGTGTGTGTGTTGTAAGCCAGTGAGCGGTGTGGAGCTTGTAGGCATTCGTAACTGGTGCCCTGGGCTATCTCACAACAGAGATATGTGTTCTAAGGTAAAAGATGAACCACACATCACCTGAAGAAGTAAAAGTGTGGAAGCGTTAGTCACTCAGTGTCTGACTCTTTGGGACTCCATGGACTGCAGCCCGCCAGGCTCCTGTGACCGTGCGGATTCTGCAGACAAGAACACTGAAGTGGGTTGCTAGTCCCCTCTCTAGGAGATCTTCCCGACCCAGGGATCGAATCCACTGGGGCACCATAAACACTGGGGTGTCCACCCCCAGAATCTAAAGACAAAATAATAGATCTTGGGAGATATACAGGCTCTGCAGTTTGAGGAAAGGCGATTACACACTTTCTAGCCCGCAGCGTGGCAGGACTATTGTACAGGCTCCTTCCTGGACAAGGACCGGGATCTGCGGGTCTTGTTTTCCTGTTGCTTCATGGAGCGAGACGAAAGTGCATCTTCCAAGTGCCTCTGCTGGTTGGCAGCCTCCCGGCAGCAGAAAGCAAATCCTGGACGCTCCTGGGAGCTGAGAGTCACACCGGAGGAGGGCTGTTTCTAACCTCATTAATTCTCTCATTTTTTCCCCCCTTTTTTTTCTGGGAGATGCATCCTCAAAGTTCTAACATGTATTGTATTTCATGACCACAGACTTGTGAGGCTGTGAACACCCCGGAGACGTGATTTTACTCCTTGAAAGGCCAAAACACCAAGGCAGATTTGACCAGGCCTCCCCTGAATTAAGGCTTCCCTCATAGCTCAGTCGGTAAAGCGTCTGCCTGCAAATGCAGGAGACCCGGGTTCGATCCCTGGGTCGGGAAGATCTCCTGGAGAAGGAAATGGCAACCCATTCCAGTATTCTGGCCTGGAGAGTCGCATGGGCAAAGGAGCCTGGCGGCCTACAGGCCATGGGGTCGCAAAGACTCAGACACGACTGAGCAGCTAAACCACCGCCACCCCTAAATTAAATATATGCACTTGAAAATTAAACCAGTCTCAGTCAGAGTGATGTTCACTTTGGGAGGAAGTGCATTGCAATTCTAGATCGAGAGGCCTGAGTTGGTTGGAGCCTTGCCTTAACGACAACCTCAGATAGAGTGTGGGTCCTACAGAAATCTTTCGGAAATACCCAGTCAGGGGTCCCCCTGGCCATCCAGCGGCTGGGAGTCCCCCTGCCAGTGCAGGAGACGCAGGTTGGATCCGTGATCCGGGAAGATCCCACATGCTATGGGGCAGCTGCCCCCAGGGGACACAACTGTTGAGCCCAAGCGCTAAAGCCCGCAAGTTGCAACCACTGGGCCCATCCATCCGAGAGCCTCTGCTCCCAAGTGAGAGTAGTCTCTGCTCAGCAAAGCCAGAGAAAGCCTGTGCGTGGCCACGAAGACCCAGCACAGCCAAAAATGGGTAAATATATAAATAAGTCTAATTATGTATTTTATGTCGTGTATGGATGTGAGAGTTGGACTATAAAGAAAGCTGAGCACTGAAGAATGGATGCTTTTGAACTGTGGTGTTGGAGAAGACTCTTGAGAGTTCCTCGGACTGCAAGGAGATCCAACCAGTTCATCCTCAAGGAAATCAGTCCTGAATATTCATTGGAAGGATTGATGCTGAAGCTGCAATACTTTGGCCACCTGATGTGAAGAGCTGACTCATTGGAAAAGACCCTGATGCTGGGAAAGATTGAAGGCGGGAGGAGAAGGGGATGACAGAGGATGAGATGGTTGGATGGCATTACCGACTCAATGGACATAGGTTTGGGTGGACTCTGGGAGTTGGTGATGGACAGGGAGGCCTGGCCTGCTGGAGTTCATGGGGTCGCAAACAGTCGGACATGACTGAGTGACTGAACTGAACTGAAAAAAATAGAAAAGAAAGATCAGTGTTCTTAAAAAATATGCAATCAAGTTATAAAGCACGTTGAAATGCCACTCAGTGGTATTACTCTTTGTGCAACTCTTGCAGAGAAGATAGGCTGTTAAGATCCCTCCAAACTCCCCAGTTTCATGTATGCAGTAAAGTTAGGTTTTTAACTTTTTTCATGAAAATATTTTATCAGGAATTTCTTTTCTGTAGCATTTTGTTTTTATTTTGGACACATTTGAAAGCTATGTAAATACATCATATAGAGAAAACATGTATAAATATGTGTACTATTAACATTTACTGAGTATACACATATATTATGTGTAGCTGGAATGTTCCACTCCCTGTGAAATTATTTTCAGTGTGAAATTTACTTGAGAATTTTTTTTTTTTTTGGTCTTCAAATGTATTTGAAAGGCTTCTCTGGCTCAGATGGTAAAGTGTCTGTCTGTAATGTAGGAGACCTGGATTTAATCCCTGGGTTGGGAAGATCCCTTGGAGAAGGAAATGGCAATCCACTCTAATACTCTTGCTCGGAAAATCCCATGGACCGAGGAGCCTGGTGGGCTACAGTCCACAGGGTGGCAAAAAGTCAGACATGACTGATAGACTTCACTTCACTCAAATGTATTGGTTGGTTAAATTTCCTCTGTGGAGGAGGAAATGGCAATGTGCTCCCATATTCTTGCCTGGGAAAGCCCATGGACAGAGGAGCCTGGTGGGCTACAAGTCCATGGGGTGGCAAAGAGTCAGACATGACTGATCGTGTACACACACACACACACACACACACACACACACACACACACACATTTATTGTGATTTTTAAGTGATGAGGAGGATGCCCATTTAAAAGGTTTATTAAAAAAAATCTTTGTTGTCTCTAATGTTAAAATATTTAAGGTTGCCAAGTGTTTGAGTGTGATACATTTATATATATACATATACAAACATATATATCTGGTTCCACTGATAATTCTCAGACATACCTACAGATGCTTAGTCATTTAGATGAATGCCGTAGATCATAAATTTGATGACGTACACCAGCAGTTCTTACCCTGAGATGCTTTTGCTCCCTGGAGTTCACTTAGCAGTGTCTGGAGACAATCTTGATTTTGAAAGCTAGATGGCTAAATCTAGTGAGTGTAGACCAGCAACAGTGAGACTCAGGACTGTTGAGACTCCCTTGGACGGCAGGGAGATGAAACCGGTCCATCGTAAAGGAAATCAACCCTGAATATTCACCAGAAGGACTGATGCTGAAGCTGAGGCTCCAGTACTCTGGCCACCTGATGGGAAGAGCTGAACATTAGCAGTGGTGCCAGAGAAATGTTTGTGGGCATATGTATGTGAGTCACCTTCAAATATCTGGCAACTTGAAGAACAGTGGGGTCCGAAGTGTTACCAGCGTGGCCTCTGAGAGACAGTGCTGGAGGTTGATGGTATGCCATTTTCTGCAAATGGCCAGATTCTAGAACATGATGACTTAACGTAGCTCAGAATGGTTATTGTGACTGCCTAGCCCGGGCGTCATGAGTGTGCTGGTAACGCCCCACCCCATGCCACGCCTCCGCCAGGCTCCTCCTCCAATGTCCTGCGGGTTCATGGTCTCTCTGTGGCCCCCTGCTCCCTGGGGGGAGGCAGGCTTGAGCATAGCACTCAAGCATGAAAGCTCCGTGTGACCGCACTTGCTTGGTCGTAAAGAGCGTGCCACATAGCTGTGTTCTCCTATGTGGAGCCAGAGGAGTGATGGAGTGGGTCATACTTTCTCAAGCCGCACACCTTGTAAGTCCCGGGACGAAGCCCCTGCCCGAGTGCCTTTTGTAGTCATTCAGTTGCTCCGTCGTGGCCAGCTCTTTGCAACCCTATGGACTGCAGCACACCAGGCTTCCCTGTCCTTCACCGTCTGCTGGAGCTGGCTCAAACTCATGTCCGTCGAGTCAGCGATGCCATCCAACCATCTCATCCTCTGCCAACCCCTTCTCCTCCTGCCTGTAATCTTTCCCAGCAGCATCAGGGTCTTTTCCAGTGAGTAGACTCTTTGCATCAGGTGGCCAGAGTACTGGGGCTTCAGCCTCAGCATCAGCCCTTCCAGTGAATATTCAGGGCTGATTTCCTTTAGTTTGATCTCCTTGCAGTCCAAGGGACTCTCAAGAGTCTTCTCCAGCAAGACAGTCTGAAAGCATCAAGTCCAGCAAGACAGTCTGAAAGCATCAAGTAAATGGTACTTGTATGAAAGCTGCCTTCCAGGGACAGTGTGGTGCCTTGTGGACGCTAACTCGGTTACTCCCCAGAAGAATTAGAAGCAAGTAAGTGAAACGAGGATCAAACAAGTCAAACGACTTGCTCTGTCTCTCTACGTGCTTCTTGCCAACAGGGGGCTGACTTCAGTGCATTTTATGTCTGTGTTCAGGAGCCTTTTGAGCAGCTGTGGGTACAAACTCCCCGCATGTCAAGTCAGGAAGACATAAAAATACTGCGTATTAACATGCATATGTGAAATGCCACAAAATGGTACAGATTATTTGCAAGGAAGAAATAGGGACACAGTTGTAGAGAACAGATGTATGGATACCAAGTTGGAAAGAGAGGGTAGAACAAACTCGGAGTTTGGGATTGACATACATACACTATTGATAGTATGTATAAAGTAGATAACTAATGAGAACCTGGGCTTCCCTGGTGGCTCAGATAGTAAAGAATCTGCCTCTAACGCAGGAGACCCAGGTTCGATCCCTGGGTCGGGAAGTTCCCCTGGAGAAGGGATAGGCTACCCACTCCAGTATTGTTGGGCTTCCCTGAACTGAACTGAACTGAACTGAAGTCGCTCAGTCATGTCCGACTCTTTGCGACCCCGTAGACTGTAGCCTACCAGGCTCCTCTGTCCATGGGATTCTCCAGGCAATAGTACTGGAGTGGATTGCCATTTTCTTCTCCAGGGGATCTTCCCTAGCCAGGGCTCGAACCCGGGTCTCCTGCATTGTAGACAGACGCTTTACCGTCTGAGCCGTGGCTCAGATAGTAAAGAATCTTCCTGTAATTGCAGGAGACCTGGGTTCAATCTCTGGGTTGGGAAGATTCCCTGGAGAAAGGAAAGGCTACCCACTGCAGTATTCTGGCCTGGAGAATCCTATGCACAGAGGAGCCTGATGGGCTACAGTCCTTGGGGTCGCAAGGATTCAGACACAATCAAGCAACGAGCACTTGCACTTTTCAATAAGAATCTATTGTCCTGCACAAGGAGCTCTAGTCAAGGCTCTGTGCTGATCTAAACAGGAAGGAAATGCAGATAAGAGGGGATATGTCGGCATTATAGCTGATTGACTTTGCTATAGAGTAGAAAGTAATCAAACATTCTAAAGCAACTATACACCAGCATCTCCTGATATTGAGGGGACGTTTTCTAAACCCCTACCCTTTGCTCACCTGTGGCTCGCCCCAGCCCCACGAAGAAGGCATGACACACCATCCATGTAAAAGCTCAGGGAGGTTGAGTCACATCTCCCAGCTCACTGAGAGGTAGCATTTGGCCGCGTGTGCCTATCAGAATCGGATATGACTGACATCTCCTATGACCGCAAGGTAGGGTTGAGAAGGACCTGCTGATCCCGGTTCTAAACCAGAAAGGACTTTCAGGATCAGAAAGCCCGAGCAACTCAACACCTCTGCCCTGTTCTTGTCTGTCCCTGAATTATCCAGCAGCTGGATCACCGCGAGGCAGGCATCCAAGTGTTGTCTCCAGTGCAAAGACAGAGGCAGACACAGCCATCAGCTGTTGAGTGCGATGCGGAGTTTTCCCTGTTGATGCTACCACCCGGCGTCTCTGTGTGTTTTCATCCAGCTCTGATTAACTCGGCCTGGGCTGTCATGGATGGTGGAGCTTCCCCCAGGGGTATTCTAGCTCCCCGATGGACAGATCTGGCTCAGCTACGTTTCATTAAAAAGTAAATGATCTGTTTGACATATTTTGCTCAGCCCCGTTCCCTGAAATGAAATGCGTAATTACATTCTGGTCCAGAAAGACTCTGGAGTAACCCACCGTGTCCTTAGAAACACATTCGTCCTAGTCTGGGTTGCAGAATGCTGTGTATTTAAAGGTAGGGTCTGATGGAGAGTTGGAGAAGGAAATGGCCACCCATTCCAGTATTCTTTTCTGGAGAATCCCATGGACAGAGGAGCCTGGGGAGCTACAGTCTATGGTGGGGGAGGTTGCAAAGAGTCGGACATGACTGAGCGACTGAGCAGCTGATGGAGAAAAGACTGGTGGGTGCCAGCCGTGGGAGGGTTGAGGGAAGGATGGAGTTGGAAGTTAGGGTTAGCAGATGTGAGCTTTTACATACAGAATGGAGAGACAGCAAGATCCTCCTGTATAGCACAGGGACCTGTATTCAGTATTCTATGCTAAACGGTCATGAAAAGGATTATTAAAGCATGTGAAGGTATAACTGAATCACTTTGCTGTGCGGCCGAAAATAACACAGCAGTATAATCAGCTATATTGTTTAGTCACTTAAGTCGCGTCCAGCTCTTGCGACCCCATGGTCCCTAGTCCACCAGGCTCCTCTGTCCATGGGATTCTCCAGGCAGGAATACTGGAGTGGGTTGCTATGCCCTCCTCCGGGGGGTCTTCCCAATGCAGCAATCGAACCCAAGTCTCCTGCATTGGAGGCAGATTCTTTCCCACTGAGCCCCCTGGGAAGCCTGTAATCAACTACACACTTCAATAGAAAATGTTAATTTTTTAAAAGTAGCATCCTTGTATCATCACTTGAAATATTTTCTGTCTCCAATGCATTAATTGTAATGCTTGCATGTGACATTCTTATGAATATCATGCATCCCTTATCTATTGAGAGTTGTGGGATCCACACTGAGATGCATAGAAATGGTCAGG
>SJYF01000349.1:3261272-3293706 GCA_006410515.1 Procapra przewalskii
AGCACTCTTGCACGCCGTATCTCACACCATCTTGAAGGGAGAATCAGAAATCTAATAGGGGCTGCATAGCTAAAATTGATCTCCCTATAATATATAAATAACGGATTTTCGCTGGTGAGTGAAGCCACACGCCTGTATGTTTGCAGAAGCAGAAAACTGCAGCCTGTTGGGTCAGGAGTTCTGGGCGTTTAAAAAAGATAACTCGTGTCCATTTGACAATGAACGCGGAGGTTTAGATATTTAATTACTGGTTCTTCCTAAATGAAGAAACCCTACTTCTGCCGTAACACATGGAAATTATGGTTTCATGCTGGTTGGTCCCTGCAAAGAGCTTCCTTTACGGCATATCTAAATTCGTGACTGTGCCTTTGATTAAATGGATGTATGGTGTTGCCAGCTATTTGGAATTCAGAATTCCACTTTGGCACTCGGTTAATTTATTTTTGATTTGTTCTGATGCTTTGATCAGTTGGTGTGTCCATGTGACTTCAGTACCAGTAATGTAATCATGCCTTGCTGTCACGGACCAGTTAAGCTTTCCATGTTGGCATGGCAAGAGAGACAGCCATTCTTAATTTCTAGAGAAGCACACTTATTGTATGCAGAAGAGTGGCTCCCCCAGAGAAGGGCGGGCTTCCCGGGTGGCTCAGTGGTAAATAACCCGTCTGCAATGCAGAAGGCGTGGGTTTGATCCCTGGGTGGTGAAAAGTCCCTGGAGGAGGAAATGGCAACTCAGTCCATTGCTTTTGCCTGGAGAATCCCATAGACAGAGGAGGCTGGCTGGCTCCATGGGGTCCATGGGGACACGACGGAAGCCACTTAGCAGGCAGGCAAGGCCGCACATGGAGGGAAGGGCAAGTCCCAAGCCCAGGAAACGTTGACTACTATTACGTTCGAGTGCTAAGTGGAGGAGGTTGCATCTGAAATTAATTGTTGACTTTTAAGATGCAGAGAATATATTCTGGCTTATCTGGGTGGGTTCATATGTGATCGCAGAGACCGTTAATTGCGAATGAGGGAGAAAGAAAAAGTGAGCAGGGCTAGAGGAAAGCAACAAGGAAAAGGCACAGTGGCCATCGCTGCCTTTGAGGACAAGACGGAGCCGGAAGTCTTGGGATTCGGCAGCTTCTCGAAGCTGGAAAAGACAAGATTTCCTCCTTGAGCCTCCAGAAAGCCCTGCCCACCCCTCAGTTTTAGCCTGGTGGAACTCTGACCTTCAGATCTCTAAGAGCCTCAATAGCTGCCCCTTGAAGCTGCAATATCGGTGGCGATTTGTTATGGCAGCGACAGAAATCTCATACAAAATTTGGGCAGCTTTTATCACAGTTTGAAATTTTTCGTAAAGTGTTTCCCTGATTGAAAAGAACCCACACACCACTAAACAGTTAATGTGAAGTTTCTCCATCACTACTCATTTTGAGATGGTAATTCCTGTTTACCTTTGTAACGCCAGAATAGGTTGTTTTTATTAAACTGTAATTTTAATGCTGGGTAGTTAAAAATGTACTGCTTTCTGTTATACATGTTAGTTGTGATGGCTGGATGGAGATTTTGAAGATGTGAGGTTTAAACTCTAGAAAGCAGACACCCAACTTTTGGTTGGAGGTGTGAAAAGAGGTTTATGGCAAACCTTACGAGTATTCAAAAGCGATGCTGATTTTACACAGGAGCGTAGTGAAAATGCTAGTCGCTCGGTCGTGTCGGACTCTTTGCAGCCCCGTGGACTATAGCCCGCCAGGCTCCTCTGTCCCTGGGATTCTCCAGGCAAGAATACTGGGATGGGTTGCCATGCCCACCTCCAGGGGAATTTTCCCGACACAGGGATGAAATGAAGGCAGTGTAATGAAGGCACTTTGAAAAATCTCCAGATACCCAGAGTTGGGTGTAAGTGAGTGGCATCAAGGAAAACACCCAAATGGTTCTCTTCCCTCATCTGACATTTAGAAGCAGCCGTACCTCTGAATGGCTTGTTCCTGTGTTAGCGTAATCTTTTCAGCTCCTTGTTCCTTCGGTCAAGACCTCAAGATCTGATCTCTTCTGTAGTCAGGTGGATTCTCTCCCCTTTGGAAAAACAACTTACTGGTGAATTCATTTGAGAGGATGTCAGTTAATTTTCTCCCCGCCCCAGTTTTAGTGAGATGTCTCTGAGGGACATCGCCATGCATGTTGAAGGCAGACAGCATGACAGTTTGACTTCCATGAACTGAGAGACATGATCACCGCAGTAGTTTCAGCTAACGTCCGTCTTCTCGTGGGCTTCCCTGGAGGCACCGTCTGTCATGAATCTGCCTGCAGGAGACGTGAGTTCGATCCCCCGGTTGGAAAGGTACCCTGGAGGGGAGGGCATGGCAACCCACTCCAGTGTTCTTGCCTGGGGAATACCATGGACAGAGGAGCTTGCGGGCTACACTCCATAGGGTTGCAAAGAGTTGGACTCAACAGAGCAACTATACCACCTACCAGCACAGATCTCATACAGCTGTAAGGAAAAAAAATCAACTGTTAGGCTGTACTCTTTAAAAAAAATTATTTTAATTGGAGGCTAATGACTTTACAATATTGTGGTGGTTTTTGCCATACATCGACATGAATCAGCCACGGGTGTACACGTGTTCACATGAACCAGCCGTGGGTGTACATTGTTCCCCATCCTGAAACCCCCCCTCCCACCTCCCTTCCCATCCCATCCCTCAGGGCCATCCCAGAACACCAGCCCTGAGCGCCCTGTCTCACGCATCGAACCTGGCCTGGCGCGATCTCCAAGTTGCCCGTGTCTCATCTAGCAATGGTAACTATAGCCGTCAACCCTGTACATTACACCCTTGGTGCTTGTTTATCTTAGAACTGGAAGCGTCTACATTCTGACAACTTTTATCCAACCCCCTACTCTTCTGCCACCCCCCGCCCCCATCAGTTCTGGCTGCAGCAAATCTGATCTCTTCTTCTGTGAGTTTGGTGTTTTAAAAAAACTTTTAAATTGGAGTATAGATGGTATACAGTGCTCTGTTAGTTTGTCCTGTACAGCAAAGTGAATCTGCTAAATATATACGTATATCCCCTCTTCTTCAGATTCTTTTCTGGCATAGCTCACTACAGAGTGTTGCGCAGAGTTCCCTGTGCTATGCAGTAGGTTCCTCCTAGTTACCTAATTTTTACAGAGTAATGTGTATTTGTCAATCCCAATCTCCTGATTTATCCCTGCCCCCCTCCTTACCCCTTGGTAACCATAAGTGGGTTCTCTACATCGCTGACTCTGTTTGGTAAAGAGGTTCCCTTGTAATATTTTTTTTTCTTTTTAGATTCTACATATAAGTGATACAGTATGATTTTTAGATTCCATATAGATGTGAATACAGTATTTGTGCTTTTTTAAGACTAATCTCACTTGGCGTTATGCCGTCGAGGCCCACTCACTTTGTCACAGATAGTAGAAATCTACTTTTTAACAGCTGAGTGATAGTCCACCGCACACCTACACCTACACACCAACTTGTCTATCCATTTGTGTGTGCGTGGTTGGTTGGCTTGTTCCCCTGCCTTGACGATTGTGTGCAGTGCTGCTGTGAAGGTAGGGATGCAGTAACTTCTCTGAATCCTCCCGACTGTCAGCTGGGTTCACTCCTTTCACTGAGCTTGCAGCACTGATTGGCGAAAAACCTGCCTGCCAGCCTGCAAATGGCAACCTGTTCCCTTGCCGGTTAAGTGATTATGGGCTCGTTCTTCAGCTAGCGCATGCCTCATTTTCCCTGGGTATAAAATAGAGATGAGCTGGGAGACTTCTTTGCACACATATCCAGCCCCCAATCAGATGTTTCTGAAGCACAGTTAATGTAAGAACAGAGAACCTGAAGATGTTTCTCGCTCAGTCGTGTCTGACTCTTGGCGACCCCATGGACTGTAGCCCACCAGGCTCCTCTGTCCATGGGATCCGCCAGGCAAGAATACTGCAGGGGGTTGCCATTCCGTGCTCCAGGGGGGTCTTCCCGACCCAGTGATCGAACCCAGGCGTCCTGCGTGATAGGCAGATTCTTGATCGTCTGAGCCACTAGGGGATTGCGGAGAACCAGAACTTTTCAGCTCATTTGTACCTATGTATCTGTCTACCATAACGTCCAGTCCATTGTTACTGTAGATTGTAACATAAAGTGTTTATATGTCATAGTGGAAGGGTCAGCATAGGAAATGGGACCGTGGGTCTGTCACTTCAGGATAGTTCCTAATACGGCTTTAAGAAAAGGGGAGCTTTGAGAAATGGAATATACATATTTTTAAACTGAAGTGTAGTTGAGTTCCAATGTGAGTTAGTTTCTGCTGTACAGCAAAGAGATTCAGCTACATACACACACATATATTGATTTTTGTGTTCGTTTCCATGGTGGTTTATCACCGGATATTGAATGTGGTCCCCTGTGCGGTACAGTAGGAAGCTGCTTGTCTGTTCTAAATACAGTAGTTTCCATGTGCTAACCCCAAGGTCCTATTCTGTCCCTCCCCCTACCGCTAGGCAGCCACACATCTGGTCTCTTGTGCCTCTGATTTTGTTTCTCTTTCATAGATAACTTCCTTTGTGCCACTTAGATTCCACATATAAGTGACATCACATGATATTTCTCTTCCTGTTTCTGAATCACTTCACTTAGTATCATCAGCTCTCGGGCCATCCATGTTGCTGTAAATGACAATATATCAGGAATGGCTTTTTTTTTTTTTTAACAAAGAGCAGAGTATTACCTTCTGCTTTATTCCTAAGCTTTGTCTTTTACGGCCTGAATCGTCAACTGGATTTTTAGTATCCCACTTGATTTACAGAAATTAATCACCAAAGACGCATTAAAATGCATTTCTTGGAACAGGCTCTCAGAACAGCCAAAGACAATAGCACAATTCTTTTTTTTTTTTTTTAACGTCAAATAAAGGAAAAATTAGGTGCCTTTCTCTTCTCATCAAGTCACAAATAGTTCAAGTGTATGCAGAGGGGGAAAAAAAATCTAGGTGAAAAGATTAAAGCTGTGCCAGTTAACATGGTGAGACAGGTGTTTTAGCCTGTCCACATCAGCACGAAGCTACGTGAGAGTCACTAATTGGTTCCCATTTTCATGTCAGGGGGTTGTTTGACGTTGTGTAGACGTGGCTTGTAAGTGGAGATAATTGGGAAAGATTATTAGATAAATATCTCCCTGACAAGGATTAATTGAAAACAATTTAGTATGTTGTGAACACGGTTAAGCGAGAGTGGATTTCTGGCAACATGTGTTTCTCTCCCAGCTTAAGAAATTCTCCAGTAGAAGAATAATGCTGTGGAGGGTTTAGAAATTTTGCACGTTTCGAATAATACTGTTGGCTTAGCAAGTTAGAAAGCCTGTTCTCTAAGGAAGAGACAACTTCCCATTGCGTTTGTCATTTTCCAGAATATGAGTTTTAACTCACTTGGCAGTTTATAATTTTTTTCCCGCTACTGGAACAGGTCCCAGGGGCATCGTTGTTGTTAAGTCGCTCAGTGGTGTGCGACTGTGTGACCCCATGGACCGCAGCATGCCAGGCTTCCCTGTCCTTCACCGTCTCCTGGAGTTTGCTCAAATTCACATCCATTGTGTCGCTGATGCTATCTACCCATCTCGTCCAAGTCACTTAGGATGTATTAAAGACCACGTTTGCTGTCTATGCATATTTGTAAGCAATTTTTAAAGAAAAACTGTTAGAAAGTTGCGGTACAAGGCAGTCTGCTAGAATATGTGTGCGTGTCCAAAAATTTGCTCCTTATCTGTTCAGTATCCCACCACCCACAAGGGCTTTGTTGTGGCTCAGCTGGTAAAGAATCTCCCAGCGATGCAGCAGACCTGGGTTCGATCCTTGGGTTGGGAAGATCCCCTGGAGAAGGGAAAGGCTACCCACTCCAGTGTTCTGGCCTGGAGAATCCCATGGGCTGTATAGTCCAATCCAGGGGGTTGCAAAGAGTCAGACACGGCCTAGAGACTTTCAGTTCCTTTCATCCCACCCCCAGGATGTGTAATAGCTTCATTTGCTGCGGGAGACACTGCTGGTTTGGACATTGTTGTTTATTTTGCTAATTTGGTGAAGCTTTCAGCTTCCTTAGTGTGACCTCACTTATGAATAATAATAGTATTCTGTGTGTGTGTGTCTGTGTGTGTGTGTGTGCGCCTAGTTGCTCAGTTGTGTCCAGCTCTTTGCAAACCCATGGACTGTAGCCCACCAGGCTCCTCCATCCTTGGGATTCTCCAGGCAAAAACACTGAAGTGAGTAGCCATGCCCTTCTCCAGGGTTCCTGACCCGGGGATCAAACCCAAGTCTCCTGCATTGCAGACGGATTCTTTACTGTCTGAGCCACCAGGAAAACCCAATAGTATTAAATCTCCTGTGAATGTCTTTTCATATGATAGTGATTTGGGCCTAAGCTACTGTATAGGAAATAATTAGAAAATAGAAAACATGGGTATGTTGTTGTGACTTCAGTTTTATAGCCACTCAGCGTAGGTCTCATTACAAGGATCCGTCACTGGAAGATGAAGTTTCTTCTGTTTCATGAAGGGGGGGATAGCCTTCCTGTCTGTGTGGTCCCCCGCTTGCTGAGACCAGGCTGTTTGTATAATGAATTACATTCATTAAGGTTGCTACAATGAATTCCTGTTATGTTTTCTCCTTTATGGTTAACCAGGCTGTTGGTATAATGAATTAGTTTCATGTTTTCTCCGTGAGTTAGTTTCATATTTTGTTCCCTGTATGGTTAACCCGGATGATTCTGTAATGAATTAATTTCTGGTTTTCTCCTTCTAGTTACACATGAATGAGTTTCATGTGTTAACTCCCTTTACAGTTAAGCAGGCTGTTTCTGTAATGAATCCATTTCTTGTTTTCCCCTTTACAGTTAGACATGAATTAATTTCACGTGTTACTCCCTTTACGGTTAAGCAGGCTGTTTCTGTAATCAGTTAGCTTCACGTTCTCTCCTTTACGGTTAAACACAACTTCGTTTGATGTTTTGCCTCTTTATGGTCATCGAGGCTGTTTGTGTAAGGAGTTGGTTGCGTGTCGAAGGCAGTGACACCCGACTCCAGGACTCTTGCCCGGAGAATCCCGTGGACGGAGGAGCCTGGAAGGCTGCAGTCCACGGGGTCGCTGAGGGTCAGACATGACTGAGGGTCTTTCACTTTTTCCTTATGCTGCATACAGAGACATACAGACTGCAGGGAAAACGACCAGAAGCTGATACTCCATTCAGTTCAGCTATCAGGACCGCAGAGAGATTGTGAGGCGGGCACAGCAACAGCCCAGCGTCAATAAATCGGACCTACAAATGACCGGGGAGCTTGCAGACAGAAAGTGTGAAAAAGGGCTGTCTCTTCACGCCCTGACCCCTCGTTAGGATGAAATGAAGCTGAGACACAAGGTCGTCTCTATCTCATTAATTCAGTCAGATATTCTGTGTAGACTTGGGAAAGTAAGTTTCTACAACTGGAAACAGATTTTTCAAAAACCAAAAAACCAAAAAATTTATTGGTACATTTCACATCTCTGATGATTTGGAGTGGTGATGACGCAGGTTGGTGTGTAGTTTGTCCTGTGTCTGTGTGTATCAGTGTGTCTGCGTGTGTATGATTTACGAGGAAAATCCACAAGAAAAACCGCCCATAATTCCCTCAAGATCCTGTGTGTTCTGATTTTCTGGAAAAAGCCAAATTGCGCATGGAGATGACAAGACTGTGCCTTCCTCCCAGAGTCCCCAGACACTTGAAATTTTCCCTTCATCAGGACACAGCCTTGTCTGACGTGACTGAGGTCCTGTGTACAATCCTGGAGTTTCCCCTGGGAAAGAGGGTGTGTGAACACTGAGGGTATTGATTGGTCTCAAGTCAAGGAGCTTTTGTAGTCCGTTTCCACGAGTTCTGAAAATGACATGTCCCTGAGCACTCCATGGGAAATAGATGGAGAAACACTCAAAACAGTGTCAGACTTTATTTTTGGGGGCTCCAAAAATCACTGCAGATGGTGACTGCAGCCATGAAATTAAAAGACGTGTACTCCTTGGAAGAAAAGTTATGACCAATCTAGATAGCATATTGAAAAGCAGAGACATTACTTTGCCGACTAAGGTCCGTCTAGTCAAGGCTATGGTTTTTCCTGTGGTCATGTATGGATGTGAGAGTTGGACTGTGAAGAAGGCTGAGCACCGAAGAATAGATGCTTTTGAACTGTAGTGTTGGAGAAGACTCTTGAGAGTCCCTTGGACTACAAGGGGATCCATCCAGTCCACTCTGAAGGAGATCAGCCCTGGGATTTCTTTGGAAGGAATGATGCTAAAGCTGAAACTCCAGTACTTTGGCCACCTGATGCGAAGAGTTGACTCATTGGAAAAGACTCTGATGCTGGGAGGGATTGGGGGCAGGAGGAGAAGGGGATAGAAGGACAGAGGATGAGATGGCTGGATGGCATCACGGACTCAATGGACGTGAGTCAGTGAACTCCAGGAGATGGTGATGGACAGGGAGGCTTGGCGTGCTGCGTGTGATTTATGGGGTCGCAAAGAGTCGGACACGACTGAGCGATTGAACTGAACTGAACTGAGCAGTCCTATCCCTTTGCCTTAAGATGGGTGCTTTGAGCTGGGTTGTGTTCTATTTATGGCACGACATAATCCATCACTCCATCCAAAAGTGGACACGTTCACCTCATGAGCTATATCTTCACTGTGGTTCTAACTCGAGCCGGATCCTCTGTGGGTCTTCAGAGCCCAACGGGGAATCTTTGTGTATTTTTTCTTCTCTCCTCCGTTTCTTATTGTCCTCGCAGCCTTCTTGGATGGTTCACTGAGAAATAGTGATGAATCACTGTTGGTATTTAGCATATGCAAGGTTTTTGGGTGAATCCAGCAAAGGTCTGATTAGTCAAGGCTGTGGGTTTTCCAGTGGTCATGTACAGATGTGCCAGTTTGACTATAAAGAAAGCTGAGCACTGGAAAACTGATGCTTTTGAACTGTGGTGTTGGAGAAGACTCTCTTGAGAGTCCCTTGGGCTGCAAGGAGATCCAGCCAGTCCATCCTAAAGGAGATCAGTCCTGGGTGTTCATTGGAAGGATTGATGCTGAAGCTGAAACTCCAGTCCTTTGGCCACCTGATTCGAAAAACAGACTCATTTGAAAAGACCCTGATGCTGGGAAAGATTGAGGGCAGGAGGAGAAGGGGACGACAGAGGATGAGATGGTTGGATGGCGTCACCTACTGAATGGACATGAGTTTGAGTAAGCTCTGGAAGTTGGTGATGGACAAGGAAGCCTTGCATGCTGCAGTCCATGGGGTCACAAAGAGTCGGACACGACTGAGCCACTGAAACAGCGAAAAAGATGATGTAGAGAGATGTAAGGCCTTTGATGGGAAAGCACGTGAGTCCCAGCAAAAACTGTAAGTTTCAGAAAGGCATCACTAGGCACAGTGAATTCAAGCAGGGAGTGCTTTAAGTTTCCACGGAGGAAAAAAAAAAAACCAGAATTTGAAAGTTATCTTTTCTACTGAGGATCCATGACGGAAATGTTCCCATCAGTCTTGAGAGAACGATCCAAACAGCCACTCCTTTACCGTGAGATGAAGAAACGCTTTCCGAGTTTCCGAAAGCTAACCTTCTTTGTAGCTTCTCCAGATGGACCAAGACATAGAAATGTACAGAACGGTGAGAGGGCAGGGATAAATAAAAACCATGAGAGAGCTATAGGGAGCTGCTTTGATGGTGCAATTCAACATGCAAAGTACTCACTTGGGTTTTTTTTTTTTTTATCTCTCTATTTTTAAACATTGGAGGATTCATAAGTGGAATTACATCCGAAGGAATGCTAATGCCTGTTTTTCTTCTCAACAGACTGTGCAATAAAATGTATGTCAAAGAGGACAAGTTTCCTTTCTTACCAAATTCAAATATACTTCTCTTCTGAAATTAGGAAAAAAATATCATTAAAAGCTTTGCTGCTCCTTTGAAATCTTTGCCTAGTGAAATACTTTCATAATACTACATTTTAGGCTCCAGAAATCTTATGATATCACTATAATATTAATTTCCTACATTTTGACAAATAGCTTAGAGACTTCCCTGGCAGTCCAGTGGTGAAGACTCCCCTTTGCAATGCAAGAGGCGTGGGCTTGATCCCTGGTGAGGAAATAAGGTCCCACATGAAGTGGGGTGCATCCAAAAATTAAAAAAGAAAAAAAGGTTAAACAATAGAGTAGTAAATTGTAGAGAGGAAATTGTCTCTTCCTTAAGAAAATTAAATCGATAAAAACATAAGAAGGCTCAATTTGATATTTCCTTTTGAGTTTAAGTCAGGTAATGAGATTAGCATAATGTATAAGGATGTTTGCCTTCTCCCCGCTCCCCACAACGATAGGGATTTTAGTAGGTTGAGCATCCTTTGACCCAATGATCATATTACCCGGGAATTCAACCAGCACGTGAACCACAGAATTACGAGGTCCTCCCTAGGCTGCTGTGGATAACCTGTCCGTTAATTATCTGACTCTTGGCTGGATGTCTTGGTACCAACAGTCATAGCCAGTGTCAACATATAGGCGTGCATTTTCTCTCATTGATCATGACATTCCTGTGGCGGATATATTATTATTATTTTTTTATTGGCGGATAATTGCTTTACAATATCATGTTAGTTTCCGCTGCTCAGCAATGCGAATCAGCCATACGTATACATGTACCCTCTCCCTCTTGAGCCCCCCACCCATCCCCCGCTACCCCTCTCGGTCATCACAGAGCACCGAGCTGAGGTCCTTGAGCTATACAGAGCAGCTTACCACTAGCTGTCTGTTTTACGCATGGTGCTGTATATGGGAGGGGTTCCCTGGTGGCTCAGATAGTAAAGAATCTGCCTGTAGTCAGGAGACGCAGGTTCGAGTCCTGGGTCAGGAAGATCCCCTGGAGAAGGGCACGGCAACCCACTCCAGTATGCATGCTGGGAAAATCCCATGGACAGAGAAGCCTGGTATAGTCCATGGGGTCACAAAGAGTCAGACACGACTGAGTGACTTCATTTTCAGTGTATATAATATCAGCAGGTTTTTTTTTTTTTTTTGGCAAATGCATGTAGTTCTTGGCTCATCTATACTGAACCTGAAATGTTTTCGTACTTAAAAAAAGAAGTAAAATAGATCCAATACGAATTATAGAATGAGAAAGAAAATAGATCCCCTCTGCTCCCTGCAACAAGCAGATCGCATGCACCAAGGAGGGTGCATTTTGCAGCTGAGACTTCAGTTTCCACACAGGAAACCCTCTGCATGACAGTTACCCACTTCAGGCTCTCTGAAGCTGCATGCTGCTGCTGCTAAGTTGCTTCAGTCGAGTCTGACTCTGTGCGACCCCATAGACGGTGGCCCACCAGGCTCCCCTGTCCCTGGGATTCTCCAGGCAAGCTGAAGCTGCATGTTTCCCCCAAATAGCAAACTCCAGAGGTGTTCCAGGGGAAGGAAGCAGAAAATTGTGACGGAATGGCCAACACATAACACACTTGCATTTTGGGGATAGCGGTGGGTTGCCCAGCTTTAAATGCAGTTGTCTATAATTTGATTTCATGGAGATGGAAACATTTCCGAGGAATTAATTAAAGTTCACAGGTAGGAAACAAAGTTGAGCTTAACATCTCAGAGGACTTTCTCTAGACTTAGGGGAAAATGCTCTTCCTCTAGCCTTTTTTAAAAAATTAGGGTTGTGCAATTATTATTATTATTGTGTGTGTGTTAGCCACTCCGTCATGTCCAACTCTGTGCGACCCCATGGACTTTAGCCCGCCAGATTCCTCTGTCCCTGGGATTTTCCAGGCAAGAATACTGGAGTGGGTTGCCATGTCCTTCCCCAGGGGATCTTCCCATCTCAGGGATTGAACCCGGGTCTTTTATGTCTCCTGCACTGAGAAGCAAGTTTTTATTACTAGTGCTGAGAAGCCGATTATTACTGTTACTTTTTATTATTATTATTTATGTTATTTATTTAGGGCTGCACACAGGTTTTTGCTGGTTGCTGTGCTCGGCCTTTTTCTTGCTGAAGTTTCACCTCTTGTGGAGCACGGGCTGAGTACTTGTGGTGCATGGGCTGAGTACTTGTGGAGCACGGGCTGAGTATTTGTGGAGCATGGGCTGAGTACTTGTGGAGCATGGGCCGAGTACTTGTGGTGCATGGGCTTAGCTATTCTGCAGCAAGTGGAATCTTTGCAGACCAGGGATTGAACTCTGGTCTCCTGCACTGGCGGGACGACTCTCATCACTGAGCCCCCAGGGGAGGCCCCTTATTATTAGAATTACTATGGTCATGGTTTAAAGGAGATAAGCTCTGAGGAGGTAGCGTGAGGTGTCTGGCGGCACATGAGATGTGGCGGGTGTGGGATATAGTCTGGGAATGTATAAATTGGGATTCCCTGGTGGGTCAGTGGTAAAGAACCCACGTGCCAATGCAGGATTCATAATAGATGTGGGTTCTAGCCCTGAGTTGGGAAGATCCCCTGGGGAAGGAAATGGCAACCCACTCCTGTATTTTTGCCTGGAGAATCCCCTGGACACAGGAGCCTGGGGGGCTACCGTCCATGGGGTCACACAGAGTCGGATGGGACTGAAGCGAGTTAGCACACACAGAATGTCAGTTGGAATTTTTAAAAACTTTTACAGACCACGCCTTGGCTAAGCATTCTTCAGACTTTTCTCTTGTCACATGTTTTGAGTTTATATTTTGAGTGAACTCTGGGAGTTGGTGATGGACAGGGAGGCCTGGCGTGCTGTGATTCATGGGGTTGCAGAGTCGGACACGACTGAGAGACTGAACTGCACTGAACTGAACTGAGTAGAGGTTGAATTGTGTCCTCCCCCCACCACCCCTGCAAAGATATTCTGAACTTTTAGCAACCCCCCCAATACGTACGAATGTCACCTGACCTGGAAAGAGGGCTTTTACAAAAGTCATCAAGGTAAAAATGAGGTCATTCTGTATTAGCAGGGACCCTAAATCTGTTATAACTGGTGCCTTTATAAGAAGAGTTAGTGTATTCCTTCAAAATTTTCTATTTATGATAAAAATGGGCAGAAAATCAGAATAGGTGTTTTCCGAAGAAGCCATAACACAAGGTCAGTGGGGACTTGAAAAGATGCTCAACATCTTTAATTGTCAGGGGAGTGCAGGTCAGCACTGGGAGATATCCCTTCACACCTGATAGAACACCTGATGTTGAAAAGACAGATTTGGCAAGGCTGTGGACAAGAGCACGCTCCTGTTTGCTGCCTGCAGGAATGTAAATCGGTACAGCCGCTATGGAAAACAGTATGGAGGTTCCTCAAAAAAAGAAGAAAAAAAAAGAACAGAGCGACCACAAGATCCATCAAACCCGCTTCTGAGTATTTATCCAAAGAAAGCAGAAGATACTAACCTGGGGAGATGTATGCACCTCTGTGATCATTCCAGCATTAGTGACAATGGCCAAGATATGGACGGTCCATCAGCAGATGAAATCAGTGTCCAACAATGAATGAAAGGACAAACAAGATATGATCGATATATTCAGTGGGATATTATTCCACCATTAAAAGAAGGAAATCCTGTCACTGGCAATAATATGGATGGATCTCAGTGACAATATGTTTAGTAAAGGAAGTTCGACAAAAACAAATACTGTGGCTTTTTTCAGTTACGTGTCAGATCTGAAAAGCAAAACCAGAAGAAAAAAAAAAAGCAAGACACTCAAGGTCACACTGAGAGCAGATTGATGTTTACGTGGTAGGGAGTTGGGACTGGGAGAAATGAAGCAGAAGAGCCCTGTAAAGTTCACTTCCTTCTCTTTCTACGACTGTATAAAAAGGAAAAAAAAACTAGCTTGTGGGAAGCTGTCCCTTCTCTGTGAGCTTTGCCCATGGAGTCCTAGGGAAGCGTTTGCATCAGCATTTCAGGAGTCCTGGGTGTTCATTGGAAGGACTGATGCTGAGGCTGAAGCTCCAATACTTCGGCCACCTCATGCGAAGTGCTGGCTCAATGGAAAAGACTCTGATGCTGGAAAAGATTGAGGGCAGGAGGAGAAGGGGATGACCGAGGATGAGATGGCTGGATGGCGTCACCGACTCGATGCACATGAGTTTGGGTGAACTCTGGGAGTTGGTGATGGACAGGGAGGCCTGGCGTGCTGCAGTTCATGGGGTTGCAAAGAGTTGGACATGACTGAGCGAGTGCACTGAACTGAATATAGGAGGGAAGACAGTCAAACACATCACCAGCAAGGTTGGTCTTTCTTTTCTCTTGGGCAAAAGGTTCTTCAATATGGAGAGTGGATCTTAAAAAAAAAAACACAAATCTTAGCAGAAGTGTTCATACCTTTTGTATGAGCAGATTGTGAATTGAGCCCTTACATTGGGAGAAGGAGGAAGACGGAGGAGAAATAGGAGGAAGAGAGGAGAGGTCAATGGAAGTGGGTTTTGGGGAGGGGATGAGATCAGAATGAAGCCCGCAGAGATTCAGAGGGATAACAGCTATGATGATGGAGGCAGAGACGCAGAGATGGAAGGGGTGCATCTCCAAGCCAAAACCCACCACGGACCAACGCCGACAGCTCTGAGCTGAGAGAGAGGCATGGAACAGAGCTTCCCTCACAACCCATGGAAGGAACCCACCCTGTGAACTCCTTACTGCTGCACGTCTGTCCTGCAGAACCGTGTCGCCGTCACATTCTCGTCGCTTGAATAAAGCCAGCTAGTTGGTCAGACTTCCCTGGTGGCTCAGACGCTCAAGTGTCTGCCCACAGTGCAGGAGACCCGGGTTCCATCCCTGGCTCTGGAAGGTCTCCTGGAGAAGGACATGGCAACCCACTCTAGTATTCATGCCTACGAACTGCCATGGACATTTGGTTGCAGTTCACAGAGTCACAAAGGGTTGGATACGACTGACTTCAGGTTTAATTGGTGGTCATCTGTTCCAATTGTGCTAGTAATCTTTTTCTTTCTTTAGTTTAACACCCAAAGCATTTTGCATTGAAGTATAGCTGACTAATTATGTCATGATGGTTCTGGTGGACAGCAAAGGGGCTCAGCCATACGTATACATGTGTCCATTCTCCCCCAAACTCCCCTCCCATCCAGGCTGCCACATGACATTGAACAGAGTTCCCTGTGCTGTCCAGCAGGTCCTTGTTGGTTCTCCATGTTAAATACAGCAGTGTGTCCATGTCCCTCCCAGACTCCCTGACTATCCCTTCGCCACCCTTCCCCCTGGGAACCATAAGATTATTACAGAGGATTGAGCAGAGTTCCCTGTGCTGGAAAGCAGGCCCTTGCTGGTTCTCCAGGTTAAATACAGCAGTGTGTCCATGTCCATCCCAGACTCCTTGACTGTCCCTTCCCCCATCCTTCCCCCTGGTGACCATAAGGTTATTACAGAGGATTGAGCAGAGTTCCCTGTGCTGGACAGCAGGTCCTTGTTGGTTCTCCATGTTAAATATCAACTGTGCTAGGAATCTTAATACAACCTGGACTGTGTATTTTCTATCTGCACCTCCTGCTGAGGTCAGAAGAAACAAGAACGACTGTCCTCCACCTTCACGCTTCCAAAAACCATCTCTCTCTCCTTGGGAAACCCTCCTGAGACCCTCACAGTCGTCTTCCCCCCTGCTCAGCAGAGAAGAATGTCTTGTCTTCCCATCCCCCAAGAAACGAAATTGTGTTTGAGTGACTTTTCAGCATACTCCGCTGGGAGGTTGGGAAACTGACAAGCTCCCTTCCTCATTTTCTCTATTTAGTGGAGTCTGCAAGAAGCACAGAAGGTCATGATGCTCAGTAGCTGCTTTCTGCTTACTGGGCTCTTTTTTAAAATTTTGGTTGTGCTGGGTCCTCATTGCTGGGTGAGGCTTTTATTCTAGTTGCGATGAGCAGGGGCTCCTCTGTAGTTGTGGTGGGTGGGCTTCTCACTGCAACGACTTCTCTTGTCATGGAACACGGGTTCTATGCATGCGGGCTTCAGTCGTTGAGGCTCAGGGTCTCAGTTCTTGTGAATCACTGGCTTAGTTGCTCTGAGGTGTGTGCAGTGTTCCCGGAGCAGGGATTGAACCCACGTCCCCTGCATTGACAGGCAGATTCTTATCCACTGTGCCATCCCTGGGCTTTTTGTATCTCAGGTGCATGGGTTCTCGGGATGGTGGTCTTACCTCATTTTCCCTTGTCCTGCAGCTCTGCAAATCCAGGGGACGCCACTGGTAACCTTGCTTCACTGACTGTCTTTGGCTTGGTTGTTAACCTTTCCTATTCTGTGGGCCCTGACATGAACAAAAACACAGTTATTCACCTGTCTTCATTGATCTCATGAATACTTATTTATTGTCATTGCTCACTCGCTCAGTCATGTCTAACTCTTTGTGACCCCCAAGGACAGGCTTCCCTGTCTTTCATTATCTCTCGGAGTTTGCTTACTCTCAACGTCCATTGAGTCGGTGATGCCATCCAACCATCTCATCCTCTGTCTTTCCTTTCTCCTCCTGCCCTCGATCTTTCCTGGGATCAGGGTCTTTTCCAGTGAGTATTCAGGATTGATATCCTTTAGGATGGACTTGTTTGGTCTCCTCGCTGTCCAAGGGATTCTCAAGAACACTTACTGGTCAGCTTCTAATTGTCAGTCCTCTTGGCTGCATGTGGTCGGTACCCCTGTCCTTGTTACCACACAGGAGAAACCAGACAGCTACATGGAATAATCGTTTAGTATCATGAACACGGCAGTGTCATAAGTTGGAGAGATATGCAGATGTTCAGAGAGACACAGACTCTACGCAGGGTCAGAATCCACTCGGGAGGAACTTGGACATTCAATTGACCCTGTTGCTGTGGGGAGGGGTACTTTTGAGAGCATGAGTCACGGCTTCAATGATGGAGCCCAGAGGCCAACGTTCAGATCAATTCTCTTAGAGGAGTGTCATCATTTAAAGAGATGGAGCGAGTGAATTGGAAGTGTTTGCTCAGCCGAGGAACTGAAGTGCGGCCGCTGTGGTCAGTGAATTGCAGGTCAGTGTGTTCCCGGCATCAACTGAGCTAAAGAGAGTATTGACAGATGTGCTTTTAGCAAAAATTGAGAAGCCCAACACGGACAGGTATTGAGCTGAAAGAGTGCCGCCACTGCCTTGCGGAGATGTGAAACAGGAGTGGGCAGTGTAACTCAGAGGCTGGATCCATCCTGCTATTGCAAAAAAAAAAAAAAAAAAAGTGAATGGAACACGGCCATGTCCACAAATTGGCCTGTTTTCTGCGGCTACTCTCGCACTGCAGTGACAGGGTTGAATAGTAAGAATGTAAAATACTGTCCTTCGTAGAAAACGTTTGCGGCCCTTCGATATGAAGGAATGAGTTCGTGAAGTCAATTGTGCATCTTCTCGTAAGCACGCAGAAATGAAGGACAGAATCCAGAGGTTCATGTTCTGGAACACTTGCTCCCAAACTAACTGGCGCTTTTTCAATATGCATGTGACTATATCCGTGTCCCCACTGGCTTACTCATTTAGGGTGGGCCCCGGTGGCTCAGTGGTAAAGAATCCACCTGCCAAAGCAGGAGATGCTGTTGCAATCCCTGGGTCAGGAAGATTCCCCTGGAGAAGGAAAGGGCCACCCATGCCAGTCTTGTTGCCTGGGAAATCCCATGCACAGAGGAGTCTGATGGGCTACAGTCCATGGGGTCACATAGTCAAACATGACTGAAGTGACAACTTAGCACGCACGGGCCCCAAGAAGCTGTATTCTAATGACCCTGAAGGTCGTGCTGGCAAAGATCTTTTCTGTAAAAGTCACACACAAAATGTGTTTGTCTATAAAAACTCCGGGAGTTGGTGATGGACAGGGAGGCCTGCAGTCCATGGGGTTGCAAAGAGTCCGACACGACTGAGCAACTGAACTGAACTGAACTGATGGCTATATGAGGACCATCTTTCATGAGGGGACTAACTATATGAAGAATTGGTGCAAACAAGACCTCAAAAAATTCAACCTGGCTCATGTTCCTTTTTCAGAGATGATTTTAACATTAAATTTTTTTTTTTCTTTTGAGATATTATGTTGGCTTTCTTCATACAGTAGTGCAAGTCAGCTGTAATTATACATACATGCACTCACTCCTGACCCTGCTTTAGCCTCATCCCACCCCGCCAGGTCATCACAGAGCACCAGCCTGGGCTCCCTCGGCCATGCAGCAGCTTCTCACCGGCTGTTCATCTTATAGTTGGTCGTGTATATAGGTTGGTGCTGCTTTCTCCACTCCCCCCACTCTCTCCCTCCCCCACTGTGTTCCCAAGTCCATTCTTTCTATCTGCGTCTACATTCGTTCCCTGCAAATAGTTCATCAATATCATTTTCCTCGATTTTATATATATATATGCTGCTGCTAAGTCACTTCAGTCATGGCCGACCCTGTGCAACCCCATAGACGGCAGCCCACCAGGCTCCCCTGTCCCTGGGATTCTCCAGGCAAGAACACTGGAGTGGGCTGCCATTTCCTTCTCCAATGCGTGAAAGTGAAAAGTCAAAGTGAAGTCGCTCAGGCATGTCTGACTGTTAGCGACCCCTTGAACTGCAGCCCACCAGGCTCCTCCGTCCTTAGGATTTTCCAGGCAAGAGTACTGGAGTGGGGTGCCATTGCCTTCTGCAATATGTATGTGTGTGTATATATATTAGTTTTTTCTCCTTCTGACTTTTTCATTCTGTATGACAGGCTCTAGGCTCACGTACATCACTAGAACTGACTCAAATTCTTTTTTATGGCCAAGTAACCATCTGAAAGTATGTATGTACCACACTTTGTTTATCCAGTCAACTGGACTTGATATGTTCCTATATCGAACATAAAACAAATACTCCTTTCTGCCAATAGCGAAAAAAAATAAGAAAAATACCAGTGAATCATTAAAGATACCAGGGAGAGACCTTCAAGAAGGTCAAGTTGTCTATTATATCTATAGGCAGTTTGATGAATGGATATGCCACAGGGGATTGTTACAATAGAGCTTTGATTTTAAGTCATTTTAAATGCAACTCTCACATCCTAGTAATAAAATACATGATCAGCCCATAGATGAATAAGTATAGTACTAGCAGGTGATTTCAGTGGCGTTGTTGATATAAATGAAGGATGTGCTGGTGATGGGTGGTGATGAGGGGAACTATGGTCGCGGTGATTGTAGCGATGATGATTTTGACGGTGCTCATGGTGGTTCTGTGATAGCAAGGATGATGATGCTGTTGCTGGTGGTGTGGCTGGCCATGACTGTGATGATGATAGTGATGACGGTCTGGTGGAAACAAGGATGACGACCATAATGGTGTTGCTGGTGGTGGTAATAATGGTCCTGATGATGGGGCTGCGGTAACAAGGAAGACGGCGGCGGTGTTGCTGGCGGTGGCGGTGAAGATAAAGATCATGGTGATGGTGGTGACGATGGCAGGCATGATGATGCTGTGATGGCGCTGCGGTGACAAGGAAGACGGTGATGGCGGTGTTGCTGGTAGCGGAGATGGTCCTCATGGTGGTCATGATGATGGTGGTGACGATGGTGGTGTTGATGCCCTGATGATGGGGCTGTGATGACAAGGAAGATGACGGTGGTGTTGCTGGCGGTGGTGGTGGTCATGATGACGGTGTTGCTGGCACTGATGGTGGTCATGACGGTGTTGCTGGCGGTGGTGGTGGTCATGATGACGGTGTTGCTGGCACTGATGGTGGTCATGACGGTGTTGCTGGCCGTGGTGGTGGTCATGATGATGGTGTTGCTGGCGGTGGTGATGGTCATGATGACGGTGTTGCTGGCGGTGGTGATGGTCATGATGACGGTGTTGCTGGCACTGATGGTGGTCATGATGACGGTGTTGCTGGCGGTGGTGATGGTCATGATGACGGTGTTGCTGGCACTGATGGTGGTCATGATGACGGTGTTGCTGGCGGTGGTGGTGGTCATGATGACGGTGTTGCTGGCACTGACGGTGGTCATGATGACGGTGTTGCTGGCGGTGATGGTGGTCATGATGACAGTGTTGCTGGTGGTGGTGATGGTCATGATTATGGTGATGCTGTTCATAATGGCAGTCGTGATGATCCTGATGACGGTGCTGTGATTACAAGGAAGACGGTGATCATGGCGTTGCCGGCGGTGGTGACGGTCGTGATCCTGGTGATGGTGCTGACGACATTGGTAACATTGATGACGGTGTTGGTGATCGCAGTGAACATGCTGATGGTGACGATGGTGGTGATGATGACGGTGCTGAAGGTGATAATTTTTCTGAGGATAAGTTTCTGGGTGGTTGTGGTGAAGATGGCTGTGATAATACGCATCACGACGGCGAGACACTATTCCTCGCTCCTTTCCCCTTTGGTAACCATACGTTTGCTGTCTATGTCCATGAGCCTGTTTCTCTTTTGTAAATAAGTTCGTTTGTACAATTTTTAAAACAGATTCCAGAGGTGATGTGATATAATATTTGTCTTTCTCTGACTTAACTTCACTGGGTATGATTACCTGTAGGTCCACCTGTATTTTCTGCCAGTGGTGCTCTTTCCTTCTTCATGGCTGAGTAATATTCTGTTCTCACGTATGTGTCTGTGTGTATATGCTACTGTGTACACACTCCATCTTTTAAAAGCAATCGCATCTTCATTTGCTTCCATGTCTTGGCTGCTGTAAAAAGCTACTGCTATGAGCGCTGGGGTGCAGGAATTAAAGTGTTTGCTTTTCGGGGTATGTTCCCAGGACTGGAATTCCTGGATCATACGGTAGTTCTGTCTTGTAGTTTTCCAGTTCTCCATAGTCAAAGTGAAAGGCGCTCAGTCATGTCCGACTCTTGGCGACCCCTTGGACTATACAGTCCCTGGAATTCTCCAGGCCAGAATACTGGACTGGGTAGCCTTTCCCTTCTCCACGGCATCTTCCCCACCCAGGGACCCAACGCAGGTCTCCATTGCAGGCAGAGTCTTTACCAGCTGAGCCGCCAGGGAGCTCAACAATACTGGTGTGGGTAGCCTATCCCTTCTCCAGTGGATCTTCCCGACCCAAGAATCGAACTGGGGTCTCCCGCATTGCAGGCAGACTCTTTACCAGCTGAGCTGCCAGGGAGGCCCATAGTGGCTGCACCCAGTTGACATTCTCGTTAACGGTGTTGGAGGGAGTTCCCTGTTCTCCACACCCTCTCCAGCATTGCTTGCTTGTAGGCTTCTGGATGCAGGCCCTTCTGACCGGTGTGAGGTCAGACCTCAGTGTCCTTTTTGATGCTCATCTCTCTAATATAGATTAGGGCTTCCCTGGGGACTCAGATAGTAAAGTTTTCCTGCAATGCAGGAGATTTGGGTTCAGGCTCCGGGTTGGGAAGATCCTGTGGGGAATTAACAACGTTGAGTATCTTTTCATGTGCCTGCTGGCCACCTGGATGTCATCTTTGAAATGTCTGCTTAGGTCTTCTGCCCATTTAAAAACAAACAAATACATTTTTTTAAATAGACCTTTTGAGCCATTTATTCGATGCAGATATTAACCCTCTGTTGATTGCTTTATTTGTAAATATTTTCTCCTATTCCATAGGTTGTTTTTCCGTTTTGTGGATGATTTCCTTTGCCGTGCAAAAGCTTTTAAGTTTGATTAGGTCCCATTTGCTTGCTTTTGCTTTTACTTCTTTTGCCTTGGGAAACTGAGGTAGGAAAACATGGCTATGATTTATGTCGGAGAATATTTTGTCTATGTTCTCTTCTGGGGTTTTTGTGGCGTGCTCATGGCTTTTCTTGGCAGACATTTTGGTAAATCGATAGATGAAAAAAGCATGTTTTTGGAAAAGCAACATAGCAGTATGTGTGAAAAGGATGAAACATGTCCATTGCTTTTTTAAAAAATATAAATTTATTTATTTTAATTGGGGGTTAATTACTTTACAGTATTGTATTGGTTTTGCCACACATCAGCATGAAGCTGCCATGAAGCTGCCACAGGTATACACGTGTCCCCCATCCTGAACCTCCCCCTTCCTCCTCCCTCCCCTACCCATCACTTTTAAATCAGAACCTCAGCCTTGTTTTTTACAAAGCAATCTTAAAAAAATGCTCCTCACAACTTAGGCTTAAGAATTTCCATTTACAGCAGGGGAAATAAATGAGAAATAAAACCAGATGAGAGGTAATTGATGATCTTCATGGAATGGAATACTGTGTAGGCTGCTTTCCTTTATTGGGTTTAAGGACTTGCTGATGAATAATACCTCAGGTGCAAGGACTAGTTAGCGGTAAGCAGAGTTGAGGGCAGACAGCTTTCCACGTGGCTTCCTTTTGGACCACGGCTTCACAGCCACTCAGGGCCAAGGGAGTCTAACCAGCAGATCCCTATGTAGGCAGATGAAGAATGCGGCAGGTGACCAGTAGGAGCTATGGAAAATGGACGGTGGGCCTTGGGGTCACACCCACTCTTGACGGTTGACACACAGGGTCTCCTTAGAGCTCCTTGACCATGAAGGAGCCCGGGAACTGAGGTCTGGGGTTCAGAACCTGCTTGAAGCATCAGTAGCTGGATGTCCTGTGACATACCCTGGACAAATGACCGAACCATTCCATCATTTTCCCATGCCCTCTAACACCTGTCGTCCACACTCAATCAGTAATACCGTCTTTAGGTTCTAAACGATTTGTTGATGTACATTTGCTAGGTTGCAGCACGCCAGGCTTCCCTGTCCTTCACCGTCTCCCTGAGTTTGCTCTAAGTCATGTCCATTGAGTCAGTGAGGCCATGCAGCCATCTCATCCTCTGTCTTCCCCTTCTCCTCCTGCCTTCAGTCTTTCCCCAGCATCAGGGTCTTTTCCAGCACGTCAGCTCTTCCCATCAGGTGGCCAAAGGATTGGATTTTCAGCTTCAGCAGCAGTCCTTGCGGTAAATATTCAGGGTTGAGTTCCGTTAGGATGGCCGGGTTTGATCTGATTCAGTAACACAGGTCAGATGTTGAAGCACAATCTTTAGGAGTGAACCCAGGGCTGGCGTGTTGGGTCCAGAGGGATGACAACAGAATCTTCAGTGGGCAGTGTTTGTTTCACATTCTAGAGATCTCTGTGTCCTCCATGCTCTGGTTAACATCTGGTGCAGGGAGAGTTGATTGTATAAATATGTGTCTACCATTTCATTTGCACGGAGGGGACTGGACCTCTAATGTGAGACTGTCTCACCTTGGCGTAGGACCCTGACTTTACTCAGCTCTTCATGGAGCACATTCCTGTCCATTATGTTTGCAAGAATTGTTCATGTAACTTCATGGCAGAACAAGGAACATCAAAAACCCTGAGTGTACAGAGTATATACATATACACACACACATATATATATACACATAAATATTGTAGTTGTATATATATGAATGTATATATGTGTATGTATATACGTGCATGTATATATATGTATGTATATATAGTTGTTCTATATATATCAGAATTCTCCAAGCCAGGCTTCAGCAATATGTCAACTGTGAACTTCCAGGTGTTCAAGCTGGTTTTAGAAAAGGCAGATGAACCGGAAATCAAACTGCCAACATCCGCTGGATCATTAAAAAAGCAAGTGAGTTCCAGGAAATAAACATCTATTTCTGCTTTATTGACTATGCCAAAGCCTTTGACTGTGTGGATCACAATAAACTGTGGAAACTTCTGAAAGAGATGGGAATACCAGACCACCTGACCTGCCTGTTGAGAAAGCTGTATGCAGGTCAGGAAGTAACAGTTAGAACTGGACTTGGAACAACAGACTGGTTCCAAATAGGAAAAGGAGGACATCAAGGCTGTATATTGTCACCCTGTTTATTTAACTTCTATGCAGAGCACATCATGAGAAACGCTGGTCTGGAAGAAACACAAGCTGGAATCAAGATTGCCGGGAGAAATATCGATCACCTCAGATATGCAGATGACACCACCCTTATGGCAGAAAGGGAAGAGGAGCTAAAAAGCCTCTTGATGAAAGGGAAAGAGGAGAGTGAAAAAGTTGACTTAAAGCTCAACATTCAGAAAACGAAGATCATGGCATCCGGTCCCATCACTTCATGGGAAATAGATGGGGAAACAGTGGCTGACTTTATTTTTCTGGGCTCCACCGGATAAGCCTTCACTTTCCAATTCAGGGGGTTTAGGTTCAATCCTTGCTCGGAGAACTAAGCTCCCACATGTGCACCCCCCCGCCCAAATCCTGAAATATAAAGCAGAAGCCATATTGTAATACATTCAATAGACTTTTTAAAAAAGAATTGGAGCATTTAGAGGAGGAAAGGGTAGCACATACAAGGGAAATAGGACAATGTTGTCTCAACTGTTCACTCACTCAGTTGTGTCTGACTCTTTGTGATGGCACAGACTTTAGCCCCACCAGGTTCCTCTGTCCATGGGATTCTCCAGGCAAAAATACTAGAGTGGGTTGCCATTCCCTTCTCCAGGGAATCTTCCCAACCCAGGGATCAATGCCAAGTCTCCTGCATTTGCAAGTGGATTCTTTAGTGTCTGAGCTGTCAGGGAAGCCCGCTTGTCTCAGTTACTTTTTGCTTAATTTTGGCATGGAAACGTGTGCTGGTACAAGGTATACATGGTTGGGTCTGCTTCCCAAGTTGGGTTATGAACAGTTTTTTTGGTCACTCTTGTCCAAATGGTATACTAGTGTAGTAAGATTCAAAAGGAATATCCACAGGTACATTTTGAAAGAAAAGATGAATCTTCCTTCATGGTAGACGAAATGATGTAGTTACTATTGCATGGGACAAAAAGCAGAAGCTGGCTCCATTGGACAAGACCCTGATGCTGGGAAAGACTGAGGGCACGAGGGGAAGGGGGCGGGAGAGACTGAGATGGTCTGATCGCATCACTGACTCAGTGGACAAGAATTTGAGTTCAACATTTCGAGGAGATGGTAAAGGCCAGGCAAGCCTCGCATCCTGCAGTCCGTGGGGTGGACTGAATGACAACAAGTTATGAAATCACAGACAATTTTCTCAGACATCCTTCCTCACTGCAGTGATGATAGCTAGAATGAAATGCCAGAAAGAAATACTTTGCCTCTTGTATATATAACTGGGACAAAAATGTCCGCATATGCAAACACTCTATAAAGAGCACACCCTACAAAGAGAATGTTCCACCATCACCATTAACAAAATTAGCCAGTGGTCATTATCCTGGGATTTGTGGTGCATTTCATATGGTCCTGATTAGATTCAAGAAATGAACAATAAGGCCTAATTGATGAAAAACAGGCCATAATTTTGTGCTTTTAATATAATGGCCACTGGCCAGATACAGACAAAGGGAAGAGGGTTTGGTTTGTTACTTTAGATCCGTTTCCCCCATCCTCCTCGAAAATAGCCGTGATTTGCAGTTTTAATATATTTTTCACGCACAATTAACATCATTGTTGCCAGATTTACGGAAGAGCTAGGAGTGTGAAGCTGCAGTGATTTATGTGGGATGCGTGAAAGAGAATTAATGCCACCAGCAGCCAGAGTTTAATGGGAAAACGCTGAAGCACAAAATCTTAAAAATAAAGCTTAGTCGCAAAGACATCTCTGCTTTGCGTAAGCGTCTGGCCTTCCTGGCGGCTTCCCCAGGGGACGCTGGCACTAGGGAGCCCAGTAGCTAGTGCGGAAGAGGAAGGAGACTTGGGTTCGATCCCTGGGTTGGGAAGATCCCCAGGAGAAGCGCACGGCAACGCACTCCAGTATTCCTGCTTGGAGAATCCCATGGACAGAGGAGTGCTACAGTCCATGGGGTCACAAAGAGTTGCCAACCGCTGAAGTTTCTTAGCACATACACCCTGGCCTTGAAGATGCCTCTTTTTACTCTTTGCGAACCCATACAGTCCATGGAGTTCTCCAGGCCAGAATATTGGCGTGTGTAGCTATTTGCTTCTCCAGGGGATCTTCCCGACCCGGGGGTCAAACCCAGGTCTCTCCCGCATGGCAGGCGGACTCTTTACCAGCTGAACCACAAGGGAAGCCCCTTTTTAAACAACAGCAGTAGTGAATTCACACTGAGGACTTCTCTCCATTTCAGAAGGTTTCTTGTGGCCTTTCCATATGGGAAAATATAATGACTCTGTGATAAGAGGGACTGAGGGAGCATCCAATGATGAGGTGGGCATTTGTAGCAAGAAATGTGGCATCAGGAGTGTTTTAAGAATTAGAACCCCCCCCTTTTTTTTTTGCACAGTTGGTACAGAAACTGACAGCCATGTATTGGATAGACAAATTGGTTTTCAAATTGAAGCATAGTAGATTTACACTATTGTACACTTGCAGGTACGCAGCAAAGTGATTTGTTTGTGTATTTTTTCAGATTCTTTTCCATCATAGGTTGTTAGGAGACAATGAATATACTTCCCTGTGCTATACAAATAGGTGTGTGTTGGTTTTCTGTTTTATGTATAGTCGTGTGAATCTGTTAATCCCAGACTCCTAATTTGTTCCTCCCCTCCTTCCCTTTTGTAACCGTTTGCTTGTTTTCTCTGTCGGTGAGTCTGTTTCTGTTCTATAAATATATTTCGGTGTTTTTTCATATTGTAGATTCTGTGATTCCACAGACAAGCGATATCATACAGTATTTGCCTCTTTCTGTAAGAACTGCTTCCCTTAGTCTCATCATCTCTAAGAATATGTTCCTGAAAATGGTATTATTTCATTCTTGTTCATGGCTCAGTAATATTCTACTGTATGTACATACCACATCTTTATCCATTCATCCATTGATGGGCACTTGGGTTGCTTCTGCAGATAAGCTTTTTGTAGACATTTTAGTATATATATAAAAAAATTTCAGTCTTCGGCGCTTGTGTATGACTTTGTTATGTTTTTTTGTTTGTTTGTTTTGTTGTTGATTTTGAGAGAGAGGAAGGGGACCTTTTCATTGAATGTTGGAAATTTTACTGAAGGAGGAAAATGGCAACCCATTCAGGTATTCTTGCCTTGGACGTCCCGTGGACAGAGAAGTCTGGTGGGCTACAGACCGTGGAGTCATAAAGAGTTGGATACAGCGGAACACACAGGCATGGAAGTTTAAAATATATTTTTGGCAGGAGGCTCACCCATAGACAGATTTCTTGACTTTTCGCACGCCTTTGTTTGAGTCGAGAAGCAAGTGAAACTCCTTTTAAGCGCAAAGATGCGACCTCCTACACATGACACCTGTTCCCTTTTAATGGAAAGGGAGACATTTTGCAAAAAAAAAAAGGACAAGGTAAAGACCTTGCCAGAAAATCTTCAGCTATCTGTGAATCTAACGTTTTGGAGCGATGATTATACTTAAGGAAGCTTGCTTGTCTGTGCAGTTCATAAATGTAGACAGGCAAAACCCTGCGTCAGTCCATGGGTTCAACGAAGCCTGTTTCCAGAATGCCTTCTCCCCGACTCTGACCTCAAAGCTCCCTCCTGTCTGTAATGGCAGGTTTGCTCTGATTTGCAATGCTCTATTCTGTCCTGTTTACATCAGATGACCTGCTTTCCTTCTAAATCTACCACAAGCAGGACTATAGTTAAACAGGGCTGTATTCCTCTCCAACGGTCTTCAAAGTTGCTAATGATGGGGGCATTCAAAGTATATAGCTGAGGCTGATTATCCGTAAATTGAGATCTGTTTCTGCCTGAATATTAGACTCATGTTTTTTCTCTCTCTCTGTCTCTTTGAAGGGAGGACTTCACTTTTCTCTGCAGCTGCTGTACTTGACAGCATCAGTTCCTCTTCATTCTCCTAAAACTCGCTGAGCTGCAGGATGGGGTGAAATGCCCACCCACACAATGTTGCAGGGTTTGCAAACTGTCCTCGTCTTCTCAGGAGAAAGGACAGCAGTAGGTAGCAAATGCTAGGAACACGTCACACGACACGGGAGTTTTATCCTCAGGAAGAATTTGGACATGTGCAGAAAGACCCAGGTATAAGGCATTTTCATAGCCAAGCGCTTAGGATGGCAAGAAGGAGAAAAAAAATGGATGCACCGTCTTTCACAGTCTAGAATTTGTTATGGAATTAGAGATACAATATAAGCATGGGATATCAGCCATTAAAAAGCCATTATAGATTAATGTTTAGTGACATGGTGGAAACAGAGGGTGGTGTTACGTCAAAAGCATCTTAATCGTATTAATTCTTTCTGTTGCACTTGCAATGTTTTTAAGTTGCCTTGTACAATCTACTCTGGGGCGTCTCAGTTTTATTTCTTATTATGACAAGAATATAAAGCAAAGATAGGCTGACATAGTGGATTTTGAGAATATTTACAGTGGTGTCAATAGAAGATCTCGCTGGCTTCCTTCATCCTTCCGGTTACATCCCCGTTAGGGACCCCATGTCTTGGCTTTCCAGCCATAGGGTGCCAGGCACACCACTCACCATGCTCTGTTTAAAAAAAAAAAATCAGCCATAAATTTTTTATTTTAAACATTTCAAGTATCTTCTCCAAATTCCTTGCCATCGTTACCACCGTGTCTGAAGCAAAAAAAAATAAAAAGAATATTTTTCATTTATCAATAATCCCTCAACACGTTTTTTTTTCTCCTCCCTTAAATCTTTTTGTGAAGGACATATTGAAGAAATACTAATCTATTTCAAGGTCATGAGATGTTTGTCTTACATAGGATTTTGGAAATGCTGGAGTTCATCCCTGCGTTTTTTTCTATGCGGATTTTATTTGTACGTATGGGGTGAGGTAGGGATCTGATGTTGTTTTCCTCCAAATGGTGAACAAATGTTTTCAGGATTGAAGATAAACAATGTATCTTTAGCCAGTGATTTGCAATGCCACCTTGGGTCCAGATAGGGCAAGATGGCGCACGTGCAGAGGGGTGTATTGCAAGATGTGTGTGTGTGTGTATGTGTGTGTGTGTGTGTGTGTGTGTGTGTTCTATTGCTTCAGTCCTGTCTGACTCTGTGTGACCCCATGGACTGTAGCCCACCAGGCTTGTCTGTCCATGGGATTCTACAGGTAAGGATCCTCGAGTGGATTGCCATGCCCTTCTCCAGGGAATCTTCCCAACTCAGGGATCGAACTAGGGTCTCCTGCATTGCAGGCAGATTCTTTACTGTCTGAGCCACCAGGGAAGCCCAGTAAATGAAGCAAATAATCTGTGTTTTTCTTCTTCACCCATTCTCTTCCCTCTTTGCAGATGTTTATTCTTCCCCATACAGTGGAGAATCAGTGTGTCAAAATCTGTAAAATTCTGCTGGCTTTGTTGAAAGCTGTATTGAATTGAAGGATTAAAAAAAAAAACAAAACAGATACTTTTCCAAATTCTTGAAGCCCCCATGCATAAATTGGCAGAGTTCAGCACGTACTGAGTTCTTATTTTAACTGTGTTAAAATGGTATCGAAGGTAACTTATTTGGGGGGTACATGTTATCTCATTTTCTATGCCACTTCTGCTTCTGATTCAAAATGATATCTTGACTCTTGATACATTATGAATATATATTGAGCAATCTTTCTGAGTCGTCTGCTCTTCTGAGTGCCTTACCAATTCAAGTGCTTGCGGCTAAGGAAGCCCATAGAGCCTCGCGTGTGTGCTCCACAGCAAGAGAAGCCACTGGATGGAGAAGCCAGAACATCAGGACTACACAGTAGCCTCCACGCCACACTCTGCTCTTTTTTGTAGAGGAAGTCCATACACAACAGCAAAGATCCAGTGCAGCCAAATATAAAAATAAATACACAATAAATAGATTATTAAAAGTGTGATGTTGACTAGAGGGTTGTTTTTTCTTTTTACAAATGGCTACTACCAGATTAAAAAAAATTACCTGCACTTTGCAGGGTTTTAGTAAGTTATTAAATAATTTTTTTCTAAACTATAAATAGGAATTTTGAATGTTGTAAAAAAAAATAAAGTAAAAGTCTTGGCATGTCTACACTTGACATCTTTCTAATTTTTTCTCTTCACCTGGTTTAATAATTTGTCTTTACCTATTAATGTATTTTGAAAATAGCCCCACGTTGATCTTGGTGTGAACTTTTAAAAAATTGTGAGTGCTCTATTAAGTCTGGTTTCTCAGTGTTTCACTTAGGATATCTGCGTCGGTACATGCATCACAATTTGATTTAAAATTGTATTTGAATTTGATCTACTTTCAGTGAATGAAAAAAGAAAATTCTTGCTGTTTGATCACTGAGTCCAGTTTGAGTATTTTGCGACCCTGTGGACTGTAAGCCCACCAGGCTCCTCTGTCCCTGAGGTTTCCCAGGCAAGAATACTGGGACGGGTTGTCATTCCCTTTTCTACGGGATCTTCCTGATTGGGGGATTGAACCCCGGTCTTGTGCTTTGCAGGCAGACTCGTTACCATCTGAGCCACCAGGGAGGTTGCAAGTTAAAGTTACTCTTAGAAAAATATCTTGGCTGCTTCCTTTCATTTTATCTTTTCTGAGCAAATGTCAACACAAAGGATTGTTAGCAGTTGCCTGAAAGTTATCTTGACTGGAAAGTTTCATGTGGGAATTCGTTTTTATTTATAATCATCTTTAGTTAGTTTCACTTCAGTTCACTCGCTCAGTCGTGTCTGACTCTTTGCTACCACGTGGACTGCAGCACGCCAGGCCTCCCTGTCCATCACCAACTCCCGCAGCTTGCTCAAACTCATGTCCACTGAGTCGGTGATGCCATCCAACCATCTCATCCTGTGTCGTCCCCTTCTCCTCCTGCCTTCATCGGTGTTTAAGATGGTGATGGACAGGGAGGCCTGGTGGGCTGCAGTCCACCGGGTCGCAAAAGAGTCAGACGTGACTAAGCAACAATGACAAACTTTTTTTATTTTCTCTCAAATATTTATTTACGAGCGACTGAACAAGAAATGTTTATTTTTTTGCAAACATTTATTTCAATTTAAGTTTTTTAGCATCAGTGATTATATCATTAAAACTTTCTCTTTTTTTTTTTCTATTCTTTTCTATTTTCTTTTAATCACTTACTGAGTCCAAGCTTGGTCTGCTCACTTCATGAGAGGCCAGTGAATCTGAGTTGAGGTGTTGAGGCAAGGAAGAGGCTTTAACTGGGGAGCCAGCAGAGCTAGAAGACCACTGGCTAGCTCCTCAAAATAACCATATGATTGGGGTCTGGATGCAGGTTCTTTTATAGATCGGAGAGGAAGAAGCAATGTGGTTCCAAGGTCAAAAGGCAGAATAGAGAGGTAGAGAAAGTTGGGAAGAAAAGTGAGAGGGTCTTCAGTCTTGCAAAACATCTCCAGGGGAATAGACAACCTTGGGAAGGGAGATATTAATCTCTCCTACTCACAGGTGGGCAGGGAGAAACCCTCTCTCCTTGAGCTGAACAAAAAGGCTCTTTAGTTTATAGTCCGGCAGAGGAGCAGGTCCTCCATGCAACCACTGAGTATGATATAGCAACAAAAGCAAGGAAAAGCAAGTCAGACAAACAGTTTCCAACTTGGAGTTAGAATTGGCTTTCCCCCTGCAACTTACATAGGATTACTTCCAATGAAATCCTCGTTTGTTCATTTCCTTTCATCACGTTTTGATCTCGCTTCAACCGTCTTACCAGATGTTTGCTTACATGACTAAGCTTTTCAGTAAATTAGATTTCATGTTGCTAATTATCTCAACTGTTTTCCTGTTGTCTGTTTCACAGATTTCTCCTCTTGCCTCTATCAGACATTATTTTGCTATTTACTTGCATTTATTCTAATTCTGTTTCTTTTCTGTTTTCTGTTTCTCTGGCTCATTTATTTCCAATCTTTCTTGTTATCTTGTAAATGTATTCCAAAGTTTTAATTATCTCTGAAAGCATTTTCTTCGGATCTGTCAAATTTGTACATGTGATGCCTTAGTTAGCATTGAATTTCAAGTATATTGTATCGTTTCTCTAGCTTGAAAGTATACTCTCAAACAGATCCAATGTCCTAACACCTTTTGTATCACTCCGTTGCTCAGTCATGTCCAGTTCTTTGTGACCCCATGGAGTACACTCTATCAGAATTCTCTGTTCACGAGATTTCCCAGGCCAGAACACTGGAATGGGTTGCCATTTCCTATGGGATGTTGTAACGTATTGAGTTATAATTCTGATGAATTATGTATCAAAGAATATATTGGCTTATGATGGTGCTTCTTTAAAGTATGGCTTGTGATTGGAACACTTTGTCAATATTCTGTGTTGTGCTTGAAAGCTGTACACACACACACACACACACACACACACTCACTCACTCACAGACACACATACCTCTGTTTCTGCATATGTGAATTTACAAACGTGTATTTTGAGGGGCATAGATTTCCATGTATAGCTATCAGATCACATTTTCTCTCTTAATTTGATCAGTTCCTAGAAGATGCTATTTTAATTTCTTGTCATATTTTTTCTTACGTTTGTTTCATCTTAAATGTCATAGGCTAACATTGTATATTAATATATAATAACACATTATCTGTTATACAGGGA
>SJYF01000349.1:3294453-3304479 GCA_006410515.1 Procapra przewalskii
TGAGAGTCGCTCAGTCATGACCGATTCTTTGCTTCCCTAGTCCGTGGAACTCTCCAGGCCAGAATAACAGAGTGGGTAGCCTTTCCCTTCTCCAGGGGATCTTCCCAACCCAGGGATCACACCCACATTGCAGGCAGATCCTTTACCAGCTGAGTCGCCAAGGAAGCCCAAGAATATTGGAATGGGCAACCCATCTCTTCTCCAGGGGATCTTCCCGACCCAGGAATCGAACCTGGGTCTCCTGCATTGCAGGCGGATTCTTTACCAACTGAGCCATCAGGGAAGCCCCTGTAATTCATGTTACTATTTTGGTGTAGTCTGTTTGCCATGCTCGCTCGGTTTTTATTTCCTTTGCATTTTTTTTGGAAGTGAAATTGTCGAACGCTGAGTTATTATCGCTACTTTCTTTTGGTCATATTGGCTTTTCCTGGGGTTGGTTTTCTTCCGTCTTCCGATAGGATGGATTTCCTGTAACCGCTTGAACGTTGGCATCCGTAATTACATTTTACAGTAAGATGCATATCCGTTCTTAGTATTATCAATGTTTTGATGTTTGGAGATGAGGATAAGGACCTAGTGGGCTTTTTGCCTGCCTCTCTTCTCAGCCCCATCATCCCCTACCATGCTGGATGGTAGGAGAACGTGAGCTCCAAATGGCTGTTTTCTGAGACTGCTAATGCCATAAGCTTACTCCTGATGTATTGCTTTCTTCTAGTCCTGTGTCTCTCTAGGCAGAACCAAATCATTCCGAGAGTAGTTTCCCGAGGGCTTAATGCAGTCAATTTTATAAGACTTGCAAATTTGGTTTGCCTTTTCATTTGACAGACAGTCACTGTATATAAAGTCCCACACTTGCCTTCCTTCCCTTTAACTTGTTGAAAATAATGCTCCACATATATATGGTGTTGCTTTTTCTATCTTGACTTGCTGTGAAAACCTCTGATTACAATGATTTCGTTTCATTTGCTCTTTTTTTCCTCACTGGAAGCTTGAAAAGTATTCTGTGTGTTCTTAATGTTCCTAAAAATCATGATGTTTGGTCCAGAAATTGATTTTTTGGTTTGTTTTTTAAAATAAGCCTGTTCTTTAACTTGTGAATTTTCCGTGCTAAGCATATAGTTTTCTTTTCTGCTTAGACAGTCTCAGACATTCTTCTATCCCCCTCTCCTCTTTTTTTTTTTTTCCAGTTTTTGGGTTTTTTTTTTTTCTTTATTGAGATAAAATTCATGTAACATAAGATTTGTCATTTTAATCATTTCAAAAGGAGCTTTGCTACTGGCTCAATGAGTAAGAACCTTCCTTCCAATACAGGAGACGCTGGGTCGATCCCTGGGTCAGGAAGATCTCCCGGAGCGGGAAATGGCAACCCACTCTCGTATTCTCGCCTGGAGAGAATCCCATGGACAGAGGAGCCTGGTAGGCTACAGTCCATGGGGTTGCAAAGAGTCGGACACAACTGAGTGACTAAACAAGAACAATAATCATTTAAAAAGGGTGCACTTGAGTGTCCTTGAGTAGAATTCCTCTCAGCCTTGTTGGGCTGGTAAAGAATGTGCCTGCAGTGCAGGAGATCAGGGTTTGATTCCTGATTCAGGACGATCCACTGGAGAAGGGAGAGGCTACCCACTCCAGTATTCTTGGGCTTCCCTGGTGGCTCAACTGGTAAAGAATCCGCCTGCAATGCAGGAGACCCTGGTTTGATCCCTGGGTTGGGAAGACCCCCTGGAGAAGAGAAAGGCTACCCACTCCAGTATTCTTGCCTGGAGAACTCCATGGACTGTAGAGTCCATGATGTCCCAAAGAGTCGGACATGACTGAGCGACTTTCACTCTCAGCCTTTTAGCCTGCGCTGTCTTTTGATGATCCTCCTCGGAGATGACATGCATATTAAGCCTTTGTCTTCCATATCTCGGGATGGAGGCCATTTCTTTTCCCCATTCCTCCATTCCAGATCCTTCTGAAAAATGACTTCACCTTTTGGCGTACACATGGTCTATGTTGGGTGATTTTTTTCATTTCAGCCGGTTCTTTGAATTTGGCAGTCCCACCATCCTATTTCTCTTGCCCAGCAACTCTCGCGACCCCCTTCAAAACTTGCTGTGTCTGTTGCCTTGCACTGGGGGAAAAGTTAATATCCTTAGAGTGTAGCCTTATGTTTACTCCAGTCCTCCATCGTTCTGATAAACAGATGATTCTGATAAACAGATGATTCTATCTGTCGTATTTGTTGGATTCCATCTGTCTTATTTGTTGGTGTTTCTTAACTGGCTTTACCATATTTCCTATGAGACGATCAGGAACAGTGAGTCCCCTACATATGAATCCGTTTACTTTAGAGAGCCTGTTATTATGTCAGAGCTGTTGAAGAGTCCCAACAAAAGTTAGCCTAGGTGCCCAGCGAACACAGTTGCCTCTGTACTTAAGCTGCTTCAATGCTTGCTTTCTGGACTTCCTGCGCTTGAAATAAAGATCCTGTATTCCTGTATTCTATCCAGTAAGGTATACAAAAGCACAACAGCTCGTTAAGGAGACTGGTGACAATGTATGCAAGACACGTGAGCTACGTTACCGCATTGCACATGTGAGCACACACATTCGCCTCTCTGATGGTTTGCAACTTGAAAGTTCCTATGTGGGTGACTTGCTCTTGTTTCCTTGGAGCCATCAAATAACCCTGGCAGGTGACTTATGTCCATTTTCTGCTCAGAAACCCTGCTCTCAGCTTGATGCCTCTGGGCATATTGGAAGGGGCTGTGGATCTCCCTTAAAGGGGCTGTAGAATTTTCTGGCTCCTCAACCGAAGTCTTTATGCCCTTTTCCCTCCTGTCCCGTCTCCCATCCACAGGCAGGCTCTTCTCCAAAAAATCTGCAAGGTTGAGTTGTAAATACACGACCTGCTGCATGGAGGGTTCAGGGAGGAAATGCCCCAGTGCTTAATCAGCCTGACTTTTTCCATCATCACAGAAACCTCACTCTTTTGCTGAAATTCGTCCTCTGTACAGGTACTGCATTCTGTCTCAGAGTTTTGGGAGAAGTAGAAAGAGCTAGCTTTCTAGCTTTGCCAGGCAGAGGGGAGCCACTGTGGACAGATGCCCTCAAGATTGTGTGTTCTGCTTAGATGGGATAAAAAGGAGTCTTGTAACTTTCAAGAAGCAGGGCGTGATCAGCTCACAGACATCCTTCTGATGAGATGGTGCTGAAGTAATTACAGGTCAGCATCAACAACTTTCGTGTCCAACTGGTCTGCAGTCTCCGTGCTTGTGGGCAGCATGAAATTAACTTATCCTACCTGGCAGGCTTTTAATAAATGCTAAACAGCTCAAAGACTTGGCTCGGAATAGTATCTGTAGCCCTTGACTGTGTGTGTGCTGAGGTGCTTCAGTCGTGTCTGACTCTTTGCGATCCCATGGACGGTAGCCCGCCAGGCTCCTCTGTCCATGGGATTCTCCAGGCAAGAATACTGGAGTGGGTTGCCGTGCCCTCCTCCAGGGGATCTTCCCGACCCAGGGATTGAACCTGCGCCCGTTATGTCTCAATGGGCAGATGGGTTCTTTACCGCTAGTGCCACTTGGGAAGCCACTCTATCCTGTGAGGAGGAGCTAAAGGCCCTTGACGTTGTGTAATGGCTAAAGTATTATTATCGCTGTCTTTCTTGACTATTTTCCTTTCCTTCTGCCTTTCCTCACATGTGTGATTAAATGCACCCTTGGACTAAAGTTTTCGTACAGAAGCAAGGCAGGGTGAGGACCGGGGTGGGGGTGAATTCTGGGAAGGCCTCACGGGGTTCCTGCTGGGTTACGCCTCCAGTGGGAAGCCAGACCTCTGTGGAGTTCCCAGGAACCCAGGCACCTTGAGTTTTCACAGACGTGTACCGTGAAGTCTCTGATTCAGAATTGTGCTGATAGGAAACACCATGATCCCCTGGTGACGAGGAAGGGTTAACTGTGAATTTATGCTGAATGTGATGTTGGAGAAGACTCTTGATCGTCCCTTGGACAGCAAGGAGATCCAACCAGTCCATCCTAAAGGAAACCAGTCCTGAGTGTTCATTGGAAGGACTGATGCTGAAGCTGCAATACGTTGGCCACCTGATGTCAAGGACTAACTCATTGGAAAAGACCCTGATGCTGGGAAAGATTGAAGGCGGGAGGAGAAGGGGACGACAGAGGATGAGATGGTGGGGTGGCATCACCGACTCAATGGACATGGGTTTGAGCTAACTCTGGGAGTTGGTGATGGACAGGGAGGCCTGGCGTGCTGCAGTCCATGGGGTGGCAAAGAGTCAGGTTTGCCTCACCTACTGAAGAACAGCAAAATGCTAGATCTGCTCCGTGACTGTAACCCCTCCCCCCATCTTGCCGCTTTTGTTCTTGCAGGCTGCTGTTAATATAATAGATACACTATTATGTAAAAACATAATGACCTGCCTCAGGGAGACAAACTTAGCCACCCACTTGTGAAAGACTGTAGAAAGCAAGAACTAACACATCCCCCTGCCTGAGGCTGGCCATCCTGGGGGACATTAGCAAGAACTGAATAGTCTTTTCACTTAGTTTCTTCACCACCCCCCCCTCCTCCTCTCAGATCCATAAGCGAACCTGGCAACCAGCCCACTACAAGATGGTTATCCAGAGTCCCTCCCGAATGGGAGTTCCAAGGTGGCTCAGTGGTAAAGAACCCAGCTGCCAGTTCAGTAGAGTCTGGAGATGCAGGTTTGATCCCTGGGTCAGGAAGACCCCCTGGAGAAGGGAACGCCAACTCACTCCAGTATTCTTGCCTGGAGAATCCCATGCACAGAGGAGCCTGGCGGGCCACAGTCCATGGGGTTGCAGAGAGTTGGACACGACTGAGTGGCTACACTTTCTTCTTTATTGCTCTGTCCTAAGTCGCTTCCGTCGTGTCTGACTCTGTGTGACCCTATGGGCTGTAGCCCCGCAGACGCCTCTGTCCATGGGATTCTCCAGGCAAGAATACTGGAGTGGATTGCCGTGCCCTCCTCCGGGGGATCTTCCCGACCCAGGGATTGAACCCAGGTCTCTTACATCTCTTGCATTGGTAGGTGGGTTCTTGACCAGTAGCGCCACCTGGGAAGCCCATTCTTTTTTTAATTAGAATGTTGAAATGCGATCGTCTTGCATTCTGAATCTGGATTCTAAAATAACTAAGCGCAAGAACCAAATCTAAACGTGATTAGTAAAGAATGCTGAGGAAATGGTGAAGGCTTTGCTTTCAAAATACAGGAGTCATCTGAGCCAGTAACACACAAACAGAGCCTCCAGAATCAAGTCCCTTCCTGGTTCCATCACCTTGTCTGGGATTCACTGGCCTTCCTTGCAATGAGCAGGGTGACCTTGAACTCAGTAACATCTCTACCCAGTGAGGGAATCGTGGGCACTCACCGTCTGAAAGCTCACTCATCTTTTTCACCTGGGCAGTTCAGGTTCTAGGACACCCCTGTCTTGTCACTGTGGAACACAGCTATTGTTTATCTCTCCAGTTCAATTCAGTCGCTCAGTCGTGTCCGGCTCTTTGCAACCCTAGGGACTGCAGCGTGCCAAGGCCTCCCTGTCCATCACCAGCTCCTGCAGTTTACTCAAACTCATCTTCATTGAGTGGGTGATGCCATCCAACCATCTCATCCCCTGGCGTCCCCTTCTCCTCCTGCCCCCAATCTTTCCCAGCATCAGGGTCTTTTCGAATGAGTCAGCTCTTCGCATCAGATGGCTAAAGGGTTGGAGTTTCAACTTCAACATCAGTCCTCTCAGTGAACACCCAGGATTGATTTCCTTTAGGATGGACTGATTGAATCATTTTGCTGTTCAAGGGACTTTCAAGAGTCTTCTCCAGCACCACAGTTCAAAAGCATCAATTCTTCAGTGCTCAGCTTTCTTTATAGTCCAACTCTCACATCCATATATGACCCCTGAAAAAACCATAGCCTTGACCAGATGGACCTTTGTTGGCAACATAGTGTCTCTGCTTTTGAATATGCTATCTAGGTTGGTTATAACTCTCCAAGCCCTTCTCACTTTTTGTAGTGATCTCAGACAAGATAAAGAGTTGGGTCACAGAAACAGAAAGCAATCGACGTGGCTCGTTGAGAAGATGGTGTGGAAATTTCTGTGACTGAACTGCTTCTGGCATGTCGCTTTTTCCATCCATTGATCAAAAGAAGCAGTTTCCAGAACTCTTAAAATAATTGATGCTGGCACTGCGAGGAGTCTCTCACAACATCTGGCCGCATCTCCATCTGATATTCCGAACCTGTGAGCCAGCCAGGCTCTGGCATTCTGGAACTTTGGGATTGCCATTGGTCCTCTTAGAACACGGAGCAGCTGTGTATTTCTCACGACACCGCCACATGTCCTGCACTTTGTGACCTGTTGACTGTCTCGAAGACCTGAAATGACTTTGGGAAGCTCCTCTTTGTTGAGACAGAGCTACACAGTGGGTTTTTGTTTTCTGGTTTCATTGCTTTAGTCATGTTTGACTCTTTGTGACCCCCATGGAGTGTAGCCCGCCAGGCTCCTCTGTCCATGGATTTCTCCAGGCAAGGATACTGGAGTGGGTTGCCATTTCCTCCTCCAGGGGATCTTCCCAACTCAGGGATCATGCCAGAGTCTCTTTCATTGGCAGGATGCTAAATGTTACATTGGTAGCTGTGGATCGGAGTGTTGGCTGGAAACGGAGAGTGTGGCCTGCAGATGCCCATTCAGGATGCTAAGGGACCAGAACTGAGCCGTGACAGGCTCAACAAGCTATACTAAGCCTAAGATTCAGATTCTTGTAAAACCTGAGTCATGATTCCGGGAAACCACACTCTGGGAAAGTCCCCACTGGTGCCAAACTGGATTAAAACCTGAGTCATGATTCTGGGGAACCACACCATGGGAAAGTCCCCGATGGTGCCCAACCTGAGCCAATCCAGATAGGGATGCGGGATTTGAAAATTGCGCACGTGTACGGTACAGCCAATCATTACACGCCAGCTGTACTAAGAACCACCTGTATAAAAGCAGCTGTGATTCAGAGCTCGGGGCTCTCGTCAAAACTCCACTGCACTAAATGAGACGGGAGCCCTAGCTCGAGCTCACAATAAAACCCCTTTCTGCTTTTGCATTGCTGTGGGGACTCGGACTTCAGGCATAACAGGGAGACCTCAGAAATTCGAGGCATTTTGAAGTTATGAGACTGAGTCAGAGTTTCAAGAGAAACGAGTGTACGTAGAGAAGCAGGTGTGGTCGCTGAAAAATAAGGAGGAAGGGGAGGGAGAGAAGCAGAGGAAGAGAGAGACACAGAAGGAATAAAACTTCTGTAATCCAGAACCATCATGCCAATTATTTACAACAGGAGTGTGGTTTCTCTTCCTTCCGGTGGTGAGTTGGTTTCTGCCTCGCTTTCCTGCCACGTCATCCTCATTCTAGAATCGAAGCTGAAGGGGCTCAGGAGACCAGGCTGAGCACACTGGGGAAATTGGCCGTCGTCCTTCAAGCTTCTGCTCCGATGTGGGATATGTCAATTTCTAGGCAGGTCGATAAGACGTCCGGAGTCCCCGAGGAAGAGAGAGGGGTCTGGAGCTCTTGAGGAGGAGATAAGAGGGCTCGAATCCTCAAGGAGGAGGAAAATACAGAGGTTTTCTTCCACATTCAGTGGTCTTAGGCACTTCCCTTGTGGCTCACCTGGTTAAGAATCCACCTGCAATGCAGGAGACCTGGGTTCAGTCCCCGGATTGGGAAGATCCCCCGGAGAAGAGAAAGGCTACACACTCTAGTATCCTGGCCTGAAGAATCCCATCCATGGGCTGGCAAAGAGCTGGACCTGACTGAGCAACTTTCACGTTCTTTCTCGTCTTAGTCACAGAAAACATTGTTTTCTTTAAGCTGGTAATTATAGAACAAGCCAACTCAGTCTCACCTCTGTACTAAGGATTAGGTAACAGCAAGGAATCCTTGCTTGCGGACAGTTTCTCCTTCTTGAGAAGCTTCTGACTAATCCCGTCATCTTAAAATGTATATTATGGGAGTGGGCGTGGTTAAATCTTTCTATCCTTAGTTCTAACCCTCTCATCTTCAAATATGCATGGTGGGAGTGGTTCTAGTAAGATCTTTGCAAGCTTGAGACATTCTTTTGATATACTGTAATAACCAATTTAAAAAGTATATAGCTCCTTAGCAACGGGGTACTCTCTGTCCGTCTTCTGATGTTGATGGCAGAAGCTTTGTCTGTCCCTGTTTATACTTTAATAAAACTCTGCTACACGAAAGCTCTGGAGTGGTCAAGCCTGGTACCTGGTTAGTTCCGAAGCTAAGTCTTCTAGAGATCAGGAGTCCAGCACTGTTCACTGCAAGCTGTCATTGTCCATGCTCAAACGTCTGGCTCCACGCTGCAAGGAGCCAGCCAGTGGCTCTTGATGGATAGTAAGCAGGAGATGTGTTGCAGCAGGCATGCAGTGGATGCAGTGTTTCAGAGGGAAAAAACAGAATTAGGAATCGACTGTGCTAAACACAGCAGTTAAGAGTAGTGATCCATAGATTGCAGATGAGACCGTCGCTTGGAGGTCACGGTGACCTTGCTTTTTTGGGGCTAAAGCTGCTTTGAAGAGGCCTCCAAAGAGACAAGAAAACCAATGGAAGAGACTCCGCTCAAGGAATTGTGCTGTGTAAATATCAGCACACGGGTGGGGCCATCTGTAACTGTGGGTCGAGGCGGGAAGGGTGTGAAAGGCGCAGGGCTTTTCCAGGTTCAGAAGGTGAGAGCAGGTTTGTGGGATGGACTGAAGAGAGGGGGTGAAGGTACAGGATGGGAGACTTGCGTGATGGTCCTGTGGTCCAGCATTTCCACTGCAGGGGCAAGACTTCCGTACCTGTTTCCTTGCCTGCTGAGATCCTACGTGTTGTGTGGTCCAGCCAAAAGGAAAAATAAAAGATATGGGATGAAAGAGACAGCGTTAGTGTGATGTCAGTGAGTTCGTGGGCTGCATGGTCCCGTGGAGTGGGGAGCTCACAAAGACGGGGCCTTTCCATGGGTGCCGGAGACGCTCGGGGTGACGGGCACTCTTGGTTGAGATGCAGGAGGCTGGGCTGCTGGGCCCTTTGGAGGAGTGTTCTTTTTTTTTTTATTTTTTTTTTGTTTGGATTTGATTTATTTTTATTTTTTTTACTTTTTTTAAAAAATTTTTTTTTATTTTTTAATTTTTTTTTTACATGATAGTATACATGTTTTTATGCCATTCTCCCAAACCAACCCACCCTCTCCCTCTCCCTCAGAGTCCAAAAGTCCGAGTTCTGATTGTGTGTGCTTTCTCACATCTGTCCCTGAGGGCAAGGCTGTGCAGGGGCTAGCACAGAGAGCATGGAACAGACCGTTAGTAGACAGGGTTGATGAGACTGTGGCGTGACAGGCATGGAAAGAGGTCTGTGTCCTGCTCAGGTGCCCAGCAAGGGGGGAGGCAGGAGCTGGAGGGAACTTTCTAGAAGGATGGATCCAGAAACCTAATGTGGGCAGGCTCAAGGCAGGTAGGGGATGGATGGGAAAGGCTAGGAAGCTTCATGTCCGATTGCTTACTTACGTACTTATTTTGTATTGAAATATAGTTGAGTTACAATGTTATATCGGTTTCAGATGTACAATGCAATGATTCGGGATTTTGTAGTTTGTGCTCGACTTAATGTTATAAAATATCAGCCATATTCTCTATGTCGTATAGTGTTCAGTTGCACAGTTGAGTCCGACTCTTTGCCACCCCATGGACTGCAGCACGCCAAGCTTCCCTGTCATTCATGAGTTGGCCATCCAACCATCTCCTCCTCTGTCGTCCCCTTCTCCTCCCGCCTTCAGTCTTTCCCAGCATCAGGGTCTTTTCCAGTGAGTCAGTTCTTTGCATCAGGTGGCCAAAGTACTGGAGCTTCAGCTTCAGCATCAGTCCTTCCAATGAACATTCAGGGCTGATTTCCTTTAGGATGGACTGGTTGGATCTCCTTACAATGCAAGGGACTCTCCAGAGTCTTCTCCAATACCCCTCCTGCC
>SJYF01000349.1:3304772-3316346 GCA_006410515.1 Procapra przewalskii
AAAGTAATGCTTTCTGAGAACGCAGATGTTTAAAAAGAAATGGCAACCTGCTCCAGTATTCTTGCCTGGGAAATCCCCTGCACAGAGGAGCCTGGTGGGCTACAGTCCATGGGGTCGCAAGACTTAGACATGACTTAAGTGACTGAACTGTCTCAGCAGACATTAGAAAATGGGCAAGGAGGTTTACTGAACTTCCTGTCGGTTGAAATGATTCACAGCTTCACAGATAAGTTTTATACCTACAGTCACCACTGACCACTGTACCGGGGTACCTTCATTTTAACATTTGCATCTGTGAAGGAAAATGTTCTGTGATTTGATGCTTCATTTCCCTGACTCTGATAACTACAGTAACAAGGAAGACATGTCAGTAACGAAGAGAAAAAATTATACGTAAGGCTGTAGATAAGGTTATCAGATGTTGCAGGGAGAGATGGTGTGTGCTGTGTTTCGGCCAGTCGGGTTGCTTTTGCTGTTTAGTCATATCTGACTCTGTGCGACCCCATGGACTGTAGCCCACCAGCCTCCTCTGTCCAAGGGATTTTCCAGGCAAGAACAGTGGAGTGGGTTGTCATTCCCTTCTCCAGGGGAATCTTCCCAACCCTCAGATGGAATCCATCTCCCGCTTTAGCGGCTATCGCCCCCTGGGAAGCCCTTGCCAGTTGTATAGGAAGAGACTTTACAGCCGGTAGGTCTTCCCTGGTGGCTCAGCTGGTCAAGAATCCTCCTGCAACGTGGGAGACCTGGGTTCGGTCCTTGCATTGGGAAGATCCTCTGGAGAAGGGCAAGGCTACCCACTCTAGTATTCTGGCCTGGAGAATCCCACTCTATAGTCCATGGGGTCGCAAAGAGTCGAACACGACTGAGCGACGTTCACTTTCAAGTCTTGTTAAGAGCTTCCCGTTACAGTAGACCTTCAGCTTGGTTTTAACATTGATGGCATTAGTCAGGGGGAAAATGGGAGACTGTGAAGCTTAAAAGGTAGTCCCACGTGGTAGTGAACCAGATGGGAATGCGTGCATACGATGCTTTTATCTCCGATTATAAACAAGAGCTGAATGCTGGGATCTCAGTAATTAGTTCCATCCGTGGATGCAGGAAGTGACAGTGAGAGCGTCGGTCCCTCAGTCATGCCCCACTCTGAGACCCCATGGGCTGTAGCCCGTCAAGCTTCTCTGTCCATGGGATTCCCCAGGCAAGAATACAGGAGTGGGTTGCCATGCCCTCCCGCAGGGGATCTTCCCCACCCGGGGATCGAACCTGGCTCTCCGGCACTGCAGGCGGATTCTTTATCACTGAGCCGCCAGGGTACATGTAATACATGGAAGTGGCAGTTATTCTTCTAAGGCTATTCCTTCCTACACGCTCTTTGCCAAGAGCGGTGTTAAGTCTCTGAAGCTTTAAATCTGTGGCTGTGAGACAGGGGAGAAGAAACAGAGGGGAAATGAAAGTGGAGACTCATTTGAGATTCCTCGGTTTAAAAGAAGCAGTTCAGTTCTGTGAATATCTACAGTAGCTCAGACATGAGTTGACTGATCAAGTCTATCTGTTTATCGCATCATATGTATCTTTTTGAGAATGGAGGATGTCCCAACCTGAATTAACCCTTGGTGTCCTGCTGAGAGCCAGGTCCTTCAAAAGGACTGTGATGATCCTCTCTTCAGTTCAGTCACTCGGTCATGTCTGAGTCTTTGCGACCCCATGGACTGCAGCACCCCTGGCTTCCCTGTCCATCACCAACTCCTGGAGTTTACCCAAACTCATGTCCGTCGAGTCGGCGATGCCATCCAGCCATCTCATCCTCTGTCGTCCTCCCACCCTCTGTCTTTCCCAGCATCAGGGTCTCTTCCAGTGAGACAGTTCTTTGTGATGATGCTAGATGGTATAAATCTGGGACTTTTGTTAATTCTTTCCGAATTTGGGACTTACTGAATTGTAAATCACTCCAGGCTTTCTTTTTTCTGTGAAGTTGCTCAGTCTTGTCTGACTCTTCGAGACCCCATGGACTGTAGCCTATCAGGCTCCTCCATCCATTGGATTTTCCAGGCAAGAGTGCTGGAGTGGATTGCCATTTCCTTCTCCAGGGGATCTTCCCGACCCAGGAATCGAACCCCGGTTTCCCTCATTGCAGGCAGACGCTTTCCCGTCGAGCCAACTAGTAAGTCTTAAAAAGATTGCAACTACTTATTCCTTTTCATTAAAAAGTTTTTCTACTACTTTGCATTTTTAGATATTTCGTTCCCAGGTTTAAAGTATGAAAGAAATATGTTATATATAAATTGAAATGTCCATCTTAATGTCTTTCAGGTTTATATGTATGCAGATTACTCCCTTGAGAACACAGTATGTAAGATTTACATTCTTGAGATAATATTATCAAAAACTGCTTTTAGATTGTACTTTTAACTCGTTTTTTTTATAAAGAGTTTTTTCTTTTTCTTTTTTTTTTAATGTGGACCATCTTTAAAGCCTTTACTGAATTTGCTGCAGTTTTCCTACCCCCCCTTTTTTTTTTTTTTTTCCCCACAAGCCAGGTGGGATTCTTAGCTTCCCAGCCAGGGATTGAACCTGTCCCCCTGTACTGGAAGGGGAAGTTCCAACCACTGGACTGCCAGGGAAGTCCTGGTTTAGATTTTGCTTTACAGATTGTTGGAGGGGAGATCCAGTCTCCTTGGACTCTGATGTGGTCCATATCCCACCCTGGATTCCCTTCTCATAGGCATCCTCTGTTGCTAACGTACCTCTGATACAAATAAGGCCCCTGTCCGTGTGCCGTGTTAGCTAACCACAGTCCACACAGCTCTGAGTTGCTTCAGTCTTCATCCTCCGTGTGGGTCTGAGCCAGGATCCCACGCTCTACGCCTTGATTCCTTGCAGCTGCTGGGCAGCTCTGGTCTGTGACCGTCTCGCCTGCTCTGCCTGTCTTTTGGGACCCTGACGGTTTGGGAGGAGGGCCCATCGGGTGTCGTGTGGAATGGGCCTGCATCGGGGTTTGTGTGGCCGTTAGACTGGAGTTGGTCGGGAGCTGAAGCCGACGGGGGTGCCATGTCCATCTGCTCAGATGGTGGCCAAGGGGCTGTGCCCTCCTCGCCCCGCCAAGGTCGTCTTCCTGGGGCCCTCCGCCACAGAGGGCCTCTCCCCCTTGGCCTACCGCCCTCTTTGAAAGAAGCCTGTACTGTGAGTTCCTGGCTTCAGGATCAGGACTCACTGCTCTCTTTCTGTTCTTTGTCTACATCATTTGAAGGTTTCTTGCATGAGAGATTTGTCCATCTTCCCCTGTTTATTTATTTATTCAGTCATTTACTTGTGCCAGTGTGGAGTCAATAGATACTTTAACCTTTGGTTTAGAATCCAATATTGTGTTATTTATCCACAACTGGTTTTAGGAAATAATCTATAATTGCAACATATATATATATATATATAATATGTTATATATTTTGACTTTATAAAATATATATTTTGACTTTATAATATATATTATATATTTTGACTTTATAATATGTTTACATATTTTGACTTTATAATATGTATTATATATTTTGACTTTATAATATGTATTATATATTTTGATTTTAACTAAGCATGCTAGAGTCCTCAATAACTGAATGCGGGCTTGCCAAGGAAATGAATTCCATTTCCCTCGGGTGGATCTCACAAGCACCGCCAAGGTCATGTGCGTTTTTTTCTTCCGTCTTTATTTTATAGAAGTGTGCATGCCTGCTAAGCCAGTGTAGTCGTGTCCAACTCGGTGAGATTCCATGGACTGTGGCCCGCCAGGCTCCTCTGTCCATGGGATTCTTCAGGCAAGAATACTGGAGTGGGTTGCCATGCCCTCCTCCAGGAGATCTTTGCCCAGATGTGCTGTTCCCAATAAGCCTGGTACCTCTGTCTCTTCTTACCTCTATAGAACCCCGGTGTTGAAGTCGACGTTCTTCTCCAATGCTTTGATATTTTCTTGTTATTCAGCCGCTCAGTCACATCCGACTCTTTGCAACCCCATGGACTGCAGCATGCCAGGCTTCCCTGTCTTTCACTATCTCCCGGAGTTTGCTGAAACTCATTTGCCTTGAGTCAGTGACGCTATCTAATCATCTCATCCTCTGGTGCCTCTTTGCTAATAGAGACATTGCTATAACTCCTCAATGGCCCTTGGTCTGTTCACTGGGGCTCTGCTATTCCCAGTGTGGCTTGGCGGATGAGAGCGTGGATATCTCCCCTTCCTTCAATTGAGTGAAAGCTTTTAGTGTTCCTTTCCTGCTTCAGAACAGTTCTCTGCTTCTTGACCTTGGAGCTCCAGGACGTAGGTACCCGCCCGCTAGGGCATGCTGGAATCTTGCCTGGCTTATTTCTGAAACCTCTCCATTTCTGGTTTCATTGCTTAAATTACGAAACCTGTTACCAGCGGGTCTGCGAAGGGTTTGCAGTCCCAAGAGAAAGCATTCCTCTCGAGAGAAATAGATCGAAGATTCAGCCATGGTGTTTGTGCATTCTCATTTTTTTCTTTTTACCTGCTTCGGGTTTTCTGTTGCTGTTTTGTTTGCTTTTGTTTATTTTTTCACCCAGACTGCTCAGAGAATAAACCCAAAAGGCATGTATGGTAAACATACGTCTGCTATTTGCTGCCATGGAAACTCTGAGTTTATGATTAATGTGCCCAAAGGTTAGAGATCAGGAGATTTAAAAGAAGAACGCATCCACCAATCGATAACGTTACACGGTTTTTGTTCATTAGCCTTAGCGAGTCAACGAACACAGGCAAGCGTGTCGATAGATCCCAGAATAATGAGAGTTGGGTCCTGTCCTCCCGTTTAACCCCATCCTTTCTTTCCCTTTCCTGGTTTCACTGGTACGTCGCTCTTGCCTCTTATGTCAGCAGCCCGCAGGCTTTTTGGCCCCAGCGACCGTTTTTGTGGACGATAACGTTTCCAAGGACCAGGGGTCGGCGGTAGTTTCCTGATGGTTCGAGCACTTTTCATTTATCCGGCACTTTATGCTTAGTGGAATATGCTGCTCTCAGTCTGACCGGAGGTACCAGTCAACGGCCAGGAAATCGGGGACCCCTGTTTGGTGCGATTCAGGGCTTAAAGCCGCATGTACAGTGTACAGCCAGGTGTCACTTGATTTCAGAAGCTTTCTTGTCAGTGTGAGGTGTAGGGCGTTAAGCTCTTGATAGAAGGGAAGAGAAACAATAAATAAATACTTAAAAAAACCCCAAAGTTCCTCTTGTGCTGCTTTTAAGACAGATGACACATGTGGGAACAGCTAGAAACCACATCTGAGTTGATCTTGGACACAGCCTGGAGGGCTTCCTGGAGGAAGCGCATTATGGCAAAACCTGAAAGATAAGAAGGGAGAACCCAGACATTGAAACCATTGAAAACCCAGACATTGAACTCTGTAGTCAGTGCGTTGAATGCTACGGAAAAGGGATTTCTCCAACTAAGCGTTATGTTTCCTCTCTCTTTTAAACTTTATTTTCTCTCTTGTTTTAAATTGAATGGAACATTGTTTAAATTCTGTGTGTGCTCAATCGTGTCCAACTCCTTCTGATCCCATGGATTGTAGTTTATCAGACTCCTCTGTCCACGGGATTGTCCAGGCAGGAATACTGGAGAGGGTTGCCATTTCTTTCTCCAGGGGATCTTCTGACCCAGGGATTGAACCCATGTATCCTACATCAGCAGGCAGATTCTTTACCGTGAGCCACCGTGGAAGCCCAAATCAACTGTACTCCGATATAAGAAAAAAATAAAGTGAGAAAACACAGGAGGTAAGAAGAGTTAAAAATGTTGAAAAATTCTAAATCCCTTCCCTTTCCACAAAGCATCTTCCTTCTCAAGTGTTTTCAGATCCCGTTCGGTGGACTCAACATAGCAAAGGTGTTCTTCAGAACCTTGGTGGCCAGGGGTCAAGTGGGTATAAGATGTGCAGAGAAAGGCAGTGTAGCCTGGACGTTAGGCAGTGTCTGTGGCAAGAAGTCATATTCAGTGTTTTCCATATGATGGCAGGTAATTTGTCTCCGTCCCTTGCCTCTGAAGACTTCCATATGGGTGGTACCTGGAGAAGATGCTATAAGCTGAAAAATAATTGTGGTACCCATTACATGAGCGGACTCATTGGAAAAGACCCTGATGCTAGGAAAGATCAAAGACCAAAGACGGGGACGCCAGAGGTTGAGATGGTTAGGTGGCATCCCCAACTCGATGGGCATGAGTTTGAGTAAGTTCCAGGAGCTGGTGATGGACAGGGAAGCCTGGTGTGCTGCAGTCCGTGGATCACAGAGACGGACACGACTCAGACACTGAATGACATACAAGACGGCATTTCTTTGTAGAGAAAGGAGTTAGATGTTGAGTCTCTGTGTGAGTTGCTTAATTTTTTTGGAGTGCACCCGCTCTTAGCTGTAACACGTGGGCTCTTGAGTTGTGACTTGTGAAATCTAGTTCCCTGCCCAGGGATTGAACCCAGGCCTTCTGCGTCTGGAGCACAGAGTCTTAGCCACTGGACCACCAGGGAAGTCAATGTGTAAATGAAGCTCCCACTGCTTCATGGGATGGATTTCCAAGGGATGATTCTGGGACTCTAATCGTCAGAGGAATATGCTAATTTCCCCCATTTGTAGTAATGAAGTAACATAGTACTTTACTTAATCAGGCATGTCAGACAACACTTTCTAAGCACTGGAAAATTATTGAACCCACTTACATCTTGGAAGGAAAGTTATGACCAACCTAGACAGCATAGTAAAAAGCAGAGACATTACTTTGCCAAGAAAGGTCCGTCTGGTCAAGGCTTTGGTTTTTCCAGTGGTCGTGTATGGATGTGAGAGTTGGACCATAAAGAAAGCTGAGTGCCGAGGAATTGATGCTTTTGAACTGTGGTGTTGGAGAAGACTCTTGAGAGTCCCTTGGACTGCAAGGAGATCCAACCAGTCCATCCTAAAGAAAATCAGTCCTGGGTGCTCATTGGAAGGACTGATGTTGAAGCTGAAACTCCAGTCCTGTGGCCACCTTATGGGAAGAGCTGACTCATTGGGAAACACCCTGACGTTAGGAGAGATTGAGGGCAGGAGAAGGGGACGGCAGAGGGTGAGATGGTTGGATGCCATCACTGACTCGATGGGCATGAGTTTGGGTGAACTCCAGGAGTTGGTGATGGACAGGGAGGCCTGGCGTGCTGTGGTCCACAGGGTTGCCAAGAGTCAGACACGACTGAGCGACTGAACTGAACTGAACGTTTGTTGACATCCCACCCCTTAGTCTGTTTTTCAAATTTATTTATTTTTGCTATTTTTTTTTCACTTATCCCCCAACATTTGTTAGGAAGCTTTTCAAACATCACTAGAGAAAACCAAAGAATTCTGTGACTTGGCATTTGTATAGCAACTATCTCGATCCTACAATTAATATTTTGCTGTGGATGGTACATCATGTGTCTCTCCACAGAGTGCCTTTTAAAGAAGCCAAGTTTTGTGAGTTTTACAAAAGACATATCCAAGACAAAATAACACAGACTAGTTACGTCAGAGAAAAAATAGCCTGTATTTACACATATACGTGGAATCTAGAAAAATGGATAGAGACTGATGTAGGGAATGTAGGTATGGAGAGAAAGGGTTTTAGTCAAAGGCGGGTGGGGTGAGTTGAGAGCCTGGGATTGACGCAGACACTATGCTACTTATGTGTAAAATAGACGGCTAATGAAAACTGCCTTACAGCACACAGAGCTTTACTCAGTACTGCACGGTGATCTAAATGAGAATGAAATGCCATAAAGAGGGGATACTTGTACACCTACAGCTGATTCACTTTGCTGGACAGCAGAAACCATCCCAGCTTTGTAAAGCAACTATACTCCAATAAAAATTAAAAAAAAAAAAAGAAAGAGGATTCAACAGTCCTTAGAGGTTTTGCAGATAAATTGAACGCTTAGATGCACATGTAAACCCACCCCAGCAATGCTTATCACTGCTTTCCTTCATACCTGCTAAGACTTGGGAGTAACAGAGAATAAAATCACTGTGTACCCCAGCAATCCCACTCCTTGGCATATGCCCTGAGGAATCCAAAACCGGAAGAAGACACCGTTCTCCCATTCTTCACTGCAGCACTGTTTACAGTAGCTAGAACGTGGAAGCAACCTAGGTGTCCGTCGTCAGATGAATGGATAAAGACGTCGTGGTACATATACCCAACGGAATATTACTCGGCCGTCAAAAAGGACGTCTTTGAGTCAGTTCCAATAGGTGGATGGACCTGGAGCCTATCACGCAGAGTGAAGTCAGAGGAAAATAAATATCGTGTTCTAATGGGAGGCCTTGCGTGCTGTGATTCATGGGGTTGCCAAAAGTCGGACACGACTGAGCGACTGAACTGAACTGAACTGAACGCATGTATTTGGAATCTAGGAAAATGATACTGAAGAATTTATTTACAGGCCAACAATGGAGAAACAGAGAGAATAGACTTATGGGCACGGGGAGAGGGGAGGAGAAGGTGAGATGTATGGAGAGAGTATCATGGACTCTTCCATCACCATATGTCAAATGAACGACCAATGGGAATTTACCGTATGTCTCAGGAAACTCAAACAGGGGCTCTGTGTCATCCTAGAGGGGTGGGATGGGGCAGGGAGACGGGAGGGAGGGTCAAAAGGGAGGGGATATATGCATACCTATGGCTGATTTCATGTTGAGGTTTGAAAGAAAACAAGAAAAATCTGGAACGCAATTATCCTTCAATTAAAAAATAAAACAACAATGAGAAAAGCAACTCAGGAGCAATCAAGAAGGGCCCTCTGTAAGTGAATGGATAAACAGCGGTCTGTCTACCTAGTGGGATGTGACTCTTTGCTCAAGAGAAACGTGCTATCAAGCCATGCACAGACATGGAGGAATCTTAAATGCATAAGACTGAGTGAGAAAAACCAGCCTCAAAAAGACAAAAAACTAGGATGAGAGTAAACAGACCCGTGGATGCCAGGAATTTGGGAGTGGGGGTGAAGAAGGGGAGTTTAGAGGAGTTTCAGGTCCCTTTGCTATTTATTTTTAATCTTTCGAATGTACTTAGCAGCGTGCGAGATCTGACTTCCCTGACCCGGAGTCAGCTGGTGCCCCGTACATAGGAGCCCAGAATCTTAACCACTGGGTCGCCAGGGAAGTGCCCATTTACTGGATCGCCAGGAAACTGCCCATTTCGTCTGCTTTAGACGTGCTCATACACAGTCTGAATGCAAGACTCTTGGAAGGCACTCTCTTCTGGTTCACGCTTTGACTCCCCTTTCACACCCAGTTTAAGCATTTTATTCCGTATTTTTTTTCTGTGAATACATACACACAATAGTAGGCTGTGAGTTGAGGTCCTAAAAAGCCAAGACAGACACTTGCAGACATTTGTAAAATAACGTTGATTAAATGCTCTCAAGCGATTCGGTTTTGCTAATCTGATTTCTGCTCCCACACACACACACACACACACACACACACACACACACACACACACACACACATTATCTTTCCAGCTCGAGCAAGACAGATATCGAGCAATGGTGCTTCCAACCCTACCTCGAAGAGGATGGCAGGGGACGAGATGGTTGGATGGCATCACCCACTTGATGGACATGAGTTCAAGCCAGCTCTGGGAGCTGGTGATGGACAGGGAGGCCTGGTGTGCTGCACTCCATGGGGGTCGCAAAGAGTCAGACACAACTGAGCGACTGAACATTTCTTCTCCATTCCCACACTGGATCTGCGGGTCCTGTTGGGATCAATGCATGAGGTTCTTTTTGCTCACTTCCATCTTCATGATATAAGTTGTTTTTTGCACCTCACCCACCATGCATGTGGCCCTTACAAGTGTCTCCCTGTGTGCTAAGTAGTTCAGTCCTGTCTGACTCTTGGCAACCCCATGGACTGTAGCCTGCCAGGCTCCTCTGTCCATGGGGTTCTCCAGGCCAGAATACTAGAGTGGGGTGCCATTTCCTCCTCCAGGGGATCTTTCTCACTCAGGGACAGAACCCGGGTCTCCTGTGTCTCCTGCATTGCAGGCAGACTCTTCACCCACTGAGCCATCAGGAAAGCCCACGTGTGTCTAGTTCTCAACAACAGTGCGTGTCCCCCAGAAATACGTAGCGAAGGAGGAGAGACGGGAACTCTGGGTCTGTCCAGGTTGTCTGTCTTCCATCATCCTGTGTTTATGCAGGATTTCTCTCTGCTTGTCCTAACGCTTCTCTCATTACGTAAACATGCCCAGAGCAAAACTACGTCCTGGAGCCTTCCTGTGGGTATTTTATTTTTTTCTTAGAAAAGCCTTCAGGATGCAAGTCAGAGAAGAAGAGGAAGCAAGCACGCAGGATATGAATACCCTGAGATATAATCCTCCAGACTAAGTTAAGAACGCATGTGTAGTTAGAGATGGTGCCACCTTTAAAGGTAGGTACCTGGAGGAGAAGACGGCAACCCGCTCCAGTGTTCTTGCCGGGACAACCGCGTGGACAGAGGAGCCTGGCGGGCTGCAGTCCCTGGGGTCACAGGAGCTGGACGTGACTGAGCGGCTGAGCACAAAGCTGGCTTACAGAAATACACTGCATATGTATTTCTCCATGTGCAATACTGTGTGAAGCCCAAAGTGAGGATGAGAAGGACAGTAACAGCTTTAACAGCTCTGCAACAGCTGTACTTTTATTTTTTATTTTTACATTTGATGCGTGTTTTTTCTTTTTCCTTTTTTATTTACCATTGGCATGCAGCCAATTAACCATCTTATGATTGTTTCAGGTGCACAGCAGAGCGACTCAGCCATGCATACACATATATCATGAAATATAAGGTTTCTTTCTAGAAATGCGTATTTGTAGGAACGTGTCAGTACTTGCCGTTCCAAGAATGTGTTCAAGCTGCTTAATAATAAGTAGGAACTAAATGAGCAGCTATGACAGCTGGCTCAAGAGGTGACTTTTACAGTAAACGTGAGTAATTTTGAAATCTAAACTGGACATCTATGTGGTTTCTGAACAATACTGAATCGCTTTTCCAATTAATTCATTTTATTGAAGTGTAGTGGATTTACAGTGTTGTTACTTTCTGCTTTACAGCCAAGTGATTAGATTATACGGATATATGCATTTTCCTCTTTGCTATGCTTTTCCATTAGAGTTTATCCCACTGTGTGAACTACAGTTTCCAGTGCTGAGCAGCAGGTCCTTGCTGTTGATCTCTCCTATGCAGTAGCTGCGTGTCTTGACAGTCCACGGCTCCTGTCTTCCTTGTGTAGGTTTTAAACTGAGTCAGAGTGTATATGGGGCTTCCCTGGTGGCTCAGTTGGAAAAGAATCTGCCTGCAATGCGGGAGACCCTGGTTTGATTCCTGGGTTGGGGAAGATCTGCTGGAGAGGGGGTAGGTTACCCACTCCAGTATTCTTTGGCTTCCCTGGTGGCTCAGCTGGTAAAGAATCCGCCTGCAATGCGGGAGACCTGGGTTCGATCCCTGAGTTAGCAAGATCCCCTGGAGGAGGGAACGGCTACCCACTTCAGTATTCTGGCCTGGAGAATTCCTCTTTTACTTTCATCAAGAGG
>SJYF01000349.1:3319951-3345515 GCA_006410515.1 Procapra przewalskii
TATATGGGTGTGTGTGTATATATATATATATATATATGGGTGTGTGTACATATATATGGGTGTGTGTACATATATATGGGTGTGTGTACATATATATGGGTGTGTGTACATATATATGGGTGTGTGTATATATATGGGTGTGTGTATATATATATATATATGGGTGTGTGTATATGTATATATGGGTTTGTATTTATATATGGGGCTGTGTGTATATATAGGGGTGTGTGTGTATATATATGGGTGTGTGTATATGTATATGGGTGTGTGTGTATATATATATGGGTGTGTGTTTATATATGGGGCTGTGTGTATATATAGGGGTGTGTGTGTGTATATATGGGTGTGTGTATATATATATGGGGGTGTGTATATATATATATGGCACTCACATACAAATACATGTACCCATACAACATGTATACATAGACACCACATTTAATCCCCCCTTCCACTTATGCATAAAGACAGCCTTCACACATAATCACACCACACACAGACACAGACACACACACAGACAGACACACACGTGCCCCTCACACACATGTACTCTGTAGTTTTTGTTTGCTGTAGGCAGTGAATTTTGGAAAGTGTGAACTAGCAACCTCTTGGCCTGGTAAGCAGCGCCCTGATGGCTTTCATACTGCAAAGATGGTATGGATTTTCGCTGTAGTGCTCAGCTATGACGTGCTGATGTTGAGAAAAAAATTTGGTTTGCAGTTTGAAGGAAATTCCTGACATATTATGTTTGTACTTTTTTAAAAAAAATTTACTTTTCTGAATGATCAGTTCAGTTCAGTCACTCCGTTGTGTCCAGCTCTTTGCGACCCCAGCGACTGCAGCCCGCCAGGCTCCTCTGTCCACGGGGTTCTGCCTTCAAGAATGCTGAGCGGGTGGCCGTCTCCTCCTCCAGGTACCTGCCTTTACAGGTGGGCCATCTCTAACTACGCCTGCGCTCTTCACTGAGTCTGGAGGGTTATATCTCAGGGCATTCATCTCTTGTGCATTTCCCACTGTGCCATTCACAGAGATTTTGCATGACGTGTGCTGAGCTAGGCGGGGAAGGCAGATACCTTGCTTAAAAGGTGAGGAAAACAGAACTGAGATGGAGGGTACACGATCTTGTTCCCAATAAGAAAGCAAAGACGGGACTCTTGGCTTCACACTGACTACATCCCAGTGCTACCACATCTTTCCAGAATCCGCTGGTTCCTCCATGCTGAAGGCTTAAATCACACTGGAAGTGAGGTGAAGGTGTTGCTCATTCAGCCGTGTCTGACTCTGAGACCCCGTGGACTGTAGATAGAGATACAGAAATACAGAGGTGGATGGATAGGTAAATAGATATTGTGGATAGGTAAATAGATAGATGTTGTGCGTGTATTGTCTGTGTGAGTCACTCAATGGTGTCTGACTCTTTGTGACCCCGTGGACTGTAGATAGAGATACAGAAATACAGAGGTGGATGGATAGGTAAATAGATATTGTGGATAGGTAAATAGATAGATGTTGTGCGTGTATTGTCTGTGTGAGTCACTCAATGGTGTCTGACTCTTTGTGACCCCGTGGACTGTAGATAGATAGAGATGTAGAGATAGAAAGATAGATATTTCTATAGATATCTACATCTCTCTATCTCTCTGTGTGTCTGTCGTGTCTGTGAGGCACTCCGTGGTCAACTCTTTGAGACTCCATGGACTGTAGCCCACCAGGCTCCTCTGTCCCTGGGATTCTCCAGGGAAGAATATTGGAGTGGGTTGTCATTCCCTTCTCAGGGGGATTTTCCCAACCCAGGGATCGAACCCAGGTCTCCCGCATGCAGGCAGATTCTTTTCTGTCTCAGCCACCAGTGAAAGTCGCTCAGTCGTGTCGGACTCTTTGCAACCCCATGGGCTAGACAGTCCATGGAATTCTCCCGGCCAGAACATTGAAAGGGGCAGCCGTTCCCCTCTCAGGGGGATCTTCCCAACCCAGGTCTCCTGCATTTCAGGCAAATTCTTTTCCATCTGAACCACGAGTGCAAATCACTCAGTCATGTCCAACTCTGTGACCCTGTGGACTATACAGTCTATAGGATTCTCCAAGCCAGAATACTGAAGTGGACAGCCATTCCCCTCTCAGGGGGATCTTCCCAACCCAGGGATCGAACTCAGGTCTCCTGCATTTCAGGCAGATTCTTGACTATTCAGCAGGGAAGCCCAAGAAGAGAGCAATGGGTAACCCATCCCTTCTCCAGGGGATCTTCCTGGCCCAGGATTTGAACCGGGATCTCCTGCCTTGCAGGCGGATTCTTTACCAGCTGAGCCTCCAGGGGAGTCCCTAAATAATGCTGATTGATACAGAGTATATAATTCAATCCAGTTTCTGCACAGGCCACGATGGTGTCGGTACTGACTGATCACATCACAGTGAGCAGGACAGGTCTTGTCCCCGTCCGCTTTGAAAGGCAGGTGCCTGGTGGTGAACACAGGTCTCGAAGCCCTTGTGGGAATGAAGACCTGTGTCTGCAATCGGTTAGCTCAGAAGCCACCTAGAGAGGGAGCAAAAGCAGGATTATACTGACAACCACAGAGGCCGTAGACGGAAGGAAACCAGGCTTTCACGATGTTTTTATATCTTCTAAAAAGTCACCCAAGTGCTCAGACCTTGGTAGAAGTCGATAAATCAGACCTGCTGATTTGAGTTGTACCTCTCAGAATATTCCATCAGTTATCATCAAATCTGAAATTAACCCACCGTTACTGTCGACGGATTCATCTGCACGCCTAAATGTCATCAGCGCCTCCTAGGTGTTCTCTGTGGAACTATACTCTGAAACTAGAACATTGAACAGAGCACTTTCGTACTTTAGGTCGCTGGTTGTTAGCCAGTGGTGATTTTGCTCCAAGAGCACACGGGACCTTGTCTTAGGGCAGTTGGGATGGTTGTGACTGGGATTTTCTCACGACATCTCAGCCAAAGATGCCTCTGAACACGAGATCATTCTCATGAGAATTAAGCATTCAATCCATAAAGAAGACGCACTGCAAGTACAGAAAGGACTACTACGCAGCCAGGAAAAGGGATGAAATAAATACCATTTGCGGCAACATCGATGGACCTAGAGATTATCGTCCGGAGTGAAGCCAGTCAGACAGAGACAGACAAATATCATATTGCATCGCTTATATGTGGAATGTAACACGTAACACAGGTCAGCTTCTCTGAAACAGAAAACAGCTTTCTGGGTGTCAAGGGGGAGGGGGCAGGGACAGAAATAGACGGAAAATTTCAGCTTAGCAGATACGAACTATTATATATAAGGATGGGTAAACAGTGAGATCGTACCGTACAGGACAGGGAACTCGGTTCAATATTGTGTCATAACCCGTAATGGAAAAGAATATTAAAAAAAAAGAATGTATGTGTGTGTACATATATATATATAACAGGAGTACTTTGCTATTCAGCATGAATGAACACAACACTGTAAATCAACTATCATGCAAGAAAATTGAAAGCAGAGAATTATCGGAGAAAATATCAACAATGCCAAGCGAGGCTGAGAAACTCTCTACTTTTGCAGGAAAAATAATCCACTTCTTATCCCAAGGATAATTATACGCTGAAATATATGTTTGGTGCTGTTTGTCACTCATTGTACGGGTTTCGTCACCAGGAGACACGTGCATACTGAGAACAAGGACCCTAAAGGATGGGGGTGGAATATCAGTGACACAAGTCTCCGTGGTAGAGAGAGATGAATGTACAAAGACCTTGGGGTCAGAGAGGGGCTGGCACGATCCAGGATCTCAGGGTACCGGTGCATTTCACGGGCAAAGGTAGAGATGGCCAAGGAGGAAAGTATATAGAAAAGCAAGGAGCGGTCGGACTTCTGGATTTCCCCAGCCATTAATAATATGGGACACTGATATGATTCTCTGGACTCCTGTCCCCTCTCCCGTGATAATATTCAGCATGTGGATCAACATTTTTTGCTGTTTCATTGCCGTGGTTCAGTAGCTGATTTGTGTCTGACTCTGTGACCCCATGGAGTGCAGCGAGGCCTTCCCTGTCCTTCCCCCACTTGCTCAAACTCATATCCATCGAGTCCGTGATGCAATCCAGCCATCTCATCCTCCGTCGCCCCCTTCTCCTCCCGCCTTCGCGCTTTCCCAGCATCAGGGTCTTTTCCGGTGAGTCCGTCAAAACTATTGGAGCTTCCACATCAGTCCTTGCAATGAACACCCAGGACTGATCTCCTTTACGATGGACTGGTTGGATCTCCTTGCAGTCCCAGGGACTCTTCAAGAGCGTCTCCAACACGACAGTTCAAGAGCATCCATTCTTCGGCGCTCAGCTTTCTTTATGGTCCAACTGTCACATCCACACATGACTCCTGGAAGAACCATAGCTTTGACTGTATGGACTTGCTGTCCACTCCCATGTAAGCCAATGAAAGACCCCTGGAGACTCAAGCAAAGATAGGAAATGGTGCCTGGGGAAGGGAGTTGGTGTTCTCAGGAGACCTTCGCTGGGCTACACCCATGGCTCTCACATGTCTGTAATTTCATAGCCATCACTTACGCTTTCCTAGCTTTCCACTGGGGCTCTTTACTTCCCACATTTTAGGTCCAAGCCATTGAGGCTTCACAGTGGAGGTGTTTCCTTTTCTTCCCCGCCCCCCGCCTCGCCTTTTTCAAAGCCAGATGGCAAACAGCAAAACCTTCTCCCTCACGCCGCTGAAATGCTAGACATCGATTCTTCAAGTGGCTTTTGTTGCAAAGAGCTCTGATTTGAGGGCTTCTGGCATTTTTTTTTTGGGTTTGAAGCCTGATGTTGAACTGATTTGAATTGTGTGTGATCCTTCAGCTCTTTTGTATGGGTGGATCTGTGAACTGATGCGTGGCATGGAGTCTTTGAAAAACTCCCTTTTTCGAGTCAAGTGCCCTTTATAACATCATCCTCTTAGGGCGCCTGAAGGTCACAGGCTGTATTTGCTGCCAAATCTCTGAGGTGAATGTATCTCTCTGATTTTTACTTTTCCTGACTTCTCACCCATCTTGTTAAACCATGTCTCTCCTCGTGGGGGTTCTGTAAATTTTTTTTCCCCTTTGGGATCATACAAGGAGGGCTAGCTGGCTGGGGTTAGGATGAGGGAATCTCTAAAAACTCATTTTTAGAAAAAAATAATCATGGCCGTATCATTAAGAGTTGCTCATTAGATTTTATTTGTCCTGTGCCTTACATTTTGGAACACAACTCAAAGCATTTTTAAGAGGATAACCAACAAAAACATAGGTTGATGATTACTTTCCTTTTACAATAAGATCTGAAACAAGACAAAGATGTCTGCTTTCCCCACCTCTGTCTAGCAGAAAATTGGAGCTCTTCACCAGGGCAGGAAGGTTTTTAAAAAAGGAATTAGGTATATGTATTTGGAACGGAAGAACTGTCTTTACATGCAGATGACATGCTTGGTTATGTAGTGAATCCTAAAGAATTTACACAATGGTAAAACAGAAGTGATTTTATCAAGATATCAGAATTAAAAACACATGCATTGTATTAAGGGCTTCCCTGGTGGCGCAGAGGTTAAAGCGTCTGCCTGCGATGTGGGAGACCTGGGTTCGATCCCTGGGTCGGGAAGATCCCCTGGAGAAGGAAATGGCAACCCACTCCAGTATTCTTGCCTGGAGAATCCCATGGACGGAGGAGCCTGGTGGGCTGCAGTCTACGGGTCGCAAAGAGTTGGGCACAACTTTCCTTTCACACATTTGTATTACTCTTCAGTTCAGTTCAGTCGCTCAGTTGTGGCTGACTCTTTGTGACCCCGTGGACTGCAGCACACCAGGCCTCCCTGTCCATCACCACTCCTGGAGTTTACCCAAAGTCATGTCCATCGAGTCGGTGATGCCACCCAGCCATCTCATCCTCTGTCTTCCCCTTCTCCTCCTGCCCCCAGTCCCTCCCAGCATCAGGGTCTTTTCCGGTGAGTCGGCGCTTCGCATCAGATGGCTAAAACATTGGGGTTTCAGCTTCAACATCGGTCCTTCCAGTGAATATTCAGGGGTGGTTTCCTGTAGGATGGACTGGTTGGATCTCCTTTCTGTAGTACTGTGTTCAACATAAAAATCCTGGAACGTAAAACTGATCATAAACCATTAACCACAGCAACCTTTAAAGGTGAAAATATCAGAAAAAAGCTAATTTGTGAAATGCCATACAGACTTAAAGAATGTGTATTATTTTAACAAAGAAATGAGATTTGGGGATTTTTCATTAAAATGGTTAGGATTCTATAAATAATTTGACAACTTTTAAAACTATTGAGTCTTCCAATTCATTAATGTGATTTAGTGCTCTCTTATTTGAATCCTCTTAATTTTTTGAGCAAGTTTATCAATTTTAATGCAGAAATCTTGCCAGTTTCTGTTAAAAATATTTCTGTATCAAAATATATCCACATAGTGTAACTGAAATTCTGAAACATAGCATACATACTCATCATTCCTGCTGATGAAAATAAAATTAATAATACTTTTAAAATTAAAAAATCCCAACTTTTATAATATCTGAAAATGATATAAAATTTGAAAAGCCAGTATATGAATGTTATTACTGAATTTCTCTTCTGAAATATTAATACCTGCTTAATGGTTACCTATTTAATATTTAATAGTCCTTTTTGAAACCTGTTATATAAATCTGTTTTCCATTTTTATAGCAAAGGGCCAAAATCACTATATATCCATTTGTATAGATTTTTTCTTTTGATATGTTGTATGATTTCTGTACTTTGCTAGACCATTCTTTTCACGGCTTTTAATTGACTTCTTTTTTTTTTTTGTCTCCCCACCTAGCTCTTCGTTAACCTTTGATATTCTTTTCTTCTGCATTTAAACTAGTGATTTCATAAGAAACATGTTTCGTTCAAGTAGAGCTCGTGTATAATGTTGGTGAGTTTCAAGTATATAGCAAAGTGATTGTTACACACATACACACGCATATACACATATATTCTTTTTTTTTGATATTCTTTTCCACTATAGTTTATCATGGGATATTGAACAGAGTTCCTTCTGCTGTAAAATAGTTCTTTGTTGTTTATTTTTATATACATAGTTGTGTGAATTTATTAATCCCAAATTTCTAATTTATTTATCCACTACCCTTTCCCCTTTAGTAACTGTTAAGTTTTTTTTTTCTCTTATATTCAGGAGTGTTTTTGTTTTTGTTAGGAAAATTCATTTCTGTCACTTTGCAGATTCCACATACAACACATATCGTATGGTATTTGTCTTTCTCCATCTGACGTCCCTTAGTGTGATCATCCCTAGGTCCGTCTGTCTTGCTGCGAATGGCATCGTCTCATTGTTTTTTATGACTTCATAATACTCCTCTGTGTGTGTGTGTGTGTGTGTGTGTGTGTGTGTGTGTGTGTGTGTGTGTGTCTCGCATCTTCTTGACTCACTTCTCTGTGGTTGGATATTCAGGTTGCTTCCATGTCTTGACTCTGGTGACTGGGGCTGCAGTGAACGGTGGTGAGCGTGTCTCTTTTTGGATTACAGTTTTGTGGGAATGTATGCACAGGAGTGGGGTTGTGGGATGGTATGGCAGCTCTGTTTTTGTTTTCTTAAGAAACCTCCATGCTGTTTTCCATAGTGGTCGTACCAATTTCCCTTCTCACCTACCGTGTTCCAGGGTTCCTTTCTCTCCCTGCCTTTTGCAGCTGTTGTCGTCTGCAGACTTTTTGATGACGGCCATTCTGACTGGTGAAGGGTGGTGCCTCACTGTAGTTTTGATGTCCGTTTCTCTAACAACAACTAGTGCTGGGCGTCTTTTCCCTTGCCCGTGGGCCATCTGTATGTGTTCTTGGAGAAACGTCTCTATAGGTCTTCTGCTTCTTTTTCGAATGAGTTGTTTGTTTTCTAAATATCGAGTTGTATGAGCTGTTTTTAGATTCTGGGACTTAAGCCTTTGTCAGTTGGATCGTCTGTAAATATTTTCTCCTGGTCTCAGGTTGTCTTTTTCACAGTCATCCTTTCTTGAAGGAAGAAACTGCATCTTCAAATCTGCTGTCTTCTCTTATTGCGTATGTATGGATCAAGGGTCTGCCATATTTTAACGAGGAACTAGTTTTTTTCTTTCTTTCTTTCTTTCTTTTTTCGCCCAACCAACTGCAATCATTTTTGAAGCTCCTATGTTACACAGCTTCACAGACTAAAAGATGGCATCACTGACATGATGGACATGAGTCTGAGTAAACTCCATGAGTTGGTGATGGACAGGGAAGCCTGGTGTGCTGCCGTCCTTGGGGTCGCGAAGAGTCAGACACGACTGAGCGCCTAAACTGAACGGAACTGAATGGAATAAAAGAGCAAGTGTCTCTGAGATCAGCATTTTTATAATTGTGTTCTTGTTTCCTCACATTTTTGTAGGACTCTTCAATGTCCAAACTGCCACATAGATGTTTTGATGGTATTATTCACTTCCAGTCAGACGGACAGCATTGCCGGAGTTGTTTCCTTGCTGAGTCACATCTGACTCTTTGCCACCAGGCTCCTCTGTCCATGGGATCTCCCAGGCAGGAATAGTGGAGGGGGCTTGCATTTGCTTCCCCAGAGGATCTTCCTGTCCCAGAGATCGAACCCTCATCTTCTGCACTGGCAGGCAGATTCATTACCACTGAGCACCAGGGAAGCCCCATCGATAGCCTTAATGCTGTTGCTCAGTCGTGTTCGACTCTTTGCAACCCCGTAGACTGTAGCCCACCGGGCTCCTCCGTCCATGGGATTCTCCAGGCAAGAATACTGCAGTGGTTTACCATTTCCTTCTCCAGGGGATGAGCCAACCACGTGTGACTTGAGTGACTCGTGTGAGGTCTAGTTAATCCACTGACACCTCAGATCCCAGTGATTAGACAGAGACTTTCCATCCTTTCCAGGAATCTAGCTGCTTGAGAATAAGGAAAGCAGTCTTGAGACATATTTAAATAGCTATTAGGATCAGTTCAGTTCAGTCGCTCAGTCATGTCTGACTCTCTACGACCCCATGGACTGCAGCACACCACACCTCCCTGTCTATCACCAGTTCCCGAAAATTGCTCAAAGTCATGTCCATTGAGTCAATGATGCCCTCCAACCATCTCATTCTCTGTCGTCCCCTTCTCCTTCCTTCAATCTATTAGGATAGTTTCACTGCTTATTTTTATTTATAACTTGATTTGCAAACCTCCTTTTGCTGGGGTTGAAATGGTTGATTTTAGTCAAACATTTCTGAAACATTTTCTTTCTCTTAGCAAGATGCACTCATGATTGTATGTGCTTGCTTCTGCTCATGAGATCTTAATGTCAAACAGCCAGAGGCTCTCAGCAGATTAACATCTGTGACCTTGAATTCCTCGCATAATGGCTTACGCTGTCCATTCTTCTAGGAGAGGCATTTTGGGCGTCTCGGGACACAGTCGTTTTCCCTTGCAAAACAGAAATTCATTTTCATGCAGTCCTTGCATTGGGGTACACATTACAGCCTTAATATATTAAAAAAAATGCATATTCTAAAGATTAATTCTGAGCATGACACTGTAAAGGTTGTACAGTGAACCAGGGTGCACTCCAGAGTACACTGTTGATGTCAGTGATTTCAGATAATGAGATTATTGTTTATGCCTTCCCACTCCAGAGTGGTCGCTAATCCGTGGGCGAAACTGGCCCTGAGATGCAGGCAGTGGGGGTTGCAAGAGTCAGGAAACACCCCTGTTAATGGACACAAGAGAGAAATGTAAGGGAGATTGATGGATGGGCTTGTTTTGGGTTGGATTTGGGGCTCATTGACCTCTTCCCTCTCCAAATGGTCAGCAGGATGAGTTTTCAATAGCAAAATCCCAAATGTATTCTCCAGAATCCGAATTTGTCTGCGAAGCTTCACTTCTGTCCGGGCTGGAAGATATACAACAATTGTCATCTTCTTTATGCAGTCAGTCGTATTTTATGAGTATTCTCCACTTAGTTAATAGTCAAAGTGCAGGTAATAGTCAAAGCTACAATTTTTCCAGTAATCATGTATGGATGTGAGAGTTGGTCCATGAAGAGGGCTGAGCGCCAAAGAATTGATGCTTTTGAACGGTGGTGCTGGAGAAGATTCTTGAGAGTCCTTTGGACTGCACGGAGATCCAACCAGTCAATCTTTGACTTTCTTTACCTGAATATTCGTTGGAAGGATTGATAATTGAAGGTCACGCTCCAATACTTGAGCCACCTGATGCGAAGAGCTGACTCACTGGACAAGACCCTGATGCTGGGAAAAACTGAGGGCAGGAGGAGAGGGGGACGACAGAGGATGAGATGGTTGGGTGGCTTCACCGACTCAATGGACATGAGTTTGAGCGAGCTCTGGGATACAGTTAAGGACAGAGCTGTTCTGCTGTACTCCGTGCAGTTCCAAAGAGTTGGACACAACTTAGCAATTGAACAGCAATTTTGTGGAAAAGTCCTCATCTTGGCCTGACATTTTAAATTTGTGTAGATATTGCCTGATTTCTTTCCACAGAGGCTGTACTGATTCCCCTTTCCACTATGAGGCTATCTGTTGATACCTCTCTTGCCAAATTGACATGTTCAAGTCCCCTGACCAGAAAGAGAAATGACTGAATTTATATCCTGAATTCATCACTCTGCGATCTTCTTTGTAAATGGGCTTCCCTGGTGGCTCAGACGGTAAAGAATCTGTCTTCAGTGCAGGAGACCTGGGTTCAATCTCTGGGTTGGGAAGATCCCCTGGAGAAGGAAATGGCAACCCCCTCCAGTATTCTTGCCTAGAGAATCCCATGGACGGAGGAGCCTGGTGGGCTACTGTTCACGGGGTCACCAAGAGTCGCACAGGACTGAGCGACTAACACTTTGATACTCTGAGAATGTTCCCTTGACCCATTCTCAGGCTTATTTGAGATGTATTGCATATATTCTGTGTGATTCCCCTCCCCGCCCGAGGTGTTAATCTCCAGGATGGTGACCTACCTTTGGTGGTTTGTGTACGAACTTTTCCATCTCTAGGCTTCCCTCGTAGCTCAGATGGTAAAGAATCTGCCTGGAGTGCAGGAGATCCGGGTTCGATCCCTGAGTCAGGGAGCTCCCCTGGAGAAGGAAATGGCAACCCACTCCTGTATTCTTGCCTGGAGAATCTGATGGACAGAGGGGCCTGGGGACCTGTGGGTCCATGGAGACGCACAGAGTCAGGCGCGACTGAATGGCTAACGCTTCCCTTCTGTAGCACCCAGAGCCCCTGACTCAGGAAACACCTCCATCCCAAACAAAGCTGGGCATACAGTTGCTCTAATTTTAGGGCTGGTGGACACAGCCATGGGTTCCTACAGCTTTGAGATAAAGGTGTCTGGAATTCGGCAGTGACTTTCAAATCTTTTCACTGGGAAGATGTTCTGCTTCATTCCTAGTACTTTGGGATCGAACCTTGGTGTGTGTGTGTGTGTGTGCACTCAGTTGTGCCCGACTCTCTGCGACCGCCTTGCACTATAGCCCTCCAGGCTCCTCTGTCCGTGGGATTCTCCAGGCAAGAACATGAGAGTGGGTTGTCCTTTCCTCCTCCCGGGAATCTTCTTGACCCAGGGATCTTCCCAACCCTGCATCCACTGGGTCTCTTGCGTTGGCAGGTGGATTCTTTACCCCTGCCCTACCTGGTAAGCCCCCAAAGCATGTCTTACCCAGATGGGATTAGAGAGGGTGGTTCTATCTAAGTATTGTGTATCATGTTGTAGCTACCAATCATGTAAGGGGAAGCTTTTCATTTCAGAAAGTCTCACCTGATCAAGAGATAAAGAGAAAGAAATATAGAGGAAAGAAAAGCTGGAAGAAGGGAGGAAGGGATGGAAGTGTGGGAATAAGCAAGGCTCAGAGGATGGAGAAAAGGAGTAACGATGCTGACCTTAGCTAGCTGTCAAAACTGTCATACGCTCTTCCTGCATGAGCCAGTAATATTTTTTTTTTAACCCCCAGAGAATTGGACTATCTCTTACTCTGTAACTCAGATCCATGAGACAATAGGTTTCATGAAAAGGGATTTCACGGTATTAAACAGTTGGCAGGACTCGAGCTCCGTGTTGTAATGATGGGTCCTAATCTTAACTAGGAGGATGAGAAGAACAAATAGCATTAAAAGGGTAATTCCATTTTTTGCATGTCTGCCTGAAACCCATCCCGTACCGATTACTGATTTTCCACAGTGCCTAAGTTCTTGAGGCTGCTGCTGCTGCTAAGTTGTTTCAGTCGTGTCCGACTCTGTGCGACCCCAGAGATGGCAGCCTACCAGGCTCCTCCGTCCATGGGGTTTTCCAGGCAAGAGTACTGGAGTGGGTTGCCATTGCCTTCTCCGCCTGAGGCAGCTACTCGGCCGTTAACAGAATCTGTTTTCATATCCTGTAAGGGAAGGGCACTTTTTTAGGAACCAGGTTTTTGCATTCATGTATGAAAGTGTATTGGAGGAGGAAATGGCAACCCACTCCAGGATGCTTGCCTCAAGAATCCCATGGACAGAGGAGCCTGGTGGGCTGCAGTCCGTGGGGTCACAAAGAGTCGGACACGACTGAAGCAATTTAGCGGAGCATGAAAATGTGTATTCCTTTTCTGAGGGTTCTGTTTCCTGGTACCTAAGATAGCTGACTTAAGAAGGGGTCTTACAGTAGTGACTATGTCAAGTCATTGACTTGAATACTTTAAAAATAGATGTATTTATCTGGCTGTGTAGGGTCTTGATTGCGGTATGTGGAATCCTTGTTGCCACATGCCAGCTTCTCTCTGTTTGTAACAGGAGGCCTCAGCTACCCCGTGGTATGTGGGTTCTTGGTTTGCCAATCAGGTAATGAACCTGCTTCCCTTGCTTTGGAAAACAGATTCCTAATCTCTGGACCACCAGGGAAGTCCCTCTTTCTTGACTTCATGTAAATAGAAGGTCTCCAGGAAGTAGACACTTTGAACCTGCAGTGTTTGGGGCAAATCACTGATCTGATTTCAGTTCAGTTCAGCTGCTCAGTCGTGACCAACTCTGCAACCCCATGGACTGCAGCATGCCAGGGCTCACTGTTCATCACGGAATCCCGGAGCTTGCTCAAACTCATGTCCATTGAGTCGGTGATGCCATCCAACCATCTCATCCTCTGTCGTCCCCTTCTCCTGCCACCTTCAATCTTTCCCAGCGTCAGGGTCTCTTCCATTGAGTCAGTTCTTCCCATCAGTTGGCCAAAGGATTGGCGTTTCAGCATCAGTCCTTGTAACAAGGTATTACAGTTCTTGCAGTTAAATGGAGATAAAGGTCGCGCTTTCGTATACTTGTGGGAATAAATGATCTGTTTTTGCATATAACCAACTGCCGTGATAGCACATTGTTTCTGTGGATGTCTTAAATTCCTGCCCTCCATTTCAGCACCCTCTATTTATCCTTTCTGCCAGCCTCCCTTTCTTCCTTTTTCCTTTGCTTCTCTCCATCTCTTCCTTATAATACTGGATTTCTCAACCTTGCTTCTACCGACGTTTCAGCCTGGAGATTTCTACTTTTTTTTTTTTCTTTTTGTATGTGTGTGCCTGTCTGTGCTTGTGTGACCCTTCTTCTCCATCTTAAGAAATGTAGCATCAACCCTTTCTGCTACCCACTCGATCCCCATAGCGCTCTACATCAAGGTGTGAAATCCAATAGTGTTTCCACACATGTCCTCTCTGGGGCAAAAATCACAGAGCCCCTTTCTCTAAAATGTTCCACCTGTTCTGAGAATCCTGCTTCCTCTCTTTCACTCAGTTGAAGGGTGCAGTTTTATCAGCTGCTGGTGTTTTTATCAAGTACTCTTGCACACTTGTGGCTGATTCATGTCAATGTATGGCAAAACCAACACAGTATTGTAACGTAGAATAAAGTATTAAAAAAAATAAAAAATAATAAAAGAATCAAGTACTTTTGGATTGAATCTCATTTCCACTCTTGATGGGAAAGAGGCAAGTGATACTGTTCTTTCTATAGCTCCTCACACAGAACCGTAAACTTGGGAGTTTTATGGGATGAGCATGAGCTTAAATCTAATTATATCAACTACTTTCACATGTCTGCAAAAGAGCTTGTACGAGGCGAAGAAGCAAGGACAAGTGTAAACAGAAAGATAAAGATATGGCATTGTAATGAACTGGCTTGTTTTCCCTGTCAGGTTTGCGGTACTGACTTTATTCCCCATTATGTCTGGTAGGTTCTCGGGACTCTTTAAGACAAAAAGAAACTTTTTAGTCTTTCTTTATTTGGCCGCATCAGGTCTGATTTGCTGTACCAAGGATCTTCATTGTATCATGGGAGATCTCTAGTTGTGGCTTATAGGGTCACGTGGGATCTTAGTTCTCTGCCCAAGGATTGAACCCACATCCCCTGCATTGCAAAGTGGATTCTTAACCACTGCAGCTCCAAGCGAGTCCGCGATGAAAATAATTCTAATTAGCTTTTCTCTAAATATGTTTATAGTGGATTATAGACTCTATATTGCTAGTGGACCCTACGTGCCTCTTTATCTACCCACTTGGTTATCTGTTGATTTATATGTTGACAGTGAAGTAACAGGAAGAATTTTATTATGTACAATTATTATTGTTATACAGAATAGTAACAGTTGCTGCTGGAGCTGCTGCTAAGTCGCTTCAGGCATGTCCGACTCTGTGCGACCCCATAGACGGTAGCCCACCAGGCTCCCCCGTCCCTCGGATTCTCCAGGCAAGAACACTGGAGTGGGCTGCTATTTCCTTCTTCAACGCATGAAAGTGAAATGTGAAAGTGAAGTCGCTTAGCCGTGTCTGACTCTTAGCGACCCCATGGACTGCAGCCCACCAGGCTCCTCCGCCCATGGGATTTTCCAGGCAAGAATACTGGAGTGGGGGGCCATTACCTTCTCCATTAATAGCTGAGCATACAGCATTGGAGGGACCAAAAGATTTGTTGGGATTTTTCTATGACAGCGGATGAAAAACCTGAATGAGCTTTATGGCCAACCTCATAATAAACAGGGTAACACCCACTCCAGTGTTCTTGCCTGGAGAATCCCAGGGACGGTGCAGCCTGGTGGGCTGCCATCTATGGGGTCGCACAGAGTTGGACACGACTGAAGCGACTTAGCAGCAGCAGCAGTTAAGAGAAAATAATAAAACACAGTACATGAACTTTGTATTTTTGCTTGTCTAAGTTTTACTGGAGTACTACTGTATTTTTCAGGATTCAACAAAGACAGCTAAATGCCAGCTTTGACACTGTCGGTTAAGAATTAGGATAAAGGAGACAGAATGGATTTTCATGAAGATGTGAGTGATCCAGTGACTGGTCAGATGATAAAGCTAAATGTCCACCCTTCTCCATCACTAATATGCCTTGATGTTTGTGCGTGGTGTTGCCATGGGTTACATCATTGTCCCGGATGACAGGGACCCCGATGCCGTGTGAAAGCATCATCGTCACCCTGGGAACAGTTAAAGAAGGAGCTGTTCTGTCAATTTTATTCTTAAAGGAAATACTTTGCTTATTTGCTAGATATATAAGAAAATTATTAAAAAAATTTTAAAAATATGGTCCATTTTAAAGTCTTTATTGCAGTTGTTAAAATCCTGCTTCTGTTCTGTGTTTTGATATTTTGACCTCAAGGCATGTGGGATCTTACTGACCTGAGCAGAGGTCCCATCCACACCCCCTGCTTTGGAAGGCAAAGTCTTAACCCCTGGACCGCCAGGGAAATCCCTAAACAAAGCACTCTGATTACAGCCAAAGGACCGTTTAGTAATTCTGTCTTCCTTTAATCTCACGTCCAATTCCTGTGATGAAGTCGAGGCAACGGACGTGTGTGCATTGCTTTCTACGTAGCAGAATGGGGTAGGGCAGAGAGTTTGATGATAAGATGGACTGAGACGATCGTCAGGCTGAGATCCTGGTGTGAACGCACTCCCTGATGGCACAGGGGGTCACGAAACCGCCTGCAGTGCAGGAGACGCAGGAGCCGGGAGTTTGATCCCTGGGTCTGGAAGATCCCCTGGAGAAGGCAGTGGCACCCCACTCCAGGACGCTTGCCTGGAAAGGCCCATGGATGGAGGAGCCTGGCGGGCTACAGTCCATGTGGTTGCAGAGAGTCAGACACGACTGAGCAACTAGCATCTCCGCTTTTATTTTTCCATACCCGTGTCGTGAACCTGTGCTGATAGACTTGTGGGGAGAAACAGAAAGCTGCACGTTACCTTTTTGGATTTGATGCCTAAAGGGTGTCGTGTTGAAGGCAGTGAAGAAAGAGTTCAGTGGACAAAACACAGGGCAAGCAGGCACACGGGGCGTGGTACCTGTGGTGGTCCTGGGCAAACCCAGGGTGGTACACCGTTCTCGATGAGGGCAGGGCGGTGGGTCCTGAATGCGACAAGTAGATTTGGACAAGACAGTGCCCTTCCTCTCGTGTCCTACAAGGTCGTGATCTCCGTGCTGTTGGAAATGAAGGGAGTTGACGCATGTTATTTTTGTATATTTTTCTTTTCTTATTTTTCTGGCTCTGCGTGAAAATTGCTCTTTCTCAATTTTTCTCAGTTGTGGCCCCTGGGATCTTTAGTTGTGAAATGTGAACGCTTAATCGTGGCATGCGAACTCTTAGTCTTTTATTGCGGTGACATGCGGAATTTAGTTTCCTGATACAAATATTGGGAATAAAATGATTGTCAAAATGCATTTTCCTAGAAAGCATAAAAAAAGTTTGTAAATAGTTGTGTTTTTCCTTAATTTCACGTGAAAATTCACTGCTCAGATTGCATCCTCCATATTATCTTTTTAAGGTTTTAGAGAAGTCGTTAAATCATTTTAATACTAAATACATATAACGAGACATCTATTGCCTTAAAGGAAAAATTGATCAGGTAACTGAGAGACATTTCTTAATATTTATTTTTAGGTCATTAAATCATATGTCACAACAGACTTGAAAATTAAATTATTTGTCTTTCATTGTTAAATGTACCCAGATATTAATGACTGTAAGTAATCTTTTTCTTTATTGAATGGTGTGAATTCTACTTCCTGACATTTATGAAGAGATTCTTGTATTAATTTAGAATAATGATCTATATGAATACGGCATTATATGTGTGTGTGTGTGTGTGTGTGTGTGTGTGTGTGTGTGTGAAGATTGTCAAAAAGTTCCTTTGGGTTTTTCCATAACATCTTGCAGAAAAACCCAGATGAACTTTTTTGGCGAACTCTATACACACACACACATATATATATATGTATATTATATTATATTTTATATTATCATCAGACATGTTCAAAATTCAGCAGTGTTTACTGTTACTTTGGTGAAAAAGCTATGTGTAAAATAGTAGATGAGGTGCTTAGATGGAGAAAGTGGAAGTTGAGTATTTTTCCTTTCCAGTTTTAACCCTTGAGGGTCTTTGATGACAACCTGGTACAAGCCCTCTTCAGCCGCCTGATGATGTAGAATAAGTCTCTAGTTCCAGTAGTGATGAGGGGATTTGCCTGGCCCAGACTACACAACAGCATGTTAAGAGCTGACTTCCTTTTTATCGAGGATCCAGACATGCAGCATCACGCTGCACCATCCCTGGATAAAAGCAGAGAAAAGCAAGCTCCCGCACATGGGGACAGACATGTGACTGCCACCCACCAGCGTGGACACCCGTTCGTATGTGAATGGCACTGGTTTCAGGCATCTTGACGCTCTTACGGGAATCTCTGGCCGAGGACCGTGAAAAACAGCTTCTGCACGGGCCCAGGGTAGAAAGTGAAGACGGCTGCATTTTCTCTCGGCATTTGCTGCTATTGCTAAAAAGGTCACACGTGCAATTTAAAACACTCCATGCGTGGAGCTTGAGAAATGCCACCTAGAAAATGAAACTGCTTTCCTCGGCATTTTTGGCCAGTTTCCAAAGGGGACTGTATTTCCGCTTTCTCCTCTCATGGATTTGCAAATTTGGGCTTCTGTTTAAAAAAAAAAAAAGCCTGCTCCCTTGTGAATCATGGGCAGAGAAATGGACTGGGAAGATACGGGGATTGTGTGTAGATAAAAAGATTAAATGGAGAATGAAAGTGATTAATGACGAAAATAAAAAAGGAGCAACTTTCAAAGGATGCTTTCAAAACTATTAGGAAACTCATAGTTGAGGAAGTTAAATGTCTAAAACTCCCATCAATAGAAATGCCGAAACCCATTCATGTTTAGAGATAGGCTGATGAATTTTATAATATTTTGCTTCACTTGATTTGAAAGTGAAAGTCGCTCAGTCCTGTCTGACTCTTTGCGACTCCACGGACTGTCCATGGAATTCTCCAGGCCAGAATACCCGAGGGGGTAGCCTTTCCCTTCTCCAGAGGCTCTTCCCAACCCAGGGATCGAACCCAGGTCTCCCACACTGCAAGTGGATTCTTCACCAGGTGAGCCACCAGGGAAGTCCACAGAGACAGGCAAATATATATTATTTTCCTTTATGCTATCATACTCTTGCTAGCTCAATGAGAAAGCTCAATACATTTATCTGTGGGCATGGTCAAATGACAGTTCTCACACTTTGCTGAAATGATGGAGAAGTTTGAAAGAAATTAGGTGTTAAATATAAAAATGTAATAAGATACCTGCAGCAGTATTCCTCTGAGACTCTTTCATATATGAGAGTGAAAGTCCCTCAGTCGTATCTGACTCTGTGGCACCATGGACTACAGTCTACTGAAATTCTCCAGGCTAGAATCCTGGACTGGGTACCCTTTCCCTTCGCCAGGGGATCTTCCCAACCCAGGGATCAAACCCAGGTCTCATGCATCGTGGACGGGTTCTTTACTAGCTGAGCCACAAGGGAAGCCGTTCCTCTGTAAGTAAGCGCCAAGATTCACTGTCTCAGTTTCTTGGAGCTGCTGTAACAAAAATGCCTCTGATTTGGTGGTGGGTTGGGTGGGACGGGGTTTACACAGGAGACATTTCTTTGTTACATTTCTGGAGGCTGGACGTCCAGGAGCACAGTGTCAACAGATGTATCTGGTGTGAACCCGATTCCTGGTTCACAAATACCATCCTTTCACCGGCTCCTCACATGGTGAAGACGGTGGGAGAGTTCTCTGATTTGAGTGGAGGTGGTTGCTTTTCTAAGGACACTGATGCGTCTGGGTCTCCCCTTTCCGCTCGCGTTCCCTCCACTTTCTGCCAGGCACCCTGCATTCAGGCCCCCGAGCACAGAGCTCGCAGGCCCCGGAGTACAGTCTGCTCTCGCATCTGCCCCTAAGCCTGCCTTCTGATTAGCTGTACACTCAGATGGCTTCCGCCACATTCTCCAGCTGGGAAAATCCCAGGCATTTATTACATCCAGTAAAAAATTTTTTTATCCCCCCCCCGCCGACCCCCGCGGGCGCCTCTTTTTTTTTTTAACAGAGCATAAAGGAAAGGGAGGATAGAATCTTTTGGAAGAGAGTGTGTTTTCACTTATCATTGTGGGTTTTCAAATATTTCTCTATGTATTGTTTTCAAATATTTCTCTATGTATTAGGCAGCACTGGGTCTTAGATGCATCACACAGGATCTTCTGTCTGTTGCAGCTTGTGGGGCCTCCAGTTCAGTTCAGTTGCTCAGTTGTGTCCGACTCTTCGCGAACCTGTGGACTGCAGCATGCCAGGCCTCCCTGTCCATCACCAACCCCCAGAGTTTATCCAAACCTATGTCCACTGGGTCGCCAATGCCATCCAGCCATCTCATCCTCTGTCGTCCCCTTCTCCTCCCACCTCCAGTCTTTCCCAGCATCAGGGTGTTTTCCAGTGAGTCAGCTCTTCGCATCAGGTGGGAGTTTCAGCCAATGAATATTCAGGACTGATTTCCTCTAAAGCAAAATCCTAAGAATGACTGGTTGGATCTCCTTGCAGTCCAAGGGACTCTCAAGAGTCTTCTCCAACACCACAGTTCAAAAACATCAATTCTTTGGCATTCAGCTTTCTTTATAGTCGAACTCTCACATGCATACATGACTACTGGAAAAGGGGTCTTCAGTTGCCAACTTTGAGTAGGGGCATGTTCACTCTCGGTTCAGGACCAGGGATCAAACTTGGGCCCTCTGCATTGGGAACAAAACGTCTTAGCCAGTGGATGACCAGGGAAGTCCTCTATCATTTTATTTCTAATGCTTAATCTCATTTTTTTTTCCCAAATGTTTCTTTTCTCTCTCTCTCTTTAGTGGCTAAGTCGTGTCAGACTCTTGCAACTCCATGGACTCTAGCCTGCTATGCTCCTCTGTCCCTGGGATTCTGCAGGCAAAAATACTGGAGTGCGTAGCCATTTCCTTGTCCAGGGGATCTTTCCGCCTCAGTCATAGAACCCTGGTCTCCTGCACTGCAGGAGATTTGCAGGCAGATTCTTTACCAGCTGAGCTACGAGGGAAACAAATATTTCCTAGCAAATAATTTTTGGATTGACAAATGCATGTGAGAGATGATTTCTTTTCTTTTCTTTCTTTTTTTTTTTTTTTTTTTACCAAATTACAGGATATCTGCCAGTGAGTTCTGCTTAAAACAAAGAGGGTGGACTTACTTTGTTTTTGAAAATCATTCAGTGAATTATTTAAAATGTGCATTTGTCTAAAGTGTTGATAACTTAAGGAGATATGAATCACTGCAGCTTTTATGCATCAGAGCAGAGGTAGAGAAACATGGTGGGGGGGGTGTCGTCTCTTGGTTTTCCTTTTCAATCTCCCGTAAGTGTAGTTCCAGCGGTCACCAGTCTGTTTTTGGCATCATCAATGCAGTGTTGCAAAATGAGATCATGTATTTCTTCATTTATCTTGCCTCAGCTTGCATTGTGACGCCTCAGTTCAGTTGAGTTCAGTAGCTCAGTCGTGTCCGCCTCTTTGCAGCCCCGTGGACCGCAGCACGCCAGGCCTCCCTGTCCATCCCCAGCTCCCAGAGTTTGACCCCTCATGGGTTGACTGTTGCAGTTGCTTGGCTTCTGGACACGGGCAGGAGGTGGAGTGAGTGATGCAAGGAGAATACTTGCTCTAGAGAGAAGCCGTCATGCCTTCTGGACGCCCTGAGTCTTTTTCTGCCTTGACCTTGGGTGGTTTTTCCTTGAGTGCTTTGCCTCTGGGATGTCTCCCAGCCTCCTTCCTTAGGGAAGGAGATTTTTTGTTTTGTTTTGTCGGGGGCCACATTGTCCAGCTGACTGGGAAGACATACCTTCTCACCCCCTTGCTTGCACTTTGCCAGGCTGGAGTGATTCTTGAACCTTCCAAGGGAATGATATCAAGGGGCCCCTTAGCATTTGAAGGTAACAAACATTAGTGACCTGTCTATGACAAGGAAGACCAGTTGTCTTGTTTGCTGCTTTGGACTTCTCCAGCAGCTCAGCTGTAAAGAGTCCACCTGCAATGCAGGAGACCCTGGTTCAGTTCTTGGGTTGGGAAGATCTCCTGGAGAAGGGATAGGCTACCCACTCCAGTATTCTTGGGCTTCCCTGGTGGCTCAGATGGCAGAGAATCTGCACGCAATGCAGGAGACCCTAGTTTGATTCCTGGGTGGGGAAGATCCGCTGGAGCAGGGATAGGCTACCCACTCCAGGATTCTTGGGCTTCCCTGGTGGCCCAGCTAGTAAAGAATCTGCCTGCAATGTGGGAGACCTGGGTTTGATCCCTGGGTTGGGAAGATCCCCTGGAGAAGGGAAAGGCTGCCCACTCCAGGATTCTGGCCTGGAGAATCCCATGGACTGTATAGTCTGTGGGGTCACAAAGAGTTGGACACGACTGAGCCACTTTCACTTTCACTATAAGGCAGACAGGCTGTTGTTTGCTGCTTTCCACCATGGCTAGAATAATTGACTTTTTTGCTACTTTACTCACTTTATATTTTGTTTCGGTTGGTAAAGAAAAGAGATTTATGAAAACCCGACAACCAGACTGATTAAGTAGAATTGTATATATCATAATAGTTTAAAAGCTTTTATCCCGACAGTCTAAGGACAAAGCGTTTTTTACCATATTAATTGGTAACAATGTTTTTGAGTGAGTGAGTGAGTGAAGTCGCTCAGTCGTGTCCGACTCTTTGCGACCCCATGGATTGTAGCCTACCAGGCTCTTCCCTCCATGGGATTCTCCAGGCAAGAGTACTGGAGTGGGCTCCCATTTCCTTCTCCAGGGGATCTTCCCAATCCAGGGATTGAACCCAGGTATCCTGCATTCTAGGCAGACGCTTTAACCTCTGAGCCACCAGGGAGGCATGAAAAGTGTTTATAAGATGGCTTAAAAAAAAAAAAAAAAAGCTGAATGTTTTCATCAGACTCCACAGACACCTAATTGCATTTCAGTGAAGGTAATCAGAACAAATATTACCTACCAGAAAGGGACATAATTGCACTTACACACTGCTTGTGAAAGTCTGCGTGTAGCCATTACAGAGAATACCGAGAATCTGTTACCCTCCCAGCCTTCTGTTCTCTCATACCATAACATCAGATGCCTTTGTGCTTTGGCGGTGCCTCTTGCATGGATATTGTTTCGAGACCGCCTTTTCTCAGTCTTCTTTTCTTTCTTTCAAATTGAAGTATAGTTGATTTATAATGTTTTGTCAGTTTCAGGTGCACATCGAAGTCATTCAGTTATACTTACATAGCTTACCTTTTTTTTTTCCCCAAATTCTCTTCCCTTACAGGTTAATATAAAATATTGAGTAGAATTACCTCTGCTTAGCTGGTTATCTATTTTATATATAGTAGTGTGCATATTTTAATCCCAATCTGCTAATTTATACCCCCCCCATTCCATTTGGTGACCGTAAGTTTGTTTTCCGTACCTGAGACTCTATTTCTGTTTTGCATATTAGCTCATTCGGATAATGCTTTGCATTCCACATGTAAGTGACACCATATGACGTTTGTTTGTCTCCTGTGTGGCTTATTTCACTGAGTACGATCTGTCATGTTACTGAAAAAGGCTTTCTTACGGCTGAGTTCTATTCCTCTGTACACATGTAAAAAGCATCTCACTATCCGTTCTTCTCTTGATGGGCATTTAGGTTGTCTTTGCTGTTGTAAACAGCGCTGCTGTGGACATCAGGGTGAATGTATCTTTTCCAGTTATAGCTTTGTCTGGATACATGCCCAGGAGTGGGACAGCTGGATCATATGTTAGCTGTGTTTTTCGTTTTTTTTTTTAAGGAACCTCCATACTGTTGTCCACAGAAGCTGTAGTAGCTTACGTTCCTGCCGAGTGTAGGAGGCTTCTTAGGGAGTGATAACCTTAAAAGCGTGTAGGTCTGTGCGTCCCTGACTGTGGACTGTGGTTTCCGATCAACCCATATAGATCCGGTAGTCTGGGGCGGGGGAGCCTGGTGGGCTGCCATCAATGGGGTCGCACAGAGTCGGACACGACTGAAGCGACTTAGCAGCAGCAGCAGCAGTCTTAACCTAATTATAAACATGTGGGTCTTATCTGTAGACAAATGAGTAGTCAGTAGCCAGGGAGAGAAGGATTAATGACAAGTCTTTGGTTTGAAATCCTGGCCCAAGATCGTCCCATCTTTCCATTTACTGCGCCATCACTTTCTCTGTCTGTGAAATTTGAAACGCCCAGGTAATTGTTTATCAGGTCTTGACTGTTACGTTAAATACTATAATCTTGTCTCAGCCGGGTCAGTTTGTTTTCTAAAGAAAGGTACATGGTTGTTATTTTCCTGGGAAAAGTGTCCAGGCTAAATACATTCCTCCCCAATAATAGAAAGTTTGCTTTCAGTCTTTATGGCCCGATTGGCTGTCAGTAAACACGCCAGTCCCTTGACGATATGTTTAGACTGGAAAAGAAAGAAGCACTGTTTTATTTATTTTTATTGAAGCATAGGTACCTTGGCAGTTTCAGGTGTATAATGTAGCAATTTGGTATCATTTATATATTATACACTTTGCAGAGTTGTTGCACTGTTACCGACTGGATTCCCTGTGCTGTATGTTACAATTCCATGACTGTTCTACATCTGAATTTCTGCCTCTTAATCTGAATTTAAAATTTCCAGTTAGTTCTAGAAATCTGACTCCATGAACCTTTCATATATATCACCTTCTTCTGTCAAGATGAAGATAATTTTGCATCTTTGGATCTAGATATTCTCAGCTAAGCTCCACGGGTCTTGGGGAAACTCCTCCCCGCCAGCCTTTATGGCACTTGAGTGAATGCGTGTGAATGTATTTTCCATGGAAAGGTGTAACTCCTCGGAGAAGGCTGTGACCCAGAAAAGAAGAAGCATCTCTGACTTGATTCTGAATGTCAGGACCACTCACTTGAAACCAAAGAATCTCTTCTTAGCACCTCTGAGAGGGAACCATATGGAACTGACATTTGCTTGGACCTAAAAATGTCAAATACTGTCACGCTCCCAGGAGTCAGACTATATTTTCCCTCCATTTGCATTCTATCCCTTCCTAAATAGTCATTTCCTTCAGAAGACAGGGGGCTTTCTGTGCCTTACTCAACTCATGGTAGAGATGGTGACTTGAAAGGGTACGTGTGAGTAAGGCGGCTCTTGTTTGCAGTGCCAGCTTTATAATCCAGGGTGAGTCAATGCCGCTGTCTGGAAGACTTGAATAATCAGACCTCTTTGGGTTTTGGTAAGCATCCTTAAAACTATGAGTTTTACAATAAAGAGAGTTTCCCTCTCCCCTGGTGTGACTAATAGGATGCCAGAGGTCTCCTTGCTGTTTCTTTTTTATCATAGTTGCTTTACGATGTGGTATTTGTTTCTGCTGCACAGCAAAGGGAGTCAGCTGTACATAGAGCGATATCCACTCTTTTTGTGGCTTTCTCTCCCGTTTCGGTCACCCACAGGTGCTCAGTGTGGAACCCAGTAGGTTCTCCCTGGTTATCTATCTTATACATAGTACCAGTAGTATGTAGGTCAACCTGAGTCTCCCTATTTATCCGCCTCCCTTTCCCCTCTTTCTGACCACACATTTGTTCTCGACATCCCCGTCTCTATTTCTGCTTTGCAAACAAGATTATGTACGCGGTCTTTCTAGATTCCACTCCGATGTCTTAATACAGGATAATTTGTTTTTCTCTGACTTCCTTCACTCTCTGTGAGCGTCTCTAGGTCCACCCACATCTCTGCAAATGGCATTGTTAATATTTTAGACAGGGAAATGCAGCTCACGTGGACTTTCTGCTGCGTGTCAGCTACAATTCCGTATTCACGACACTGATTCCCTGCAAAACAAGTGTTTATTTAGTGGCTATATGTGTCCAAGTCTGAAGACAGGGGCATCAGTTTTGTTTTTCTCTTAATGAAAATTTTAAACCTTGATTTATTTATTTTGGTAAGCTAATTTATTTACTTTAATTGGAGGCTAATTACTTTGCAATATTGTAGTGGTTTTTGCCATACATTCACATGAATCAGCCGTGGGTGTACACGCGTCCCCCATCCTGGACTTTATTTTTAACCGAGAGATGATTGCTTTACAGTACTGTGTTCATTTCCACCAATCATCAACACAAATCGGCCATATATTGACCCCTGTACCCTACTGCTTGATGCTCCCTCCCACCTCCCACCCCAT
>SJYF01000349.1:3347524-3357947 GCA_006410515.1 Procapra przewalskii
CCTCGGTCGTCCCCTTCTCCTCCTGCCCCCAATCCCTCCCAGCATCAGGGTCTTTTCCAATGAGTCAACTCTTCGCATGAGGTGGCCAAAGTACTGGACTTTCAGCCTCAGCATCATTCCCTCCAAAGAAATCCCAGGCCTGATCTCCTTTAGGATGGACTGGTTGGATCTCCTTGCAGTCCAAGGGACTCTCAAGAGTCTTCTCCAACACCACAGTTCAAAAGCATCAGTTCTTCGAGAGATGCACATCAAAACCACAATGAGGTATCACCTCACACCAGTCACGATCGTCATCATCAAAAAGTCTGCAGACAGACTGGAGAGGGTGTGGAGAAAACAGACCCTCCTCCACTATTGGTGGGAATGTACTTTTGGTACAGCAGCCACGGAGAACAGGATGGAGACTGCTTATAGAAACTAGAAATAAAAGTGCCATGTGACCCAGCAGCCCTCCCGTTGGGCATATCGTCTGAGAAAAACGTAACTGAAAAAGACACGTGGACTCCACTGCTCACTGCAGCGCTATTTATAATCTCCAGGACTTGGAAGCAACCTAGACGTCCAGCAAGAGACGGATTGATAAAAGAGCAGCGCCACGTATATACAATGAGACACTACTCAGCTATGAAAAAGGATGGAATGATGCCGTTTGGAGTAACATGGATGGACCCAGAGATGACCTTACCAAGAGAAGTTAGCCAGGCAGATGAAGACAGATATCATAAGATATCACTTAAATGCTGAATCTAAAAAAAAAAAAATAGACAAATGAGCTTTTTTCTCAAAACAGAAAGAGACCCACAGACAATGAAAACAAAGTTACGCTTCACAAAGGGGAAATAGCCATGAAAGTGAAAGTGATAGTCGCTGTTGTGTCCGACTCTGTGCTACCCCATGGACTGTAACCCACCAGGCTCCTCTGTCCACGGGATTCTCCAGGCAGGAATGCTGGAGAGAGTTGTCATTTCCTCCTCCTCCAGGGGATCTTCCCGACCCAGGGATCGAACCCACATCTCTCGCATCTCCTGCAAGCTGGGTCCTTTACCACTAGTGGCCCCTGGGAAGCAGAGATGTCTATATTAGAAGTTTGGAATTAGCAAGTGCAAACTGTTGTACATAGGATGGATAAAGACCAAGATCCTCCTGTATAGCTCAGGAAACTATATTCAATATCCTGTTATAAATCATAATGGAAAAAATGTTCAGAAAAATATGTGTGTGTGTGGAACTGAATCCGTTTGCTGTATACCAGAAAATAACAGAATATCACAAACAACTCCACTTACGGTTTTTCTAAAAGAATGAAAATTGGAAGAAAAACAGGATTTCGGATTGTAATGAGAACTGTGAAGGAACCCAGAATAACTCCTATGTGGTGGGGTTACTTAATATTACATGATCGGGGAGAGCCTCTCTGAGGATGAGAAATTCAGGCAAAGAACAGATAAAATCACAATAGAAAGAACGGGGCAGACAGAACCTAGTCGGAGATTCTGGGCTACACGTTTGACTTTTCACCATGTGAATGAGCCTTGTAAGTTTGCTGAAATTTAATAAACTTTAGCGGCGGGAGTTCAGGATCACACTACAGGGAACTCGGCTTTCTCCCTGGCTTGTGGGATTGCAAAAGGTGCTTTGCTGGAAATCCCATTTGCACTTTCGAAAGCTGGTCCCAGGCTATGACTGAGAACATCTCATCGTTTGCCAAGCAAGGAAAAGTGGAATGACCGTGGTGAAAAAGCAATGTCTTTCTACAAATCCTGGTCTTTTCTGCTGTTCAGCTTCTGCATTCGTTTCCATTTCTGTTGAGTCAGTGGGTGGGTGGATGATTAGCTCGATATTTCTGGCGTAAGAGGAAGGTAAATGAGAGAAAAAGAAAAACAGCCAATTTCTCTTTAGTGCCAGGAAAAAAAAAAAAGAATGGGACTTCTCTGGTGATCTGGTGGTTAAGACTCAGAGCTTCATGTGCAAGGGACGTGAGTCCTATCTCTGATCAGGGAACTCAGATTTCACACACTTAGTTTTTTGTGCAGTGCAGCCAAGAAAGTTATTTTAAAGAAGGTAGGTAGGGTGAGAAAGCTTGATTGGAAAACATTCTAAAGAAGAAAGAGGTAATCAGTTCAGTTCAGTTCAGTTGCTCAGTCATGTGTGACTCTTTGCGACCTCATGAATCGCAGCACGCCAGGCCTCCCTTTCCATCACCAACTCCCGGAGTTCACTCAGACTCATGTCCATCGAGTCCATGATGCCATCCAGCCATCTCATCCTCTGTCGTCCCCTTCTCCTCCTGCCCCTAATCCATCCCAGCCATCAGGGTCTTTTCCAAGGAGTCAACTCTTCACATCAGGTGGCCAAAATGTTGGAGTTTCAGCTTCAGCACCAGTCTCTCCAATGAACACCCAGGACTGATCTCCCTTAGGATGGAATGGTTGGATCTCCTTGCAGTCCAAGGGACTCTCAAGAGTCTTCTCCAACACCACAGTTCAAAAGCATCAGTTCTTCGGCGCTCAGCTTTCTTCACAGTCCAACTCTCACATCCATACATCACCACTGGAAAAACCATAGCCTTGCCTAGACAGACCTTTGTTGGCAAAGTAATATCTCTGTTTTTTAATATGCTTTCTAAGTTGGTCATAACTGTCCTTTCAAGGAGTAAGAGTCTTTTAATTTCATGGCTGCAATCTATACTGGTGCCTAAAACTATAAAATGTCTGAATGTAATATTGTTGCTACAGTGAACTCTGAAATAAGATCATATAAAATATATATATTTGAACCATGTGATGTAACTTTCTCTCTAGGCTTTAGTTACCAAAATTTGAGGATAAACATTTTTAAATGCACACCTGTGCAAACAGCAGGTGGAACATCACTTTTTATATTTAAGAATTATGTGGGAGTGAAAGAAACGGTTTTCAAAATGGTAAGTTTAACAGTATTTAACATAAAATTTTGAAGATCGAACATATTGGATGTATCCAAATATTTTTTAGGACTTTGTTCTTTTAGGGTCTGATCACAGGCAGTGCTAAAAATAGTTCCTTTTTTTTTTTGGGCATTCTTTGGAAATAAATGTTAATTACTAAAAAGAAATAGCATAAAGAAGCAAAGGGAATTAGCAAAAATGCATTTCCTATCTTCTCTTCTCATTTTCCTGTGTCGAGGAAATAGGAAAGACCTGTAGAGTTTGTCTGATTAATTGGTGTTTCCTTTCCGTGGAGAAATGATGCTGTGGTTAAATGCACACAGCATTTCCAACTGCAGCTTTCCTTAGATCCCATGGGGAAGCATACTCAGTGGTCAGGTTTCACTTGGAGTTTGTCCCGGAGTTGGTGAAGACAGGGTCCTCGCTCTGACCTCGGAGCACTTGCTGGATGACACGTGGACCTACCTTCTCTGCTGAGAGATGAACCAAAACTGCGTATTCTACATAGTTAAGATGTTTGCTTCCCTGAAACTCTGCTGGGCGTTCAGGATCACCCTGATGCTGGGAAAGGTTGAGGGCAGGAGGAGAAGGGGAAGACAAGAGGGTGAGACGGTCAGATGGCATCACCGACTTGATGGACGTGAGCAAACTTCCAGGACATAGTGAAGGACATGGCCCAATACGTGGGGTTGCAAAGACTTGGACACGACAGAGGGACTCAACCACAGCAATTCAAGGTCACAAAACAGAGCTCCTGTCTAAGAAAGTCTGTTAGTTGCTTGTCCTGTTTGACTTTTTGCAACCCCATGGACTGCAGCCCTCCAGGTTCCTCTGTCCATGGGATTCTCCAGGCAGCAATGCGGAAGTGGATTGCCGTTCCCTTCTCCAGTGTATCTTCCCAACCCGGGGATCAAGCCGGCGTCTCCTGCAATTCAGGAGGAGCTTTATGGCCCAAGCTGCCAGGGAAGCCCTGTCACACAATATTATCCTAACAATTAATTTCCTCTCCGACACCTCTTCCCTGCTTGGGATACCCTTGAGTTCTTTCTCAGGAATCACTTTTGAATCTAAGCCCAACCTTGACTTCTTGCAATATTCTCGTTACTCTTTCCTGATCTTCTCTCATCCTGCACTTGGAACTCTGTCTCATCATTTTACTCTTTCCTAGTTGATGATTCAGCTTCCTATATATTGTCTGATAATCATCCCCCTGCATCTCACCCCTGTGTATTTTTCTTCTTTGCTTTATCCCCCTCCATCCCTGAGGACAGATATCTGGCCTTCCATGTGTTTCGTCTTCAAAACAAAATATCATGATGGCATAATAAATTATCTTTCATGACCCTATTTTTGTTTGTACACAGTGGCACAAATTTTGTCAAGATGGCATAGGTCCTCTGAGTAAATTTCACCATCGGGAACAGTTCTCAAACCCACCATCACTCTTATGTCTAATTTCTACTAATTTTAAAATACATACCCTTGATGCTATTGTTGACATTTTATGTGGGGCATTAATTCATTCCAATGGCAAACATTTATTGTGCTCCAGACCTATTCACTGTACTGCCCTCGGTACCACTAGGGAAAAAAAATGTGGAAAAGTCACTTTGTGTTGTAAGAGAAATACAATATGTGTTCGTCATAATCTGGGAAAAACAAGGTGTCTTCTTCTTTATAAGATTTTTTGGGGGGGGGATGGGGACCATTTTTAAAGTCTTTATTGAATTTGTTAAAACATTGCTTGTTTTATATTTTGGCCATGAGGCATGTGGGTCCCTGAGCAGGGATTGAACCCACTACCCTCTGCATGGAAAGGCAGAGTTTTAACCACTGGACCACCAGACAAGTCCCAAGGGGTCTTGATTATCTAAAGCAAAGTGTGTTCGAAGATGGAGCAGAAGATGAACTTACAGCCAGATTTGGGAATGAACCCAGAGTACAGTGAAAGGTCCGTCTAGTCACGACTATGGTTTTTCCAGTAGTCACGTATGGATGTGAGAGTTGGACTGTAAATGCAGCTGAGTGCTGAAGAATTGATGCTTTTGAACTTTGGTGCTGGAGAAGACTCTTGAGAGTTGCTTGGGCTGCAAGGAGATTCAACCAGTCTATCCTAAAGGAGATCAGTCCTGGGAGTTCATTGGAAGGACTGATGCTGAAGCTGAAACTCCAATATTTGCCCACCTGGTGTGAAGAACTGACTCATTTGAAAAAACGCAGATGCTGGGAAAGATTGAAGGCAGGAGGAGAAGGGGACAACAGAGGATGAGATGGCTGGATGGACATGAGTTTGAGTAAACTCCAGGAGTTGGTGATGGACGGGGAGGCCTGGCGTGCTGCAGTCCACGGGGTCCCAAAGAGTCGGACACGACTGAGCGGCTGAACTGACCATCAATGTGAGAGAAAAGACTTAGGGGTTAATTTGGGCTGTGATTGTGACTGTCCCTAGGTTTTTCAGACATGTCTCTGCCAACACTGAGTGGCACAGATAAAGGTGGGCAGGAGGGAATTGGACACTTCTCTTTAGGATCCTCGGGTGGAAGCTTAGCGAGAAGTGAGGCATGATTCACAAGGGGTAGTAGGGTAGCCATGAATGGGCAAGAGGATAAACACAAGGGTGGCCCCAAAGGTGGACTCAGCTTGACCTCAGCAAAGGAGACCGATGCTAAGGGAAGGTGAACATAGAGATGGACACACACGTCACGTGGAGGGGCTGGGAAGCACTGATAACTGGGCGCTTATTGTAAAGCTAACCCAAAGGCTTAGGGAAGGCAATGGCACCCCACTCCAGTGCTCTTGCCTGGAAAATCCCATGGACGGAGGAGCCTGGTGTGCTGCAGTCCATGGGGTTGCTAAGAGTCGCATACAACTGAGCGACTTCACTTTCACATGCATTGGAGAAGGAAATGACAGCCCACTCCAGTGTTCTTGCCTGGAGAATCCCAGCGACGGGGGAGCCTGGTGAGCTGCTGTCTATGGGGTCGCACAGAGTCAGACACGACTGAAGCGACTTAGCAGCAGCAGCAGCAGCAACCCGAAGGCTAGAAAAAAAATGGAAGCTTTCCTTAGAAATGGAGCAGTTCAAAGCTGTTCATCCCAATTCAGAATCTTACACCTCTGCTCTCAAGTGGTTCTCTTTGTTTTAGCGGGAAAGAAGGAAAAATAAAAAGACAAGCTGGAAATAAATCTTCCTGACATTGTGGTATTCAGGAAGTCAGACCTCCCCCACGCATCATGGAAGTCTGTCTCCGGCTTTATCTTGCCGTCTCTGAAAATGAAAGGACACACATGCCCTTCTCCATCATCCCTTGGGCCAATCACCTATCTCAGCTCATCGGGAAAAGTGGGTTAAAAAAAAAAAAAACCACATGCATTTGTTGTAAAGCTGTCTGTAATCTGTTGAGGCATCATCAGCTGTCTGTGGTGCTGAATTTATAATGACGGCGTCCAGTTGACAAGCCTAATCCTTGCTCTTCTCTGAAGGCTCCCTAGGTGCTGCTTTCAAGCTCTCAAGCATCCAGACTGTCATGTATAAAGCACTCTCCAAGTATCTCCCTTAATGATGTTGGGTAAGAAGCCTCGGTGGCCATCCTCAAATTCTGATCTTGCTTGTGCACTGATGAGGGCTGGGTTTCTACAGACACTCAGATACTTCTCCAGCCACGTGAAGTATGTCAGTGATGTCAAGGAGCAGAGCAGCTGGCTGTGTCTAGAAGTAGGATTCTGCTGCTGATGCTGTTTTAGTCGCTCAGTCGTGTCAGACTCTTTGAGACCCCATCGACTGTAGCCTGCCAGGCTCCTCTGTCCATGGGATTCTCCAGGCAAGAATACTGGAGGGGGTTGCCATTTCCTTCTCCAGGGGATCTTCTCTAGGTATCGAACCTGGGTCTCCCGCATTGCAGGCAGATCCTTTACCATCTGAGCCACGAGGGAAGCCCCCGGAATTAGGGTGATAGAAACCTGATGAGGATTTTTCTCCTGGCCCACTTATGGCAAAGAGGAAAGAAAACAAAGCCAGCAATGTGTCATTTGGCTTCACCTTCAGTTCATGCCTTCCTCCTGGTGAGAACAGCTCTCCTATCAGGCTGCTTATCCTTCATTGCTTTTAGACTTTGTTCTAGCAACGTGGTTTACAACAGCACATTTTACTATGGTTAGAAAGACTTTTAATTTTACGTTTGAGCTGGTCTTAAAGAGGCATAATTTTCCCTCCCTCCCACCATCGTCATTGACCTAGAACATAAAAATCATCCCAAAACACCATGAATACAAACTTTTGGCCTGAAAGGGTCTTGAGCACCACTTAACTGAAGGATTGTTGAATTAATTCATTTAGACTCTTGTGTTAATTTCTGCTGTAACCACCGAAGTGACTCGGTTATATGAAGGTGTGTATACATATATACTTAGGAAAGTCCCTCAGTCGTGTTCGACTCTTTGCAACCCCGTGGACTATACAGTCCATGGAATTCCCCAGGTCAGAATACAGGAGTGGGATCTTCCCCACCCAGAGATGGAACCCATGTCTCCCTCATCGCAGGCAGATTTTTTTGCCAGCTGAGCCACAAGGAAAGCCCATTTATATATACTTGTATATACATATATACACATGGGTACAGATGGGCTTCCCAGGTGCCACAGTGCTAGAGAATCTGCCTGGCAATGCTGGAGACAGAGGTTCCATCCGTGGGTTGCGGAGATCCCCTGAAGAAGGAAATGGCTCCAGTATTGCTTAGAAAATCCCATGGATAGAGGAGCCTGATGGGCTACAGTCCAGTCCATGGGCTCACAAAGACTCGGATGTGACTGAGCTTGCAATACCTATGCATAAATATACGGGGATTCTCTTTTTCATGTTCTTTTCCATGATGCTTTTATACCACAGGATGCTAAATATATTTCCCTCTGCCATACAGTTGTGTTTGTCGCTCAGTGGTGTCCGACTCTTTGCGATCCTGTAGATTGCAATAATGCAGATGTCATTATTTTCCTTCTTATGGCTGAATAGTGTTCCATTTTGTGTATGTGCGTGTGTGTGTGCATGTGTGTGTGTGTATACCAAATCTTCTTTATCTGTTCCTCAGTCAACGGACCGTTAGGTTACTTTCATAAATGGCTGTATTATCTTCTTAATGGTCATGCGGACATGTTGCCATAGGTTCTAAGTGGTTTCTTACCCTCTGATGCAATGATTTTATCAGGTAAGATAAAACCTGTGTGTCACATGCATGCAGTGTAAGGTTTTCTATCAAAGATACTATCTCTCTGTGCAAGCTCTTGGGAAATCTGTATTAAGTTAAAAAAAAAATACTGTAACAATGAAACCTTTGGGAAATAGCTGAATTTTCAGTAAAGCCACCCATTTAAATAGTTGTGTGTCTACACTGTCCCATGCACTTCTTTTTAAAAGTTATCTACCCTTTTGTTTCTTTGTTAATGCTGGTATTGTCTTCGTTCCTGCTAATTGGGAAGCATCTCAAGAATCTGGACCATCTCTTATATTAACAAATAGTGTGCTGTCAGGAACCCAGGGTGGAAAAAAATCACATTATTACATTTCTATTGGTTGCTGATTATAGTGGCTTTTTATTGTATTGGATTCATACATCGTTCATCCCTACCTCCTTATTTTCCATCAGTGGAAGCTAGAATTCTGTTCCGTCACCTCAGTTATCTTGTATCACGCACCCAGAAAATTTTCCTCTATTTTGTATTTCAGTATGATGTTTGATAAAATGATGATAAATTCTCACAAGGACACTTCTTACTTCTCTAAAGGGCATGTCCTGTGTCGGTCACAAAGAGCATCTGTCTAATGGAAGTCATCGTCTCTGAAATGATTAAAGATTGTTTATAGATTCTATTTCTGGATCAGTTCCTGGCTCATTAGATATATTGCCAGGTGATTTTTTTTTTTAAACTGTTGGTGCTTCACTTAATTCTTCAGTTTTACTTTCTGTAACATTTATCTTTGAAGCTTGAAATCTATGAGAAAAACATGCTGATATGAATTAGCCATCACTCACTTTTCTTAGGAAGAGCAGTTACTTCTGACATTTGTTAGTATCCTCATATTATTTCCCGGTCTGGACTTTTGGTGGTATTTAATGTTTATTCAGCATTTTCTTTTTATAAGTCTTGTCTCTTCAAGACTCAGCACGAGAACTGTCTTTCTTTTACGGTGTCTCCATTAGCATGCAGGCAGGACACCCTGTCCTCCTAGATGCTAAATACATCTGTGTCTTCTGACTTTATCCTTTGTGACGGATTGTTCATTTATTGGCTTGGCGAAAAAATGTTCATTCGAGTTTTTCTGTAACATCTTATAGAAAAACTGGAACTAACTTTTTGCCATCCTAACATATGGTTGCTTTCAGATGAAGGAATTGGAACACTAATCAATTCCTTAAGTTCAGTGACATTCAGACATCAAAATGGAATTTCCCACTGAGAGCAAAACAGTTCTTAGAACTAGACACACCTTGTTTGCCTGTCCCCATGCACTCTCACAACCTGTATGTGGGCAGGGAGGGGATCACAGATGAATGATCAAAAAGATGTCTTATGTGTCTAGTTCAATTAATTGATTTACACTGCAACATACCAATACGTGAACACGTGTATACATGCATATATATGTCTATATGGATATATATGTGTATATAGCAAGAGTGTGGAGAACGGCATGGCAACCCACTCCAGTGTTCTTGCCCGGAGAATCCCATGACAGAGGAGCCTGGTGGGCTACAGTCCATGGGGTTCCAAACAGTCAGACATGAATGAGCAGCTAACAGACACACACACACACACACACACACACACACACACACACACACACAGAGTGAGCGTGAGCATTGCTCTGTTGTGTCTGACTTTGCGACTGCATGGCCTGCAGCCTGACAGTCTCCTCTGTCCATGGAATTCTCTAGGCAAGAACACTGGAGTCGGTTGGCATTCCCATATACCCAAGTCACTTTGGTGGTTACAGCAGAAATTAACACATCCGTGTCAGTCCACTAATTGAACTGCACGCTAAGACAAGTAAGGAGTCTTACGCGTTCTTATGGGGACTGTTTCTTCTCAAGCTTCCTCTCTTCTGATAAAAGAGACCCAGGGACCTTGCAGCAACGAACTCCCTTCCTTCTACATGTATGTAGGTGACTTACAGGGTCATCTTCTGTCAGGAGCTACAGGCGTGAAGACAAGATAAAAAGTCAACACTGAACCTGGAGCTGTTGTTAGCAAGACAGAGATGACCTCAGATCCCATTGGCACAGTGGGACTCCTGCTCCATAAACATCTCTCATTGGCTCTCTCATTGCATAAAAAATAAATGTTTCCTTCTTCTTTTATAAAAGTTCTTTGGGGCTTTCCATTATATACAACTGTAAGACCTCTCGGCCTTTTCTCAGGACCTGTCGCTCCAAAGACCACAATGGCTCGAATTCGATGCAATAAGCAAGAGGATTTATTAGGCCGGCGCGCCGGGGTTCAGTC
>SJYF01000349.1:3358380-3381853 GCA_006410515.1 Procapra przewalskii
AGAATCAGTCAGGAGGCTCTGAGTCACTTAGCTAAGGAGAAAGCTATTTTCCGTGAGGCATGGCCTGCCTTCCGGGCTTAAATTTTATTATTTATTAACCTAAGTTCTTCACAACCTACAGCAGACTCTGGGAGATGGTGAAGGACAGGGAAGCCTGGCGTGTTCAAGTCCACGGGGTCACAAAGAGAGGGGCATAACTTAGCAAAGAGTTGGACCCCACTTAGCCAAGGGCCAGATAAGACTTAGCAAAGAATTCGACACACCTCAGTGAATGAACAGCAGTGCTTTTTACAAAACACAATCGTGAGCTTTCACCAGAAATAAAACATTATGTGCTGACTTAAAAGTGTAAACTCAAAGAATCTGCATTTCAAAATGTGCATCCCAGTGAGGGCAAAATGGCATGAATATGTGCATGGCTTAAAGGGGCATTTGAAAACGGACATTCCTATTGTTTTTGTTATTAAGGAAAACAAATGGATCCAGAAATGGGTTTCTCCTCCCTTTACATCTGGAGAGGAACAGAATCTAGCCAAACGGGGAGGAGGATCGTCACTGTGGTGTTAATTTCAGCGAGTGATTTCCGTCTGAGTGTGTTTGCCATCAGTATCCATCTGTTTCATTTTTTAAAAAAAATTTTTTGTAAACAGAATGACCATTGATGTAAGGGCTAAAAGTAATAGCGTGAGACGCAGATCATCCCAGATTCTCCGTCTGTGGCCCCTGTGAGTGGGCAGGGGTCCTGGCTGCAGGGTAACTGGACTCTGGGGAGCTAGTCTACGCGGTCATGTGCTTGGAGAAATGACCTGCCTGCTGAATCACTGGGTTGTGAAGGAACCCACAATATCGCCATGCAAGTCCACTCCAGGGAGCTCGTTCCAAGTGTCACGCTGCAATGAAAGTGTGTACAAAGATAAAGCCTTTGTTATATAAGCACTTTTGTTTGTGTATGTGTGTGAGTGTGGGTGTGTGTGTGGGTGTGTGTGTATGTCTTCTCTCAGACTCAAGGTACCAGGGAAACCCAATTATATGAAAAGCAATAGTATTGACAAGGAAAGAGAAAGAATAGTCAAAGCAGGACGGAAGAGATGGAAGAAATGGAAGCTGGGAAAGAATGGGCATCCCTGAAGGGTATGAGGACCACATACCCTTCATGGCAGGCCATCTCCATGAAACAAGGAGCCCAGAACTCCCCAGAGAGCCACGTCCACCTAAGGATGGACAGTGAGAACTGTGAGGCTGGTTGTCACATCACATGTCTCCTGAGAACTTGACTTCGGCACAGTCGTAGGCATTTGCTTGCTTCTGGTCTTGACCGGTGTTTAAACAGTGAAACGGAATGTGACCGGGGTAGATCCATGTGGCAAAAGCCAACGGTTCCGAAGAGGATGTGCAGAGGAGAAAGAATTATCCGCGGCTGGAGGTGAAAATCAAAGTTGTGGGTGATGGAAGGCAAGAGAAGACTAGCAAATGATAGACGTTTGACAGGACACTGAGCATCTCAAAAGTGGATGAAGTTCCTAAGGGAAGGAAATCACTCAACGAAAAACATAAGACCTTGCACCCCTGAGCAGAGCAACTCTGGGTGCAAAGACTGAACATCACACCAAGCTCAACGCTATGTTAAATCATAGCTACTTGGGGACATCCCTGATGGTCCAGTGGGCAAGAATACGCCTTCTAATGCAACGGCAGGGGGTTCAGTCCGTCGTCAGGGAACCAAACTCCCACATTCCTCGCGGAAACTAAAGTCTTGTGCAACAATTACAGAGCTCAAAGGCTGCAACCAAGATCTGTGTTTGCCACTAAGCCTAATAAATGGATACTTTTTCTAAAAAATAGCATAGAGTGTGTACTACAACCACTTATGATCTGTCAGGACACTGAATATTAAATCTGGAATAGGTAGTGTCTTTCTAAAAACTGAGTATTCTACATAATAATCCATTTTAAGAAGATTATAATGTGTTGAAACCATCTACCCTATTTCCCCAGCAAACATATAATCTAATTAGACGGTGCAAAATATTTTGCTGTGATTTGCTGTTTTGATTTTTTTTTTGGTTGACCACATTTTCAAATTAGAAATGTAGTTCATCGAAAGGCATTGTTGAAAACAAATAATCTCAGTGTCAGGAAGCGCAAGAGAAAATCTTAGGCAGCAATTCATTGATGACACATTTTCTGACCTATCTCAATGTGATTTGGATGCAGAGACTGTTTTTTTCTTTACAGGAAAGAACTGATTCTATTTTTATTGCACCAAAGCAAAGTTTCAGGTTCTATGTGGAAATCGGCTGTGAAGAAGAAGCCATTTAGGTCACTGTGGAGCATTGAATGCGCCTTCCTGTGCTGAGAGTGAGTTCTCATTAGTCAGCTATTCTGTACATTGTAGTGAATATGTGTCCATTTCTGTCTCCCTATCCATCCCACCTGTAAACGTGAAGAAAGTCCAAAAAAGAGCAGATATACGTGTACATAGGTGTGATTCACTTGCTGCTCATCAGAAACGAACACAACAGTGGAAAGCAACTATTCTCCAATAGAAACCAAATTTAAAAATTAAAACCCAAAGAGGAGCACATGTTTACTAAGTCTTCCACCCTCAAACCCCCAAAGTATCGGATGATAAAATAGGATAAAAGCCATCCCTGGTGGTGGGTGCATTGTTTAGAATTTAGCACTTCTACCACGGACACAGGTTCAATCCTCGGTTGGGGAATTAAGACCCTGCAAGATGTGTGATATAGCCAAAAGAAACATTTTTTTAAGTAAAAGGTAATTAATCATTCTGTTGAAGCTGAAACTCCAATCCTTTGTCCACCTGATGCAGAGAGATGATTCATTTGAAAAGACCCTGATGCTGGGAAAGATTGAAGGCAGGAGGAGAAGGGGACGACAGAGGATGAGCTGGTTGGATGGCATCACTGAAGATGGACTTGGGTTTGGGTGGACTCCGGGAGTTGGTGATGGACAGGGAGGCCTGCCGCGTTGCAGCCCATGGGTTGGCAAAGAGTGGGACACGACTGAGTGACTGGACTGAACTGAATCAGCGTGTGCAATCGAGTTTCTTGTAACTATCATTTCTTTTCTAACGTCTCTGTATTTCCTGACATTTCAAATTAAAATGTAGGCACCTTGTGATTGGGAGCCATGATGACTGTTTTCCTCTTTGCTGATTGACTAGTTGCTTGGTAATTTTCACCATCTTTTGATTTCTTGCTTCTTTTGCATATCATGGCCTGTCTTCTTGAGTATACTGTTGGCCCCCGTTTCCACACTTGTTCCCAGAAATCCACACACACCTGCTTCTGTTTCCTTTCAATGGTCTGTTTTGAGCTCAAAGCGCGCCCCTCCCTACATGGTGTGAAGATGAGATAATTATACATGTGTTTCCCGGAATGGAATGGCTCCCAAGAGAAAGTCGTAACATATCTTCTAGAAATGGTGGGGAGCATCATGCGTTCTAACCACTCCAGTACTGTGGCCTGGGGGAATTCCATGGACTGTATATTCCACGGGGTCACCAAGAGTTGGACACGACGGAGCGGGTTTCAGATGCAGTGTGGACGACTGTCTTCCTGTGCAAGACAGAGGGTGGATCCGTCATCATCCAGACACCTTCCCCAGCTGTGCGCCTCCGTTACCTGTCTGCAGGAAACGAGAGGAAATGTGGCACCCAGTCTTGGCAAACGAGAACCCTGCGTTACGACAACAGCCCTTTAGGACTCTTACGTATTATTAACTGAAGGCGTATTAATACATCTTTTGTTAGCTGTTGTTGTTTACCCAGTAAGTGATGTCTGAGTCTTGCGACTTCTATGGACTGTATAGCCCGCCAGGCTCCTCTGTCTGTGGGATTCTCAGGGCAAGAATACTGAAGTGGGGTTCCATTTCCTCCTCCAGGGGATCTTCCCGACCCAGAGGATCGATCCCACATCTCCTGAATCATAGGCAGATTTTTTACTGCTGAGCCGTTGTGGAAGCTCCGAACTTTATTAACCGGAGACATATCAATACATTTTTAGAAAGTGATAACAGGTACCATCATAGTGTGAAGGTGTAAGAGCCTAAAATTGATCAAGGATTTGTGAGACAACTTAGGATTATTATTCTCATTCATATTTTACTCCATCAGGTTTTTTCAACCTTGTAAGTATTATAAATGCAAGTTTATTATCATAGAAGATACAGAAAGAACATAATTCAAAATTTTGAGTGAAGAAGAATCTTCCAGTGAATTTGACGCAGATACTTCCTCTGATTGGGCAAGTGCCATGTAGACTGTCTCAGAAGATGATAGAAAGTTCTTTGGGATATAGTTCTGATTCAGATAATATAAATATTAGGCCAAGAGAAAAATAGAAACCCATATTGTGACAGACTTGGATACAGAAAGTGAAAATAGAGCTCCTGGTGCTGGAGACGACTTTGCAGTTGTGTAGCTATTGAACGGAATAACCCACCAAGTGATGGTGAAATCACAGAATGAATTTCTCTTGTCCTGTCAAAAGCAAAACAATTGCCTGTTTCGTTTCTGCAAAAAATCCTCCAGTCAGTAAGAAGTTAAGAAAATCTGGAGAGAGAAGTTAACGGGAGGTAGGCACGGGATGGTGACAGAAATAAATAAAAACCGTTAGAAAACCGGAGGATACGTACGCTTCATCGACTTCTCAGATATCTGTGCCGAAGAAATGTAAATTCACTGATGATGCCTAAAAATAGGACAGACATAGGGAGGAGACAATAGCAAATATAGGTTCATGTGTGACAAAAACAAGGAGCCAAATGAGCAAGTTAAATAGAGCTTCCTGCAGCCCTGGAAGCAGCCGTCTTACTCACGGCTCAGTGACCTTGGAAGGGCTTCTCAGGTATTTCCATATCTGCTGAGGCACAGTCGGTACCTTTTCTTGATTTGTGCTTCAACAATTCTGTGTCTCAACTAACCCGAAAATTCATCTTTTCAAAAGATTGTTGTCTCTAAAATTTTTAGAGCATTTTTCTGCTTTACCTAGACAGCTTTCACCTAGACAGCATATTAAAAAGAGGAGCCGTCACATTGCTGACAACGGTCCATCTAGCCAAGGCTATGGTTTTCCCAGTACTCGTGTATGGATGTGAGAGTTGGAACATAAAGAAGGCTGAGCTCTGAAGAATTAGTACTTTTGAAAGGTGGTGTTGGAGAAGACTCTTGAGAGTCCCTTGGACTGCTAGGAGTTCCAACCAGTCCATCCTAAAGGAGATCAGTCTGAACATTCATGGGAAGGACTGATGCTGAAGCTGAAACTCCAGTACTTTGGCCACCTGATTCGAAGACCTGACTCACTGGAAAAGACTCTGATGCTGGGAAAGATCGAAGGCAGGAGGAGAAGGGGATGACAGAGGATGAGATGGTGGGATGGCATCAGTGACTCAGTGGACATGAGTTTGAGCCAGCTGCAGGAGTTGGTGATGGACAGGGAGGTCTGGGGTGCTGCAGTCCATGGGGTCACAAAGAGTCAGACCAGACAGAGCAACTGAACAACAACAGCAATATCAGTGTCTAAGTTTCCAAACAATACAATATAGTATCTTTTACTAATTGATTTTTGCCGTTGATCCTCTCTTTCTGCTAATGCTTATCATATGTCTGTTTTGCTCTAAGCATTGTAGATGCATTGATGTAGATAATAGACAAAACTGCCTACCTTATGAAATTTATATTCTGTTCAGGGGATGGAAAATAAACTTGAGAATTACATATGTTACGTATCAGTTTGGGTAAGTGATGAGTGCTTTGAAAAATAAAAGGGGACAAAGTGAGCTTTTCTGTTACGGAGTCAACAGGGACCTCACTGAGAAGAGAGAGTGTGAGTAAACCATCGAAAGAGGTTGTGAGTTCCCTGGTGGTCCAGGGGCTAAGAGTGTGCGTGCACCCAGGGCTGGAAGCCCAGGTTTGATCCCTGATCAAGGAACAGGATCCCACATGCCTCAGTGAGGACAGAAGTATCCCAGGTGCTTCAGCTGAGCCCCAGTGCAACCAAATAAGTGAGTTGAATAAACTGCTTTTTAAAAAAGAAGCAGGTGAGGAAGGAAGCCAGGATGATGTCCCTGAAGGGGGTCCTCCAGTCAAAAGGAACAAGCTCGACAAAGACATCAGATTGCCTAATAAATGCCTGTAAATGCCTCCACCCTGTTGCACTGGGGAACACCCAAGAGAAAGAGGGGGATCAAAGTGGAATCAGGCTATGAAGGGTTTGATTTTAATTATGGAAAGAGAAGGAGACCTCTTAGAGAAATGTAGCAAGAGGATGATAACAGGAGTTGTGTTTTCAGGAAATTTTTTAGCTGCCTTGTTGGGACTACCTGGAGAGTCAAGACGAAAAACTAGGAGATAGCTTGGAAGATGAACGCCAAAGTCTACGTGAAAAATGATGACTGCGTGTCTATGACGGTGGCGGTGGAGACGGGGAAGAAACGTTGTTCCATATGTTTTGTTACATCATGCAAAATGCCTGGCTGGATGAAGCACAGGCTGGAATCAGGATTGCTGGGAGAAATATCGATAACGTTAGATCTGCAGATGACACCACCCTTATGGCAGAAAGCAAAGAACTAAAGAGCGTCTTGATGAAAGTGAAAAAGGAGAGTGAAGACGCTGGCTTAAAACTCAACATTCAGAAAACTAACATCATGGCATCTGGTCCCATCACTTAATGGAAAGTAGATGGGGAAACAATGGAAAAGAGACTTTATTTTGGGGGCTCCAAAATCACTGCAGATGGTGACTGCAGCCATGAAATTAAACGGTGATTGCTGCTTGGAAGAAAAGCTATGACCAACCTAGACAACCTATTAAAAAGCAGAGAGATTACTTTGCTAGCAAAGGTCCATCTAGTCAAAGCTATGGTTTTTCCAGTAGTCATGTATGGTGAGAGTTGGACTATAAACTGAGAGTTGGCTGAGCACTGAAGAACTTATGTTTTTGAACTTTAGTGTTGGAGAGGCCTCTTGAGAGTCTCTTGGACAAAAAGGAGATCCAACCAGTCCATCCTAAAGGACATCAGTCCTGAATATTTACTGATGTGGAAGCTGAAACCAATTATTTGGCCACCTCATGCGAAGAACTGACTCATTTGAAAAGACCCTGATGCTGGGAAAGACTGAAGGTGGGAGGAGAAGGGGATGACAGAGGATGAGATGGTTGGATGGCATCACCGACTCAGTGGACGTGAGTGTGAGTGAACTCCAAGACTTAGTGATGGATTGGGGAAGCTTGGTGTGCTGTGCTCCATGGGGTCACAAAGAGTTGGACACCACTGAACTGAACTGAGCTGATATTTTGTTATTGTCTGTTTTGGCTGTGTTGTGTCTTTGTGGTATCATGCTCATCATTTGTAGTGGCACGTGGCCTCTGAGTTGTGGTTTCTGGGCTTTGGCAGTTCCAGGCTTTCTAGAGTTGCAGAGCATAGTATTAGCTGCTTCATGGCATGTGAGGTCTTCCTTCCCCAAACAAGGATTAAATCTGCATCCCTTGTGTTACAAGGCAGATTTTTAACCACTGAGCACCAGCAAAGTCCCATTGATGCGTTTTAAAAAATGCAAATGATTTGGATGTGGAGTGTAAAGGAGGAAAGGTCTCCAGTGTTTGGATGTGGAGTGTAAGGGAGGAAAGGTCTCCAGTGTTTGGATGTGGAGTGTAAGGGAAGGAAGCTCGCCGCTCTTTCTGACTCAAGTCAGAATCTGGAAAAGAATCTGGAAAAACAGCTGGTGGAGAAAATCTGCAGGATTCCGTGAGGTTTGAAAGTTTGAATGGGAAATGTTTTGGGGATATCACATAATTGGCATTCCATAGATGAAGGGTGTCAGAGTCTAGCACTCAAGGGAAAGAGCTGTGTAAAGAGAAGAATGTTGAACTAGCCAACATAGGTTACGTTTACACACACACACACACATACATATGTATTTATATGCACACACGCTTTTTTTTTTTCCTTTAGCTCCAACATGCAGCTTGCAGAATCTTACTTTCACGATACTTTCACGACCAGGGATCGAACCTCAGGGCCATGCTGGTGAGAACACTAAGCCCTGGTAACCGGTCCGCCAGGGAGTTCTCAATGTAGATGGTGTTTAAAAATCACGAAGTCGTGAGCCTGAGTGCGGTCATGAGCAGAGTTCTGAACATAGAGAAATGAGAAAACAAGTTTCCCAACCTAGCAGCTAGGAGGCTTCCTGGCAACTTTGTTGCTGTTCACTCTCTGTCATATCCGACTCTCTGTGACCCCATGGACTGCAGCACGCCAGGCTTCCCTTTCCTTCCCCACCTCCTGGAGCTTGCTCAGCCTCACATCCATCGAGTCGGTGATGCCATCCTGCCTTCTCATCCTCTGTCGTCCCCTTCTCCTTTTGCCTTCAGTCTTTCCCAGCATCAGGGACTTTTCCAATGAGTTGGTTCTTCCCATCTGAAAGGCAAGGAGCAATCACAGCAACTGGGGTAATTATTGATACTTGGGCAACTGGGTTTTTGGAGATATGTGCAAATTTTCTTCAAATCAATCTGATTTTTTTTAAAGTACAGTTGGAGACAAGTTCATACGCCGACTGTAGTGATGGGAACAGATGCATCAGAAATCAGAGGAGGCAGGAAGCAGGTGTTAGGGATTTAAGGAAACTCTGAGGGAAATTTATTTCAATCTCCACCTTGAACATACTGCATGAATCGCCAGTCCAGGTTCGATGCAGGATACAGGATGCTCGGAGCTGGTGCACTGGGCTGACCCAGCGGGATGGTACTGGGAGGGCAGATGGGAGGGGGGTTCAGGATGGGGAACATGTGTACACCCGTGGTGGATTCATGTTGATGTATGGCAAAACCAATACAATATTGTAAAGTAATTAGCCTCCAATTAAAATACATAAATTTATAATAAAAAAAATACTACATAAATGTGGCCAGCCATTGAAAGTGAGACCAGTCAGGATGGGCCTACAAATTCCTTCATCTGCGCTCACCAGCAAAGATACAGGTGTGCCCTAGATGGGAAAGTCGAATTTTAATCAGGTTTAGGGTTTTGCTAAACAAAAAATGAAGATTTGAGAAAGTGATGTGTGGGAACTGGGGTTTATGCAAGGTTATGACTCTAGGTTGAAGGAGGAGATATCAAATCTTAATCTCCTGTTCTTGGAAATGATAAAAGGACAGGAATGTGTTTAGCGTTTTGTAGCCTTCTGGAAAGAGTTCCTAGGCTGCCTGTTTCCTTTATAATTCTCCTTGTATGCGTCACAGCATCTTTGAGGGTCTGCAATGTAATGGGAGCCATACAGATTCTTGGAATGAAAGCGGTAAGTGAGAGAACGTATTGAGGAGACATTGTTGTATTTTCCATATTCAGAGCGTGGCCCCCGGTGTTTCTTCCCAGCAGCAGAAGAAATTTGTCGTGTGTCCAATTTCCACCCAAGAGCAGTGATTTGAAAGCAGCGGCATCAATCAGTTAGGTGACTGATAAACTGTTAGATCACGTGTTGACATGTCCTGACTCAGGAGAGAGTCCTTGTGCCATCTTGGGAAGAAAAAAAGATAACACAGCATTACTTGTTGCGTTGAGAGAGTGAACAGAACGTGACAGCAACATCATATATCGTGGAGGCAGAAAGCTGCAGAAAATATATGTTCCCAGGAGAATAAGCGGCTGGCTTAAATTCTCACCGTTTTTGCTCCAGACCTCTTCTCTTGGTTTCTCAGCTGCAGCTGGCCTTCGTCACAACTCTGTGAGCACTGCCACGCTGGATTCTTCTTTGGCAGAAAGTCTTTGTTGACGGTATATTGTGCCTGGCAGGTAAAGAAAGCTGCTTCCAAGAGCAGCATAGATTTCCAGGCAGTTCATGAGAAGTGTAAGTTCTTGTTGAGAAAACCCACAAGGCTGCAATTAGGGAATAAGAGAATGTGCAATTAACCGCCAAGCCGGTACGGGGTACGTAATTAAAGAATAAAGAGGCACTGATCTTTTAAGGTGCTGATGGTGGGTTTTAGACAATAATGGAAAATGGAAGGAAACATCATCCCTGTGGGCTGAAATTCTTAGCTTGAGAACTCCGTCTTTCTCTCACGTCGTAACCGTCTAACCAGTGTTAGCTGAATTTGATATTATTGCTCGGAATGCAGGATTCTTGTCTTCTCTCACTTTATGAGAGAACTGTTTCACGTGGTACGTGGAGGGATTCATTCATGGATACACACGTGGGTCGTGAATTTCTGTTTCTCTGGTGGGCGAAGGAGAATTCGCAACAGAATCAAATCATACTGCTTTTCTGGAAAACGCCCAAAGGCATTCTGAGGTCCACGGAGGTCTAATGCGTCTTTTCAAGCCAATTCCATAATGTATTCCACTGTAATCAACAGTTCCGTATTTCTGTGTTTTCCTTCTCTGTCAAATATCTCTGTGATGATTCTTTCAACAGACCAGAGGTCAGAGAACTGGGGTTTATACTTACACTCAATCTTGAATGATTCCTCTTCACTAGAGGTAGACACATCCATCATAGTGAACCCATAGCTCGTTTGGTTGTATATTCTTATGTCTTTTATTATTTTTCAGCAGCTAATGCAGTTGGCCGAGAACTTCAAATGGGCAAAATATCTGATATAAAAGTACAGTGCTGATAATTATTCCTATACATTTAAATTCATGTTTAATTATAAGAAAAAAATATTTATGTTACGTTCTCTAGCATCAGTCCTTTGCTTGAAATCACTTTTATTATTATTTTTTATTTTTTAAAATTAATTTTTATTGGAATATAGTTGATTAACACTGTTGTGTTAGCTTCTGTTATATAGCCAGTGTGAATCAGTTATACATATATATACACATATTTCCACTCTTTTAGATTCTTTTCCCATTTATTTTAATTGAACGGTAATGACTTTACAATACTGTAGTGCTTTTTGCCACACATTGACATGAGTCAGCCATGGGCGTACATGTGCCCCGCATCCTGAACCCCCCTCCCACCTCCCTCCCCATCTGCCTGTCTATCATATTCTAAAAATAAGAATTCCTGACAGTGAGCGAGTAAATTTTACAAACGTGCAAAATATGCACGTAGGTAGTTCAGAAATAGAATTTCAACAAAATATTTTTTGAGCAAATAGTTTATGTTCGTGGAGTTTTTGATGATCTGTTTATAGTAACTGAGCTGCTCTTTACTCGGAAAATCGTCATCAACTCTTTTGCGACCCGATAACTGTATCTCACCAGGCTACTCTCTCCGCAGGCAAGAATACTACAGTGGATGCATTTTCTTTTTCTATTTTACTTTATTCTTAAATTACTTTTTAATTTGAGGTATAGTTGATTTTCAATATTGTGTTAGTTTCTGGTGTACAGGAAAGTGATTAAGTCATACTCATGTGTGTCTGTGTGTGTGTGTATATTTATTTATTTATACATGTATATATGTATATCTACAACTACCACACAATTGCACTCATTTTACATGTTAGCAAGATAATGCTCTAAATTCTTCAAGCTAGGCTTCAACAGTATGTGATCTAAGAATGTCCACATTTACAAGTTGGATTTAGAAAAAAGTGAAACTAGAGATCAAATTGCCAACATTCACTGGATCATAGAAAAAGCAAGAGAATTCCAGAAAAGCATCTACTTCTGGTTCATTGACTACTTTAAAGCCTTTGATTGTGAGGATCACAACGAACTATGGAAAACTGTTAAAGAGTTGGGCATATCAGACCGGGTTATCCACTTCCTGCAAAGTCTGTATGCACGTCAAGAAACAACGGTTAGAACCGGACACGGAACAACGAACTGGTTCCAACTGGGGAAAGGAGTATATTAAGTCTGTCTATTGTCACCCTGCTTATTTAACTTCTGTGCAGAGTACATCATGAGGAACACTGGGCTGGAGGAAGCCCAAGCTGGAATCAAGACTGCCAGGAGAAATATCAGTAACCTCAGATATGCAGATGACACCACCCTTATGGCAGAAAGTGAAGAGGAGCTAAAAGCCTCTTGATGAAAGTGAAAGAGGAGGGTGAAAAAGTTGGTTTAAAGCTCAGTATCCAGAAAACGAAGATCATGGCATCCGGTCCCATCACTCCCTGGGAAATAGATCGGGAAACAGTGGAAACAGTGTCAGACTTCATTTTGGGGGGCTCCAAAATCACTGCAGATGGTGACTGCAGCCCTGAAATTAAAAGACGCTTAAAAGAGTTGACTCATTGGAAAAGACTCTGATGCTAGGAGGGATTGGGGGCAGGAGGAGAAGGGGACGACCGAGGATGAGATGGCTGGATGGCATCACGGACTCGATGGACGTGAGTCTGAGTGAACTCCGGGAGTTGGTGATGGACAGGGAGGCCTGGAGTGCTGCGATTCGTGGGGTCGCAAAGAGTCGGGCACGACTGAGCGAATGAACTGAACTGAAAGGTTAAGGTATTTACATACCTTTTCCCACATATGCAAGCTTTGTTTTGTTCCGATGAGTTGTTCAGATCTGCTACATTAGGAACTTTTTAGGTAGGGACTTGATTGAGTATGACTAAAATCTTACAGCGAGTGTGTAGCTGGGTCACTTCTCTCTTCTCTGGAGGTATTTTTTTCCTCTCACTATCCATTCTAGTAATTTGAAAATAAAAGTCTCCTCTGTTGTGCGTAGTGATTCTGTCAAGTTGTGAAACAGCTTCTGTTACTTCACATCATGTAGTTAATTACAGGTCGACTTAAGTAGTTTGTTTTAAAACTAGAAACGTGCAACCTATATGGAGTTGGATGAAGTTAAATTAGCCTGATAGCCTGCAGCAGTGATCTCACATTCGTAAAATCTGTGATCCTCGCATATAGACCTGGGCGTGTTACTGATCTGGAGATATGAAAAAGTTGATCTTTTTCTCTTTCACTATGTATATCCATCCATCGATCCATCAGTCCATCTAGTCATCCATTCTTCTCTCTAATCTTTCCATCCATCCATTTGTGCACTTTCTAATTCAGTCTTCTTGTAGAACTGTGAATAAGGGGTTTACTAATTCTTCTTCTAAATAATTCATAGCCTCTTAATGATTTTCACATGGACTCCTTCTTTCCTCTGAGTGTCTGTCTAGGCAGCTTGACCTTGGTACGCTTGAGTGGAGTGAAGTCGCTCAGTCGTGTCTTGACTCTTTGTGAGTCCCTGGACTACAGCCCACCAGACTCCTCTGTCCATGGGATTTTCCAGGCAAGAATACTGGAGTGGGTTGCCATTTCCTTCTGCAGGGGATCTTCCCGACCCAGGGATCGAACCCAGGTCTCCTGCAGTGCAGGCAGACGCTTTACCTTCTGAACCACCAGGGAAGTCCAGTACACTTGAGAATCATCTGCAATCCTGTGACCCCCATGTAGCCCTCGCTGCTTGAACCTGATTCTGCAGAATCAAAGTCTCTCCGCAGCCAACCCAACCCAGTTTCCTATGATGGGGTTCCTGGATCCGTTGTCCCAAAGCTGCCGAGACACCTCTGTTTGGTCTAGGGAAAAAACACACTACATTTGCAGTTTACCCAGTCCACATTAAGCACCTTACCTTTTGGCAGGCTCTGTTCTTTCCGATGTGCCCTTGTGATGACGTGACACTCTCTGTGCATTCAAATCACCAGAATGGTGGAAATCAGCACCATTGTTTAATACCAAGTGTCGTATGCCGTCATTTTTTTGCTCAGGCAGCTTCACTGCGTTAGATCTGTGTCATTAAAAATATTCACAGCATCGCTGCCGTCACTCCCCAGGAGCTAAGGAATATGTTCCTCTCCGGAGAGATCCAACTACCCTTGGCAGTTGCTGGGCTTTAGAAGGCTGTTGCTTCCCTTCCTGCTGCTTTTTGTCAATAACCCCCTTTCCTTGGTGACAGGGGAAATGTTCCATGTATCCAGAGCGGCGCCTGCTAGATTTATTAATAGAATTCATCTTCACACTGGACCGATCCCAATCTGGTCTGTTCCGCGCAGCCTGTCACCTCATAATATCTGGCTAAAAAGATGCTAATGCGTTGTTGGGCCACGTCCAGTCATCTCTGCCTAACTGTCTGGTTTCAAAGCGATAGTCCACGTTACGCATGATCACCTCTCTGTCCAATTAACGCGTGTTCCCCGGCCATTCTGATAGAACAGACTGACGCTTCTTCCTCCGGCCTGAAGAAAACCAAGCGGAAAGCTTACGTGATGCGCAGCGTGATTCAGTTTTGTGTGTGTGTGTCTGTATATGCGTGCATATATGTGAACGTGAGAAAGTCGTTGAGTCGTGTCTGACTCTTTGCGACCCTATGGACTGTACAGTCAGTGGGATTCTCCAGGCCAGAATACTGGAGTGGGCAACCTTTCCCTTCTCCAGGGGATCTTCCCAACCCAGGGATCAAACCCAGGTCTCCTGCATTGCAGGCAGATTCTTTAACAGCTGAGCCACCAGGGAAGCCTGTGTGTGTATACATACATACATACATACATACATACATATATATATATATATATATATACACACACACACACACACACACACATATATATATATACATATATATATATAAATGTATACATACATACTTGTTGTTTGCTTGCTAAGTTGTGTCTGACTCCCTGCGACCCCATAAACTACTGCACGCCAGGATCTTCTGTCCTTCACTGTCTCCTATGTTATATATATATATATAATATATTTATATAGACGTTATACATATATATATACATTATATACACATGTGTGTGGGTTATCTGCTCATTTGCGTCTGACTCTTTGCCACCCCACAGATTGTAGCCCGCCAGGCTCATCTGTCCATGGAATTCTCCAGGCAAGAATACTTGGAATGGGTTGTCATTTCCTATTCCAATATGTATGTATATATGTATATAAATATATATCCCTTTTTAGGTTCTTTAACAAAATATTTATTTCTTTATTCGGTTCTTCATTGCAGTGTGTGGGGAACTGAGCTGCAGCACGCGCGTTGTGGTATCTAATTCCCTGACCAGGGACTGAACCTGGGTTCCCTACAATGAGAACGGGGAGTCTTAGCCACTGGACCACCAGTGAAATTCCCTAGATTCTTTTCCATTAGTTTTTTGAATGATATTGTGTAGAGTTCTCTATGCTATAAAGTATACTAGAGACTAAAACAACATTGTATTATAAATCAAGTATATTTCAGTAATAATGTTTAAAAAAATTACAAATGATCCTGAACTTTGCTTCTTCTTAAATCTCTTAGGCTGCGTTTCCCCTGATGGATATGGTATTGCTTATCCATCTTTCCAGAGCGTGGATTTGCCTGCTTATAATTGCAGCTCTTTATTGATGGCGTGAAGAAGCTTCGTTTGGATTTATTAAAATAGGGGTAGCTTATGAAGGACAAGATGACGGCATCCCCCTCCTCCAGGGGATCTTCCCTACCCAGGGATCAAACTCACGTCTCTCACGCTGCGGACAGATTTTTTACCCTGTGAGCCACAAGGGAAGCCCAAGAACAGGAGTGGGTAGCCTATCCCTTCTCCAGGGAATCTTTTCTACTCAGGAGTAGAACCGGAGTCTCCTGCTTTACAGGCAGATTCTTTACCAACTGAGCTATCAGGGAAGCCCAAGAACTTCCGTGTTTCCCTTAAATGTAGACCATTTGGGAACAGCGTCCCAGGTGGCTCAGTGGTAAAGAGTCAACCAGCAGTATAGGAGACCGGGGTTTGATCCCTGGGTCTGGAAGATCCTCTGAAGAAGGGAATGGAAACCCACCTCAGTATTCGTGCCTGGAGAATCCCATAGACGGAGAAGCCTGGTGGGCTCGTCCATGGGGCTGCAGAGAGCTGGACATGGGTAAACACACACACACACACACACACACACACACACACACACATTTGGTTTGCAAACTGCATTGTCATACAGAGCTGGTCCATTGTAGAGTCCTGATAAAAGAGAGACGGCTTTCCAGGTGAAATGTGAAACGAGGAAGACAAGCCTTCATGGCTGGAACCGTTATTTTCCAAGGCTCCTTTTAAAAAGCCCTGAGCGAGTCTATGGCAGATAGACTATTTCTGCGTTAAAATGGCTTGTTTAGCTCGCTATATTTGGGAACGCTTCTTCTGTGAAGCAGGGTGCCAGAAGTTGAGAGATGCTTTTGTGGGGAGCCAGAGTCGGCCTGGGTGATGTTTACAGGGTGCCGTTGGAAATGGTGCTGGGGTTTCCTCGATGATCTCCGTGGCGATGGGATTATGTTGTCCAGCAGAGATTATGCTGAAATTATTTTTTTTTCCCGTGTCTCTCTCTCTCTCTCTGGAGTCATATGCCTGTACGTACAGGCACTTGACCTTTAAAATAAGAGTAAAAAAAAAAAAAAAGCCCTGTCTTCCCCTTCACTGACCTGATGGTTCTGTGCCATTCGAGTGGCAAGGAAGCCTCTGGCCTGACTCCACTGGTGCGTGCCCATCGATGCTGGCATCAGCTCTGCAGTGCCCTGGGCCAGCAGGCACCCAGACTTCCAGTCTGTGGCGTGAACAGCATGTGGAGAACCACGCTTTCCCCGAATTGCCCTCAGGCTGTCACATGGATGATCTGTGGGACCTCGGAATTCCTGCTGCACGCAGGAAAGCTTGCTCCTCACCAAGTTACTGCTCGTGTGTGCACCCCACGGGAGGATGCGGAGAACGGCGTCATCCTTAACGAACCAGCCTGTCTCAGCACCGGTGTCTGTGTTCAGACGCCACCAGGGCTTAGAGGGTCACTTGGCAGGCCAGAAAGCACACGGGGGCCTGGGACCTTTCCTTTGGCCAGCTGTGTCCTGGGTTTTCCGGTCTCAATAATTCTTTTAACTTGTTTTTTATTTTTATTTTATTTTTTCAAATGAAACAAAGCGGAATATTTTTCGTGATAAACGGTACAGTCGACAAAGATGACAGACATCATAAACCATTAGACTCCTAACACCAAAGAGACAAATATGCATATAGTGAAAATGAAAAGAAATATAAGCGAAAAGAAAAAAAAGAATCACAAGGAGACATATTAATGTTTCTCTGAGAATGCTTTATTCAGTGCAGAAAGCATAAGCATCTTTTTCCATGTTATTAATTATTTCAATTAGATTGATTTATTTGTATATTACTGTAGATTAATCTTGGGCTTCCCTGGTGGCTCAGACCATAAAAAAATCAGCCTGCAATGCAGGAGACCCAGGTTCGATCCTTGGGTTTGGAAGATTCCCCTGGCAACCCACTCCAGTATTCTGGCCTGGAGAATCCCATGGACAAAGGAGCTTGGCAGGTTGCAGTCCATGGGGTTGGAAAGAGTCGGACATGACTGAGCAACTTTCACTCATGCTTATTAACCTTATACCCTACACAAATATATTTCAAATTTTGTATCTCATATGTTTTTATTCCATAGGTGATTCAGAAAAACTGTCAAAAAGATAATCAGTACTAAATTTCAAAATGTAGAATTTTTTTGTGATTCACAAATATATATATGCATACACATATATTATTTTTGAAATTATTTTCTTTATTTTTATTGCAAGATACTGAATATAGTTCCCTGTGCTATAAGCAGCCTTGATTCTTAATTTCACGAGGAAGTTCAGGGGTTGTCCATCTAATGGCTCGTGGAGGGGGAGGTTCTTAGATTCTGGTGAGGACAAGTGAAGGAGAAAGGGAAAAAGGCAAAGAGAAGCAGGACTAAACACGCAGGGTTTTCCAAGCAACCAGGAAAAACCGGACCTGATCCCGGTGCAGCTTACATCTTTGAGCTGCGTTCTCGTTTCTTGTGTCGGTGGCTCATAGGGAATTTATGCCTTTGCTCACAGGTCTCTCTTCACGGTAGCTCTGCCCCTCACCTGTTACGAGTTGAGAAGCAGTGGCTGCCGTGTGGAAAAATGCAGTGTCCTTCAGTTCCTATCGAGAAGCAGGCACGCGGCTCTTCAGCCCCCAGGCTTGGAGGTGGAGCACGCTGGGTGAGGTGTAAACAAGTGGGGATGCTGGGTCTGGGGCCACATCCACGCTGCAGGCAAGATTAACAGCCCCACATCCGAATGGGTCCACGCGGTCGCTGGTGTCCCGTGGCCCTGCTTCAAGTCCTGCTGAGCTGGGTTTGCTCCCAGAACCCCATTTACCTGGCAATGCAGGGAAGGCATGGGGTTGGCGTGACTGTCCAGTTGATGAAGAATCCGCCTGCAGTGTGGGAGACCCAGGTTCGACCCCTGGGTCGGGAAGATCCCCTGGAGGAGGGCATGGCAACCCACTCCATTATTATTGCCTGGAAAATCCCATGGACAGAGGAACCTGGTGCGCTACAGTCCATGGGGTCTCAAAGAGTCAGACACGACCGAGTTACTGACAGTACCATGACTACACTATTGTTAATATGAGCAGAATCTGTTTCTAAATATGCTTATAGTTATATATACAGAAGTTGATTTTTGTGTTTTGCGTTCACATATTCGGAGAAGGCAATGGCACCCCACTCCAGTACTCTTGCCTGGAAGATCCCATGGACGGAGGAGCCTGGTGGGCTGCAGTCCAAGGGGTCGCAAAGAGTTGGACACGACTGAGCAACTTCACGTTCACTTTTCACTTTCCTGCATTGGAGAAGGAAATGGCAACCCACACCCGTGTTCTTGCCTGGAGAATCCCGGGGACGGGGGAGCCGGGTGGGCTTCCATCCATGGGGTCGCACAGAGTTGGACACAACTGACCTGACTTAGCAGCAGCAGCAGCAGCAGTTCATATATTTAGAAGCAATAAGTCACCCATTCTATCTTATTTATTCATATGTGTAGAAGTCGACTTTTCTATTTTGTATTAATACATTTAGAAGTAATAAGTCACCCATTCTGTCTTATTTAGTTGGTGACATGAATTGCTTTCTTCTGGTTAACTACACATCAGAAGGAATCACTCCTTTGAATATTTTCATGTAACTCAGCCTTTTCCAAAGCATGTTGTTGGACTGAAACATCAGCTCTTTATAAATCAGATGGAAAAGCGTTCCTTGTCAAAACAAAGACTACAGAGCCTCTAATCTTTTCCTCGACTGGATTCATTGTATCAGATGTTATTTTCCATATTCCCAATGGTGTTTTCTCCTTTGACCATTCCATTGCTTGAAAGTGAAAGTTGCTCAGTCGTGTCCAACTCTTGGCGACCCCATGGGCTATACAGTCCATGGAATTCTCCAGGCCAGAATACTGGAGTGGGCAGCCTTTCCCTTCTCCAGGGGGTCTTCCCACACCCAGGTCTCCTGCATTATGGGCGGATTCTTTACCAGCTGAGCCCCCAGGGGAGCCCACTGCTTTTCACTTGTCTTTTCTCCTTCCCCTGTTGATGCCAGGCAACATACCTCCTTTTTTCCCTTTGACCTGCCATCTGCATTCTTAAACTCATTTCCTTATGGTATCTTTAGACAGTTTTCCTTCTTTTTGAAAGCTTACCATTTTATAGTATACAGCAAAGTGTTTCTCTTGAGGAGAAAGTGTCAGGATTCCATAAAGGGAAAGTGAAAGTCGCTCAGTCGTGTCCGACTCCTTGCGACCCCATGGACTATATACAGTCCATGGAACTCTCCAGGCCAGAATACTGGAGTGGGTAGCCTTTCCCTTCTCCAGGGGATCTTCCCAACCCAGGGATCGAACCCAGGTCTCCCACATTGCAGGGGGATTCTTTACCAGCTGAGCCTCAGGGGAAGCTCATAACCTCAGCTTTATAGTTGAGTCTTGCCTTTTGAACAGTAGTTTGAGTGACTGCCTGCTCAGTGACTAGTCATGTCTGACTCTTTGCGACCCCATATACTGTAGCCCTCCGGACTCCTGTGTCCATGGGATTCTCGAGGCAAGAATACTGGAGTGGGTTGCCGTTTCCTTCTCCAGGGGATGTTCCCGACCCAGGGATCGAACCAGCGTCTCTTGCACTGGCAGGCATGTTCTTTACTAGTGAACCAATTGGGAAACCCCACATTTTCTGCAGAGAAGGATAAAAATCCAGTAGAATTCTCTGCAGACTTTACACCTGAAGTAACACCTAGAAGTTGACGTGCAGGGTTTTGATCACTGGTTGTTCTTTTTCTTTGTTTTCCTTTGCTTTTTCTACCACCTCCTAATGGTAGACCTCTTGCAGGTCATCCTGGCGTTGTGATCCTCAAATGCACAAATGCTGTGTATTCTGAGTGTTCCTTAAAGACTTCCCATTCTTGCGCTCGTTGTTGAAGCAGGCCCAACTCTTTCGCGACCCCATGAACTGCAGCCCTCCAGGCTCCTCTGTCCGTGGGATTCTCCAGGCCAGAACACTGGAGTGGGTTGCCATTTCCTTCTCTGGGGGATCTTCCCTGCCCAGGACTCGAACCCACATCTCCTGCATTAAAGCTGGCTTCTTTACCATCTGAGCCTCCAGGGAAGCCCAGTTCCTTCCGCTACATTTGCTGTTTCTTTCCGTGAACGTTTATCAGCTTACTCTTTTCTGGCTTAGACTGGCCCCACTTCATGCCTCTGAACCAAGGAAACGGCATCTTACTCTACTCCATGAAACGTGGCAAACAGTTATCCAAATGTCCCCACGGAGTCTTTCAAAGTCTGCGGTTATCTTCTGTTCCCTGATGCTTTCATTCCCGACAAAACACACACCGTCTTTCTTTATTTCTTCTTTCTTTCTCGTAGAGCAAATTAGGATTTACCCGGATAAGGGGCCTGCCAACTGAACGGAGGAAGCTGTAAGAACATGTGTATGAGTGAACGCAAGCGCCTTTCATTTGCCAAGGGTCCAGCGGCCTCCATCGTGCAGTGAAGGGGTCACAAACCACCATCACACATTCCTGGCCCTTCCTAGCGAATACAGTAGTGCTTGTTGTAGTTATTGGGCTCAGCCTCCCAGTCCCTTCCCAGTGGTTGATCCGGTCAACTCTTCTGCAAATTCAGTTTCTAATGAAACATTCACCTCCAGGCAGCCTGGGCCCCTTTCCAAGACAGTCTGCATATGTGTTAACACTCAAGCACTCTGTATTTGCTGAGTGTGTGGAGAACTTCGGTGGACTTCTCAGATTTGTTCCGAATTGTCCACTTCGGCAGCAGCTAGTGACTGGGCGTTTCCATGCACTGACCCTTACTACATCTTACCTGTTTCTTCCAGTTGGTTTCATTGAAAGGTACGCTTTGCAAAGTTGGAGTGGGGAGGTATCCTGAAATAATGTCCAAGCAACACCCTGAGGTAGGATTGTGTCTCCATTTTGTAGCTCCCTGTGGTGGGTGGACTCAGTCGCTTAAGACCCTTTTGTGACCCCATGGACTGTATGTAGCCCGCCAGGTTCCGCTGTCCAGGGGATTCTCCGGGCAAGAATACTGGAGCGGGTTGCCATGCCCCTCTCCAGGGGATCTTCCTGCCTCAGGGATCAAACCTGCACCTCTTACATCTCCTGCATTGGTAGGTGGATTCTTTACCAATGAGCCACTTAGAAAGCCTTGTTTGTAGAGACAGAGACACTATTTTTAGGAAGAGGTGAGTAAATGTACGAGCGGAAGAGATTCCAGTGCTTTACTGATTGATTTTCTGTACTTTTTTTTTCAGTTCATTTTGTATTGTGGTATACAAATGAGGGATTCAACCATACAAATAAATGTATTCATTCTCCCCCAAACTCCACTCCGTCCAGGCTGCCACGTAACAGTGAGCAGAGTTCCCTGTGCTGTCCAGCAGGGCCTTGTTGGTTCTCCATGTTAAATGCAGCAGTCTGTGCATGTCCATCCCAAACTCCCTGAGTATCCCTCCCCCATCCTTCCCCATGGTGACCATCAGGTTATTACAGAGCATTGAGCAGAGTTCCCTGTGCTGGACAGCAGGTCTTTGCTGGTTCTCCAGGTTAAATACAGCAGTGTGTCCATGTCCAACCTAGACTCCCTGACTATCCCTTCCCCACCCTTCCCCCTGGTGACCATAAGGTTATTACAGAGTATTCAGCAGAGTTCCTGGTGCTGTCCAGCAGGTTCTCTTTAGTCACCTATTTTACACATAGTATCAACAATGTATATGAATCAATTACAGCCTTTAGAAAAAACAGCTTCATCATCGACTATACACGTATCACATCTTACGCTGCTTCCATGTCTTGCTCATTGTAAATAGTGCTGCTACGAATATTGTGGGGTGGGTACATGTATTTTTTTTTTTTTTAGTAATTCGTGGGTTTTTAGTATTTCACTAAATTATGCAGATATCAGTACAGCTAGTTTTAGAAGATTCTAATCATCCCCCAAAGAAACTCTGGACCCAGTAAGAAGCCATTCTCCTGCCCTTCAGCACCTGATTTGCTGTTTCTATAGGTGTGCTTTTTCTAGACATTTCATAGTGACTTGCACAGTATGTCATCCTGTGTGACTGGCCTGCCAGCCTGATGTGTTCGAAACGTGTCCATGCTGTAGCACACAACACGGCTTCATTCCCTTTTCTTAACTTTTGTTCTGGGGCATAGCCGACGAACGATGTTGTGAGAGTTTGCAGGTGGACAGCAAAGGGACTCAGCCATGCCTGTACATGTATCCATTCCCCCCCACACTGCCCCCCCACAATCCAGGCTGTCACGTGACATGGAGCAGAGTTCCCCGTGCTGGACAGCAGGTCCTTGCTGGTTCTCCATGTTAAACAGAGCAGTGTGTCCATGTCCAACCTAGACTCCCTGACTATCCCTTCCCCCACCCTTCCCCCTGGTGACCATAAGGTTATTACAGAAGACTGAGCAGAGTTCCCTGTGCTGTCCAGCAGGTCCTTGTTGGTTATTCATTTTAATACAGCACTGTCTACATGTTCATAAAATGATTTCCAGTGTATTAACGCCTCCAGAAAATCCCTCACTAGCCTGAACTCTCTTCAGTGTGGGGATTAGGTTTCATTGAAACCTACCAGATGCAGCCTGAGATTTTCCTCTGTTCTGGGTTTCCTAAGATGTTTGCATCTTCTTTTTTGTTTTCCTGAGTGTTTTAGTGGAGAAATTTGCATCCAAAGATGCCTCTGAACACAGCATCAAGAAGGCGCTTCTTAAGAGAGGTTCCTGCAGAAGAAGTTCGTGCAAATCTTGAAAGCTGGTTGGGATAATGACTCGTCACCACAAGCAACCATGGGGGCAAGAACGGCTTTTCTTGCTCAAGGACCAGCAGTTGAATATATTTCGACAGTATTACCATCTTCTTGTTGACTTTATGGTGATGAACATTTTGAGCAGGACTCAGTTCAGTTCAGTCACTCAGTCGTGTCTGACTCTTTGCGACCCCATGAATCGTAGCATGCCAGGCCTCCCTGTCCACCATCTCCCTGAGTTCACTCAAACTCACGCCCGTTGAGTCAGTGATTCCATCCAGCCATCCCATCCTCTGTCGTCCCCTTCTCCTCCTGCCTCCAGTCCCTCCCAGCATCAGAGTCTTTTCCAATGAGTCAACTCTTCGCATGAGGTGGCCAAAGTACTGGAGTTTCAGCTTTAGCATCAGTCCT